>CM040128.1:264442523-265024592 GCA_022559845.1 Amorphophallus konjac
CGATGCTGTCGTTGGCGTCCTGTGTGCCAGGTTTCGTCGTTGCCTTTGGCACTGGAGCCGATGTGTCGAGCTGTCAACTGAGAGGACTATGCTTCCCTATTTAAGCTGATGCTTGCCGTGTCTGTCGTTTTGTTTTCCCGATAGCTATTGTCGTGGCATGAGTCGTGTCTCCTTCCCTGTGAGACGTAAGCGACGTTGCCTTGTTTCGGAGGTGTTAGACTTGTGTTCACTGGTGTGCCATGCTCACTCTGTGGATCGATTTGCCTTGAGATCCAGAGCGTATGCTTGTGATGATGGTCTGGCGGTGTCCCTCTAAATTATGATTTTCGAGATTCGTGCTGTTTCAAGTTGTGTCTTGGGGTTTGTTCGTCCCTACTTCTTCTTGTGCGTTCCTTAAATTTCGAGGATGAAATTTCTTGAAGGAGGGGAGACTGTAATACCCTAGATTCTTATCGGATCTTTCGGATCCTTTTCGGAGAGTTTTGGATCACTTTTGTATGTCCCGAGTTGAGTTTTACTATACGCGTGGGTTTTTCTCTCGTACTAGTTACGGAACCCTGTGGTGAGTTTATTTCTCAGTTCATCGACTCGAGGACGCTACAGTTGCGATGTACTCTTTGAGAGGATCGTTTCGACTATTTTTGCGTATTTTTCTGAATTAGTGAATTTTTGGGCTAAAAATCGAATTTTCAGAAATTAGAAAAATTTCCTAATTTCTTTTCTTTTTATTCTTCTTCCTCTCTCTTCCCTTCTCATTCGCCGCTGCGACCCTCTCTCTCTCCCATTTTCTCTCTTCTCTCGCCCTCTGCTCCGGCTGCAGACGGAGGAGGCACGAGCAGGTTGAGGAGATGCCGTGGGAGTGGTCCGGAGCACGATGGGACGAGGATCGGACCGTTTCTGGCGCGATCCCAAACGGTGGATTCAAAGTCGATGGTCGAGCTCGCGATGCAATTTTCGGCGTGGTTTAGTCATCTAGGTGCACGAAATCTTCGGTGGAGATAGGGAGACGGATCACCTACTTCTCTTCTGCGTTTCCTCGCAGTTTCGGGCCGAACGGTGAGCATACGAGTGGGTTTCTTTCAAGTTCGGGAAGATCATGCTTTTGGGGTGTTTGTTGGGTTCGCAGGAAAACGGCGACGATTTTCGATTAGATTAGTTTCATTGTGACCCCCAGCATGTCTGTATTCCATTTCTGCTGATTTCGTGTTGATTGGTCGTCATTTGGGGCCGGTAGAAGTCCAGGAACCCGGGTGACCCAATTAGGGTCGATTCGTTGGAATCGCCCGTTTCTTGCGATTTAGCTGTTGCATGGACCCCTTCCGACTTGTGGAAGGTTATTTCTGTCAATTAGGTTTGTTTCCCATGTGTTTAGATGAGTATGGAGCATGGAACGGCCGGATCCGGCCATTCCCATGGTTTTCCCGCCGTATCGTGCTGGCGATCGTTTCAGAGACCGATACAGGTCTCTGGCGGCCCCACGATGGACCGCCACACTCCCTAATGTGTCGGTTAGTTTTAGGTCGGCTGAGGTTGGCGGCCCAACCTCTGACCGCCACTTGCCTCTGGCGGCCCTATGGGGTGCGCCAAGGTTCATTTTTCCTCGATTCTAGTGTAAGTCAGTTTAGCTTAGCGATTTTACGATAGACCGATACGCTTGCTGTAGCGGCCCTAGTCTTGACCGCTATGGTCCGTTGAATGAGTCAACGGATGTATGTCGGTTCGAGTTGGCGGCCCTAGTTCTGACCGCCAATTTGCTGTAGCGCGCCTTTCTTAGGCCGCTACAGTGGGTTTGACCGGGTCAATGTTCTAAGTCGGTTGGCCTTAGCGGCCCAACCTTCGACCGCTTCTTCGTTGTAGCGCACCTTCCTTAGACCGCTACAGTCCTTTTGTCTTAGGTCAATGTCTTAGGGCGGTTAGTGTGGCGGCTCATTCTTAGACCGCCTTAGTCCGTGTAGCGCGTCTTTATTAGACCGCTATGGTGGTTTAACTGGGTAGATCAGTTCGAGGGTTGACTAAGTGTAACGGCCATATCTTTGACCGCCACTGTCATCTCGTGACCCAGTATAAGACCGCCAGAGCCTTTGCCTCTGTGTGTGTGGCAGCTTCTTCCTTGACTGCTTGTGTTGCTTAGCGGCCGAGTGATGTACCGTTTGTGTCCCAGAGGATGGTTTACCGGTATTTTGGTTTCTGATTGTCTTGGCTTGACCTTGTGATTTGTCCACTGACCCGTGGATGTCTGTTGACGTCCTATGAGGGCCATGACCATGTTATAAGGTAGCCAAGGGTGCTTGTGTGTGAGGTCATATTCTGTGAGTCGTTGTCAGGTTCTGGTCAACCCGGTGTGACCCAATGGTTGACACGTGACCTTGTGTGTGTCTCGGCTATTCTGGATAGATCGAGACAGTGATTCTAGATGTCTTGAGGTATCGTCTTATCTCGATTTGCATGTCCAGTTGTGTTGAGGGTCTTGGTGATCCCTCAGGTCTCCGTGAGTCATTTTATGTGGATGTGTCGTTTCCTCTGGCTTAGGATTAGACCGATTGGTGGCTTGTTCCGCCGTTACGCGATGATCTTGACTCTGAGTCGTGAGACTCAAGGATCGTTGTGTCGGCAGGTCTAGTTGTCCTGTCCAGAGTCTGTTGGTAGTCGGTATGCTGCCCTGGTGCTTTGTAGTACGTGTGACAGTGCTTGCTTGGCATGTCTGTACTACGGCACTCGTGTTTCAAAGTCTTTGTGTCTAGTGAGCCTCCACTAGTCGTAGCCTGACGACCTCGAGTGTTGGCCCACCTGGGAGTGGTGGTTGAGGCAGTTCCCGAGATACGATTTTTAGACTAGTTTCCGTGGGCCACTGCTTTACGGTAGCGTCCTACTGGGGGGGAAAACTAGCTAGAGGCCTGACTCTAGGCATGAGCTGGTGTGTGCACACGTGGTCAGGGGCATTTGGATGAACGCCTACAGGTGTGACCTTGACTAGTCACTCATTACTGTAGTTCATGTTCTTGTTCAGAGAGTATCTCAATCTCCGTCGTTCTCGGCGTCCATAGCGAGATACTTGTGGCGCAGTGTAAGACGTTAGTGGATGCATCTGGCTGTTCTTCTAGTGATGAGGTGCTTTCGTCACGTGACACGTGACTCCCAAGTTTCTCGTCCTTTGTGTCGTGACCTTTTCTGGGTTAATCTGTTCTTGACTTTACCCGAGGTCGGCTCTATGTTGCGTGCATGACGATCTAGTCGTGTATGCTTCGATGTCTGTGTCTATCTAGGTCTTTTCTTAGCTTTTTGTTTGTTTTCGTTGACCTTAGTTTTGAGGCTGGTGTCTTGTCGACGGATCAGTAACTCCCGACTTTGTGAGATCAGAGTTCGCCTTTCTATCGCTGTTTGAAGTAGCTTAGGGAGTCGTGCTTTGCTCGGTAGCTGTGTTCTCGTTCTTCATGGCTTTACTTTTCCCTTTTCTTTTAGCTGTTCATATTCCTTCCGTTTCCCGCTTTCTTTTACAGCTTTCTAGTTGTATTTTAGCTTTTCCTACTTTACTATTATTGCTGTTTTAGTTGTTGTTCCGTGTTACTGCGTTACTTTTCAGTGGGGATCCGCGTGACCCCTACTGAGTCAGTGACATGAGGCTCACCCCTGCTTTTCAGGTGTGGCGCTCTCCTTCCTTTGTGATTCCTGGTGTGGCGTGCTCGTAGTTACCAGCGGTACCTGAGTCGGGCTTCCCCCGACCTCAGTGTACGTTTTTCTTTCTGTTGACTATGTTTGTCTTTCCTTTGGACTGGACTCTGGTATAATTGTTAATCTAAACTATTAATTAAAAAGTAATTTTATTTCTACTACTTTAACAAATCTGATTAATGAAATTTAATTACTTACTGTTATATCTACGACTTCAATGTACTACACGACATTCCTTTTATCCCTTCGGAACTTTACAGCTCTCGAGAGGCTTCACAAATTCCAAGTGGTATCGAGTCTACTCGGTAGTCCTATCGGGTATATCCGGTATCCGGAGTCCAGGTCGTCACAACGTGTGTCTATCATTGGTGGCTCGTTTGAGACCCTATTTATATGGTTCACCTTGGAGTCATCCGTTTCCTGACTTAGCGAGGACATGGTTAGTGGAGCAAAGAACTGTCCGATCATGAGAATCGTCCACCACTCACTTGTCCGTTCTCTAAGGATTGAAAGGACATAATGGTGGACATCTCGGTGACGTGAATGAGACTCGATGCCTATTGGGGTAACACCTCACAATTCTGGCCCCAACGTGCACCTGTTAGCGGGTTTCATGACGTTTGAGATGCACATGCACGGGATTCATGCCAGCAGGCCAGTTAGTCCTGAGTGGATCTCAAAGGGCGATGTTCCTAGGCTGTGGGCCAGCCAATGAGGGTCATATTGGGTGTAGTGTTAATGAGCCGCACTAGACCTGACTGTTTTTCCTCTCCTCAAATGTGTATACAATTTTACTATGTAAAAAAATAATAACAAACAAAATTTCTCTCCATTACTTGCTGTAATCCGGCGAAAGGTATATGTAACTGACCAAGTTAAACTCAGGCCTCATGTCTTGTTCCGACAACACCTGTTATTTTTCCACAAAGTGCTTCTAATTATCAATTGATTTTGAATTAGGTATTCTAACATAAAATAACATACAATCTTTGTGTGGCTGACAATTTTTTTTCACAATTCATAATAATCTCCCATCTTAATAAGTAAAAACTCTATTAGTGTGATATTAAAGTATGCTTTGGCTTTGTATCCCAGTCGTTTGTACAACTATATGTTAAATGAAACAAATCTCAACTAACCATCAAACAACATCATATATAGTCTAAAAACACACCTGACTTACCATATTTTTTTCATCGATTGCTTGACTACATAGGACAGGCTCCCCCTCCTTGTCCGCTAAGGGTTTATCAAGATAACATGCAATATTTGTGTGATTCATGTATTTTCCTACAATTCATAATTCTTTTTAAATATTTGGACAATTTAATCTCATCGTAGAAGGTAAAAGCTCCGCTTTATTCAATATTAGAGTGTATTTTGACTCTGCACACTTATTCTTTACAGCCGGCCTGGTTATAATATCAAGGGATTTTTACATATATATACCCCCATAAAATTTGATTTTCTCAAATATATCTCTCATTTCAACATATTATCATGAATATCTTTCGTTTAGATAGAAATGTTACGGTTATACTCATTTAGTTTACTATCGTCGACGGAGAAGAATATTATGTGAAATATATCATTTACGATTGTTAGATCTAAGGTATATTTGACAAAATCAAACTTTGCATGGATATATATACAAAAATCTTACTCTTTAACTCACCCTTAACTCAGGTTAAACATACGGGAGTTACGACGAGGGCATAATCACGACATTACCCATATTTTGAGGATATTCATGATAATATGCTCCGATGAAGGGTATATTTGATAAAAATAAACTTTACAAGGGTATATATGCAAAAATCCCTAATATCAAATGTGTTATGATATCACCTTTAACATTAATATTTTTGTCATATTAAGTATCAATATTAAAATTGGTGTGATACAAATGTCTAAGTGTTTGGATAAACCTGAATCAAGATTAGAAGTGCTTCTAGTCCCAGTGTAGTTGGCTCCTATATCAATATCAAAATCCATAATAAATATACAAATCATTAAACCTTTTTTCTTGAGCGAATATGTCGACCATGGTAGTATCAAAACACATCTTAATGGTAAAAAATTATTAATAACAAAACACATTAAAAAAGTTAATTGTCAATAAAAATAAATGCAAGCTGTGATCATCTTCTGATTATGGTCTCATCCAAAGCAACTAACCTTATTAATCAGATGTTTTTTAAGTCATAGAATTGATTTTTCATGACAAACATATGTTACTTTAGTTGACTAACTGTGACTTGTATACCAAAAGATGCCAAGTCCAGCAGAGCATTATACTAAGAAGAGAGGGGGGAGAAAGACAACTTTAGTTAAAAACTTCTAAGTCAAATAGGCAAACAAAAACTTTAAAACAAGATTACATAAATAGTTGAATTCAATTTCAGAAAACGCCAATACTGGAAGAAAATAAATCTAAAAACTGAGTTTTGGATTAAAATTTCTGCAAATCTGATGAATTTAAGAACAACCTCTCAAAGATAACCAGCAGCTGAGTTTAAAATAAATTACAGGGAAGCCTATGAATCATGGAGTGCTGCGCTCATTCCACATTAACAAGGAAAGGGCAAAGCAAACAGAATTAAGAAACAAAAATTGCACAAGACAAATTATTGACCATGAAGGAAGAAAGTATGTGAACTATACAATACATGCAATGTCGCAAGTAGATTGGATAGACCAAAAAAAAAACACCAATAAAACATGCATTTTTACGCTCATTCTCAAAATTTAACATGCTTCAAATGTTAAAGCCAAAATATCAACCAAGCCAAATTTTATTCAAATCACGTATTGTATAAATGATGAGTCAGTCTAAATCTTTTTACACAAGGAAATAATTGCATGAGTGACGTTCTTGGTAAGTTTGGCTTCTAGTGCATACTGCATACGACCAAGTTCTATATACCCAGCTCTAATGCCAGCTGAGAACAATCCTAATGCAAGATGCAAAAAGTGCCGAGCTCACCTAAATGCCCAGCTGGGGCTTGACATGTGGGCAGAGAACAGCATATATTGGGTTAGTCTAAAATTGTCTATCATATAGTTCATCTTGTTCAAATTGCACATCCTGAAAATGAAAATCATAAATGATGTGCCAAGGTTTTTTTTTTTTTTAAGCAGAAGCCACCTCTGAATTTTCTGTTCTTTTTGGTCATAACACTTCTGAATTTTCAACCGAAAGGAAATGTAAATGCTGAGATATAGGGACCTGTTGGGTTTGTCAAAGCATATAATTCTAATAGCAGAAAAGGAGATTAGAGAGCAAAAACTATGGTTAAACAGATTAAGCCAAGATGTAGACAACAATGCCTACTGTCACAAGGGGCTACATTGTTGGAAGAACTACATAGAACTTATAAGCCAAGATGTACACAACAATGCCTACTATCCATGCACAAGCTCTGACAAGGGATGAACCACTCAGTTTGAATGGAATAAGAGAGCAAGCATTGGTGATCTCAGAGACAGGCAGCTGGTGAAGGGCTCTAAAGAGGCTTGATTACTACTCAAACCAGATAGCCTTTGGATTCAACTAATCAAGCACTAGATCTTTTGCTACTGCTAAATGCTTTAAGAGGAACTTAGTGTGCGTTTAAATGTTTGATGTCTTAAGAGGATTCCATCAGACCTTGATCTAGAAGATCATCAAACTGGAATGCACCAACTTTAACACGAGAGGGAAAAGAAAAAAAAAAGTTAGGTTTCATCGACACATTCCCGAATTGGAAGTCAGGTCTAGATGCTTGACAGAAGTTGTAGGGGATCAACAAGGTTCGCACAGATCCTCTCATGGATAATGCAACTATCATGGTAGAACATAGATGAGGCACAAGCAAATCTGTGATGTAGTGCATCATATAGCTCAAGATTAGGGAAAAGGAAATTTAGCATCGCCCAGTCCCAAGAGCAACTGGTTCCTTTTATACGAAACATTCACATTCAACGGTCAGTTCAGCGAGAAGAGCCCTAACAGATCAGAGCAGAATACAGATCAATGCCAATACTCCTACCGTACCCAGTGCCAACGGTATTAACTCCTTCCTTCCATCAATGCAAGTGTCAATATATCATTCAGAATATTAACATCAAGTAAGCAAACACTTTAAATGGATAAGTAGTTATTTAATTAGGACCTTATGAATGCGAGGAGAACCTCCCACTGTCCCACATCTTACCTGGCCGTGATCTCTTTGATTTTCTAGCTAAGCACCCGACTGTGAAAATTTTGATCTAAACTTGTTTTACAAGATTTTTCGCGAGAGCTGATCGTACCTTGACTGGCAATTCATTCTCTTTATTGTCTTAATGTCGTTGAACATGATACCTTAAATCATTCTTAAACTTCTCTTATAAACTTCATTTATTCTTCATACTACATATCCTTGGAAATGAAAATTTTGCTAGATCTATACTTTAGCCATAAACTACCATTTGAGAGTGTAGGCACTAAGTGCCATGCGGGGTAAAGTGCTACGTTATGGGAGCCATCTCTTGAGGTTGGAATGGCGCAAAGTGCTACATGACGGGAACCACCTCTTGAGCCTGTAGGGGTCATCTCTAGAGTCCTCCATAACTAAATGTCTAGTTGTGCGCTATACTACGCTTCATAAGCTTTTCTTGAAATTCGGATTGGCCATATTTTAAGTGAATTATTCTAAAAATTACATGGGACTCTTGGTCCACCTGAACACTCAATGTCTGACAAACATGGGGGCTCTGATCTGGTTCTAGAGGAGCAAAGTCTGAAAGTACTTGTGTCCGCGGGAGTTGAATGATCAGGTGTGACATTGCACTAACTGACATGTAAGATTAAACTAGATAATTCACTTCTTACATGCTTGACTCGTTACATGTTTGACTTCCCGTACTCGCAGTCGTGGGCTCCACCTCAACTGCCAAGAGGGCTGCGACCTCGCCGTCGGTAAGCTCAACCTCGACCAACAGGAGGATCACGACTCGCAGAAACACGTCTAGCCATCGGAAAAACTAAAGCTAGAGTGACAGGAGACTGCCCACTAGAGGCAAGGCTGGCTGTGTCCATTGACGTCTTAGGCCATGCCTTAAGTGTCGCCCATCGCCTCAACGCGGTAACTGCGACACTATACACAGTAACATAGAATAAGGGTCTAGTTGGGGTCGTGCTAGTAAGCACATGTCCGACATCCCCAACCACGTGTGCACACACTGACTGACTACGCTACGTCAGGCTCTCTAGCTAGTTTTCCTCCTATCCCGAACTTAAGTCGCCACAGTGGGAGCCCCTACGGAAACCAGCCTAAAACTGTCTCGTTGGGACTGCTCTCCACCTCTCCCTGGTGGACAGGCACCCGCGTGCCCAGGCAAGCACCGTCTAGTGGGGGGTCACTCTCATAAGTGCCCACGACTGACTTAAAATCACAAATCATGAGAGGAGAGAACTCATACGACGGCCTACTACAGCCGCGGTTCTTCCCTCTCTAGGGAAGGTCAAGGAACCGCCTGCACCCCTGGTTGGAAAGCAGAACTCACAGACACTGGCCATACTCACGGCCCACACAGAAACCACCTTCCGAGGAAACTAACACTGTGCAGGAACACCCCTTCGCACATGCTCGAGTGCACAGTGACTCGAACTAGCATAACAAAGAAGCCCGAAATACACGGGTACCAGACCCTCAAAATCACACGGGCACACTATTCGAAGAACCACAGTCTCCTCGGACACCTAGAAACATGAATCCGAGTCAACGGAGGTGTCCTGGGTATTCACAGGGCAAAGGACACCCAAAGGGACCTAATAGGTCGACTTACGCAAGTCATCGGTCGACCCTAAAGTCCTAACGGTCAACCAATGCAAGCCATTGGTCGACCAATGGCCAAAAAGGCTAACAGACCCCAAATCGATCGACCAAAACACTGGATCAGTCGACCAATTCAGTGGGTCGATCGACCAATCCATGGCAGACTTCTTCTTCGTGGCGAATGTCCGATCGGTCGACCGATTTGCCCAATCGGTCGACTGATTCCGGCGACGTTCGAGCGTGACCCCCTTCGAGGGGTCCTAAACTACGCCCCACTCACTCCAAATGAGGGGGAAAACATGGGGGAATCATTCCCCAACCTCTAAACCATCGGAATGCCACATTCAAACCATAAAAACACAATCGAATCGACGAATCCGTCGCTCATCCCAAAAGCATGATTCTCTTACTAGCGTAAAAGAAACCCGCTCTCGGCCTCTCCTCGACCTACAAATCACGAGGAAACAACATGCAAGGACTAGGGATCTGTCCCCCTACCTCGTATGACGATTTGGCGCACTATAATCCCTGGATCGCCATGAAAACGCCATCTTCCTCGCTGTTGTTCCATGAAATCCGCAAGGAAGAAGAACGCTATGCACCGTCTTTGTTCCTCGCTTCCATCCTCACCACTTGCCATCCCACGTCACCACCACCTTACCCGCCTCAAGCTCCGTCGGCCGCTGGAGGAGAGAGGGAGAGAAGGAGAGAAACGAGAGGAGAGAGGGAGAGGATGAGAGAATGAGGGAGAGAGGGGGGTTAAGGGGGTTTAAATAGAAAAGAATTTGAGATTTTAAAAATCTAAAAAATGGAAAATTGAGATAAAATCATCCCTACGATTCTCTGAAAACGCACAACTTGACTGCATCACCCCGTAGCCCGAAAACATATTGTTTCACCACATTCGGGGATCCGAGGGCTCGATATCCAAAATTTTAATTTAATTATAAAACACAATCTGTGACCCGCGGAAACACTCCGAAACCCACATATTCCTAATCTGAAAATACCGGGTCATTACACTAGGTGTGACTGATGGTAGCCATCAAGAGGATGTGTTTCAATGCCAACCCCTAAATCATTATCAACTTCGACTAGAGTAGCAAAGGAATTCGATACAACCATAGGAGGATCCTTTCCAGGGGGGAGGAGGATCTATGAAGAACTTGATGCCATTGTTGAGAGGACGAGGCTTCACCAGCATTATGAGGCAAAGGGCGATCGGAACAACCAGAACGTTCACCAGGGGCTCCATCTAAAATTGTTCATGCAATAAATTTAAACGTCTAAGGGTCACCAAGAACAGGGGGCAATGGAGCAAACAGGCCTGTAGGGGGATCCTTTATCTTGGGACAAGATCGCTTGCAAGAGACGTGGTCATGCCCAACGTGCTGACAAGACGAAATAAAAATGGGGAGTTTGGGCATATGATGGGTTGTCATAACTAGTCCCCTCCTATACCAATTCAAATCTGCCTACAGAAAGGTTTGGAAACATCAAGCTCGACGCAAACTCATGCCGTCGTAGTGCTCGACAGGGAGGCAGTGGAACCGACATGTGAAGGATTGGGCCCACGCTACATGCAATAGAACGAAGGTTGGAAAAAAAATCGCTGGAAGCCTAGGGAATTCGATCCAGATGGGAATGACTAGCCAGTCCACTTCTGGTGAGAATTCCATCATCCATCTAAAGAACTTGAATAATCTGACCTGGATAAAGAGAGATTTTCAGAGGAGGCCAAGAAAGTTGTCCCGATTTCTGAATCAAAGAAGTAGATGTCTTGCATCGAACGAGTTGATGAGAAAGTCCTCCCAGAAGGAGCACCAATTGGCGAGGTGCGACCGTATTTCTGGAAAATGAGGTTGACCCTGTGGGGTATGGGTGACGAGCACCAACTTGAATGGCTTGAGGGAGCATCGAATCGCGTCCAAGGAGAAATGAGTCGTTGGCTCACCCAGTCTATGAATGAAGATTCATAGATCAATATGATCGCCTACTCCACCACAAGCTGCGAAGACAGGGCTTCCACAATGGAACATGGCGGACCATGAACACCGATGAAGGAGGCTTGCAGGGGTTTAATAGCACCACCGGAGGAGGGATCCATGGCAATGGCGTCGTAGGACATGCTGAGGAAGGTGGTGTGACAGAGGGCTACAGCAGCTATAGCTGCTGGGGAGGACGGCACGGATGGAGGGTGGGGGGGTAGGCTACACCCCCCAAAGCCGACCATGGTTGGCAGCAGTCGAGCTCTCGTCGGATCTGAAGGCAGAGGGAGAGAAGAAGCTTGCGGGGGAGGGGCGGATGGCCACCCCTCTCTCCCGTCCTCGTGTTGGTCATGGCCACCACTAACAGGGCTGGAGGTGGTTACTGGCGTTTCATCTTTTAAGATGAAATTGCTATGTGCAACGACATCACAACCTCCTTGGAATCATTAACAACTTTATAGCTTCGGAAAGCTTCATCCGAGTACGAAGAAATAGAAGAATATGTAATATGTTCACAAACCATAGTGAGCAACTAAGTTATAAAAAATGTCAACAAATACATTTAAACTAATTTTATAAATGATTTTTTAATTGTCTAAATGATTAATTGTTTGCTTTTAATTGCAAAAAAAATTGCTATATATTTAAGAGAAGTTACAAGTATACCTACCTTCCCTCAACAATTTACAGAATTGCCTGAGTTGTTGCTAAATGGATTATTAATTTCATCTGCAACCTATTGATAGCGGAGTAATTGTTTTAGTTAGATTTAAAAACAACTTAACATACCTAAAGATAATGTCACAAATAAAGTCCTGCCATTAAAATTTTCAGAATTTTCCAATCAGTCACAAAATTAAAATGCTGAATTTGTTGACAAATTTAACAAGTAATTTTTGAAAGAGTTAATTAATGACAGCATGTTTTAGGAATGCGAAAATAGAGTCACTATGACATCTACTGCCTCAAATCAATCCAAAGCATTGCCCTCAACAGGTTTAACAACTTTTACTTTTAAATGAAGTCATTAAATCTTATATCAGCATTAATTTTGATATAGTTCTTAATTTTTCACTGTAATAAAATTATTATAATAATTCATCTGCTTTTACTTTTTAAGTAAGGCCATTATTCATGGACAATGACCTTTTAACTTTTTTTGGTCTGCTTGGTGTAGCTTCCAATTGGAAGTAGTTTTAGATTTTCATAATAAGCCTTGATCTAATAATTTTGAGGATAGATTTTGAAAGTTATTTTTGCAGTTTTAAGGTTGTTTTTAGATTCCAACCAGAAGTTCTAAATTATAACTTCATACATAGTGATGAAAAATGGGATTATTAAGAAAAAACTTGACCTTTCCAAATTCAGTTATTACTACTCACTTATATTTAAAATAAAAAAAGATTGTTTACAATAAAATCATTGTTAGACACGAATTTATAAAAAAATTATTCCTGGAAATACATTAGCAGATATAGCACTGCGTAAAGTCAAGGGATTTTTGCATGAAAATCATTGTTAGAGGTGAATTTGAAAAAAAAATCATTCCTAGAAATGCATTAGCAGATATATCACTCGGTTAATTCAAATAGTGCATAAATGTCATTTAAACGTGATTTTTTTACAAGTTGTTGGTAAAAAGAAGTGATATGCATGTAAATAAATATGGTATTTTTACACAATTCAGATTTACACAGTGATATACCTGCTAATGCATTTCCAGGAATGATTTTTTTACAAATTAACCTCTAACAATGATTTTCATGCAAAAAACTCTAAAATCAAATAGTGCATAAATTCCATCCACGTAACCGTATGTTATCGCCTGTGAATTTAATCATGGTTACTCTTAACCATACTTGAGAAAATATCAAAATATCTCTATTTAAAACAAACTAAAAAATACTTTGCAACACCTAGCCCCTCCCTCCTACCGACCCCCCCTTCCCTCTGCCGTCGAAACACTCCTCCCCCTCCACCTGCCGTCGAAACCCCCTCTCCATGTGTTGTGTCATCAGAACCCCCTCCCTCTACAATGTCGGACCCCCCTCCCCACCCCCCTGTGCTAATAGGAACCCCCCTTCTCCTCCCCTTGCTATGGGACCCCCTCCCCATCCCCTGTGCTGCCAAGAATCCCCCTTCTTGCTCGAGTTCCTCACCCTCATTCCTGAATGCAGGCAGATGGGAGGTTGGGGTTGATGGGGGGGCCTGCGAATGTGAACAAGGAAGATGGGAGGTAGAAAAGAGGATGGATGCTGGTGAGTGGTGAAGGGATTCCACTCTCTAAAGTCTGGTTGATGGGAGGATAGAGGAGGGAGGTCGCATGCAATGTCCGTGGTTAAAGGAGGACAGTGAAGAAATGTGGGTTGATGGCAAAGCTATAGAATCCAATTGGTGACAAGCACCTCATCCGGAATAGGGGCAGACATGGGGGGATCAAATTGGCCACTGCTCCAACTGGAAGGCCGAGAGAAACGGATTTGCCTCCGGGGTAGCTAGGAGCTTTGGGAGCATTTAATGACGACGCCTGCAAGAGTAAGAGGTGGAACAGACAACCCCAGCTGATCCTACTGTTGCTGCTACCACCACAGCCATCATTGTTGCCGCCGATGCCAGTGTTATTGTTGTTGTTGCTTGCTGAAATGGGGGAAGAGGGGGGAAGAGGGGGGCTACCAGGGTCAGGTGGCTAGCATGGGCGGAGAGTGCAGCACCCGTTCGACATGCCAGGGTTATGATGGGGCGTACCAGGGGAGGAGGCCTCTCCTCCTTTTGTAGTTGCAAGGTTCCCCTCCCCTCCCCTCTAGTATAGGTGCAAGGGCCAACGTATGCATCTGGGTTGCCACTACAGGCCAAGTAAGTTGAGGTGATCCCCTTTTTTAATTCATCCCCAGACGAGGGTGGATCTAGCAATGTTGCCCGAGATCGGAGCCCTGGCAGAGGATGCAGTGCCATGGCTGGGAATGGAGGCGGAGGACCTAACAATGGCCGAGGTGCGGGGCTATCTAACAACGCCCCAAGGACGCCCGGCACCATCTCCCTTGTGCCGACCGGGTATCCTCTCTCTCTTCACTGAGGGTATATTGGTCATTTGACACCTAACTAATGGGAATATTGACATCTTTTTCAAATATTCACTCTCTCATCGACGGAAGTTAGCCACGATGGTATGTATGCACTAATTGATTTTATGTAGTGATAAATCTACTAATGTATTTCTAATAATATTTTTTTGTAAATGTATGTCTAACAATAGTTTTCATGTAAACAACCCAATCAAAAATAACTTCTAACTAAAAGTTTTACCAAATTTATCCTTGAAATTGGTATATCAGATAACAACTTCTAAATGCAAAGAACGTCATTTCCATCAGGGTTTGTCGTCCCGATCGACCCGCCCGTCCCGGTCACAGCCCGGGACGGATGGGGTCGGGCGGGACGCCCGGCGTCCCGGTCCGCTCGGAAAGACGACGTGATTTTTTAAATTTTTTAAATTTTTAAAAAATACAATTTTTAAAAAAAATTATTTAAATTTTAAATGATATATACATTTAAAAGTATTAGAATGTAGAGTTATTTTTTTGTGATCATATATCCATACTAAATTACATATAATTAATTATATAAAAATAACATATTACACCTCTTAATTATATATCTTATTTGAAGAGATAAAAAAGATCCATTAATATGTTAAAGTAAACATAGACATAATAATGACATAATTCAACTCCACTAATAAAGTATAAAATGTCAAAACTCACTCATCTGTGAATCATGAATCCCAATCAGAATCAGATACATGAGACTGATGACCCGTATAATCTAACTCTATCCTGGTGGGTGGAGGTACACGTGGATGAGCCTGCAAATATGTAACCATCTGCACAAAGGCCGGGTCATGTGCAGTGGTGGAGGGTACATGAAAATCTCTAAAAAAAGCCCTAACTACATGTATACATGCAAGTCTATTATCTGCTACTGGTGCGACTGGTGCTGGTGATAGTGCTACTCGAACTCTGGACGTGGAGGAAGATCATGCCTCACCACGCTCAGCTGTGGTTCTTGCAACCCATGAAACCATAGGGTCATCATCGTCTTGCAAGTACACATCATCTGGGTCATAATCTCCCTCTCCTCTCCTTGCATCCATCTGCACATGCCGAACCTTTAGCTTCATGTTGTAATAAACATACATTTTGTCCAACCTTCGGTGTGTTAGCCTATTCTTGAGCTTGGTATGTAAGAAGGAGAATGTCGACCAATTCCGTTCACACCCACTCAATGAGGATGTTTGTGATATAACTCTCACTGCGATCTTTCTTAATGTCGGTGCACTTGTGCACTAATTTAGCCACCACTCGGCTGTGATTAAGGTAGATGGCGTACAATATAATAATTAGATGCAATAATTACTTGTCGAGCTATATAATGTGCATTATTAAAATACATTACCTGCATCGAGTCTGTCACGACTGGCCACGGCATTAGGTGTCGCAAATGAACCAATTGCCTCTCTAAATATTTTCATCTACATTATCGAAATAATAAGTACATAATTCATTTCATATTCTCAATGGCAAAATATCCCAGTATACCTCATTCAATGCATCAGCAGCATCTGTTGGCCTGCGAGACAATCAGTCTACCACAATGTTGACGGATTCTATGAAAGTATCGTCATAAGCGAGGCCCCGAGTATATTGAAAGGCTAGGTGTAGGTAGTACTAGGGCTGTCAATGGGCCTGGCCGGCCCAACAGGCCCGCGGGCCTGGCCCGATTTCGGGTCGGGCCGCAAGGTCTTTTTTGGCCCGCTGGCTTTTAGTAGGGCCTAAAAGCCTGGCCCGACTAGACTCGCGAGCCGGGCTCGGGCTTTAAGTTCGGCCCGCGGGCCGGCCCGGCCCGATCCCTTTTTTTATTCTCACTTCAAATTTTAAAAACTATTTAGTCAAACTTACGTTATTTTACTTAATTAGAAATTTTAAATATCTCTTTTCACACAAATTATGTAATTAATATCAAAACTTTAATTTATTTAGTGAGATTATAAGTTTTATAGTATTAAATCTATTAATTTTTATTATTTTTATTATTTTATTTAAGTAGTCGGGCCGGGCCAGGCCTTAGTCGGGCTTTGAATTTTTTACATAATGTCATGCCCAGCCCAGCCCGGCCCGACATAGGTCGGGCCCGGGCCGGGCTCGGGCCTTAATCTTGATAAGTCGGGCCCGGGCCGGGCCGACCTAAGCCCGGCCCGGGCCCGGCCCATTGACAGCCCTAGGTAGTACGCTACAATCACAAGACGACAAAATTTTTATATCATCTGAAGATCGCAGTTCACTTATTGTTAGAGACGATAAATGTTTACTTGTCATGTGAAGATCGCAGCTCATTTGTCTGTCCCATCTGTTCTCCACGATCTCTAAGATAGTGAGTCCATATTTCTTGGACGTCGTAAGAATCTTCCGCTTTGTAGCTTCAATTTTACTGTACACCAACGTACTCTATCCCCATCCATACATCTCAGTATCTCATATAGTGACTCTATCAATGATACTAATATCTTGACTCTATCCTAAAAATTATTGGTGCTGACAATCCCCTCGACCTCCCCTCCTTCACGTGAAGCGGCAAAAGAGGAACTCAGGCAAGTCTCACCCCTAAACATTTATTTCAATCCATCCTTGTGCTTTAGAAGGCTCTGCAGTGCGATGTAGTTGGTGTCAATTCGTGTGATACCATGCCTCAACAGTTCGCCGCCACAATACTCTCTCATCTATGCCAATACCAAGGTTTACCGTCTCAACCATCCCGACTATCCCGATTTTCTACGGGGACGGGACGGTACCGTCTCGATCCGTCTCGCTCCGTCTCGTAAGATACCAAGATAAAAAAGGAACCTTTAAATATCTAGTATATATAAAATAATACAAAAGAAATTATAGCTTAGTTGGTTAGGTGGTTCGGCCATTTCGTCTAAGATGCCCCAGGATTGAATCTTGCGAATATCTCTAAGTTTTTAAGTTTTTTTGATTGAGAATCTTAAAAAGAAAGGAAAAAATGCATGAAATCGATGAATTTCGAACTCAAACCGCCCCCGAACAAACGAAGCCACTTAACCAAGTGATTTATAAAATATTTTATATTTAAAATAAAATATTAAATATATATAGCGACCCGGTTGCATCTCACAGACCGGTCGTCTCGGTCTGTGACTGGGACAGACTGGGTCGCGCAAGTCGGGCCGTCCCGACTCGGTTTGTCAAACCCTGATTTTCACTACTGCCCACCTGATGGCGATGAGAAGGTGTGAGTAAAAAATGAGTATCCAAAAATTGAATAAATATTCTTGGCAGTAAGAACTCCCCATATAAAGGAAATTATTAGCTTTGATAGTTATAAGTAATTAATTTCTTTAATAAGAGATCTGCTTCATTAAAACTAATTGTTAAAAAGGTAACTATTGCATTTTATCTAAAAAGGTCAATAACATATTTAAAGGCTTAATCAATCCGAAGCAAGACTCTTAATTAGTAGATTTAATAACACATACTTTTGGCATGAAGTCATTAAATCATTTAGCAACTTCATTAACTTCATATAGTTCTTAAAGTTTTAATTAAGTTTACAATAACTTCTTCAAAAGTCATTATTAAAGAATGTGGCAAACTTTGTGGCAAAAGGGTGGCATAGCATTACTATATAAACACGTAATGCTAGCATGCCAGACATTGCGCCACCAATTTATCACTATCACTAATCTGTCGCAATCTAACAAAAATGAGATCGCCCATAAACTTAGGCAATGCTTTCAGTCAGAAACATCTAAAAAAAGTTTAACCTTTTCTGCCATCTCATTTTTAACTTGACAGATCATGTATTCGATTAATAATTAAATTATTTATCAAATATTTTATTTAAATAATTATCAAATTAATACAAATTTTAAACGAATATTTATTAGACATACTTACAGGTGAGTCATGTGAACCGTATAAGAGCGTCGTAAATTATTTTCTCAGAAAAAGAGTAAAATTATTTTTATTTTGAAAGATGTTATCAAAAAATTAGACTTCATCCTAAAAAATAAGATATAACTTACTAAATAGGTGTAAGTAAAAAAGAACAATCAAACAACATATTAAGATTTAAATTAATTATATATAGAATATATATCATTAGATATTTATCTAAAAATTCATATTCAATTGGATAATATCCGACACAGATATCTCAATATATTCATATCCAATTAATAATCAGATATCTGATTAAATTATCTATTAAATATTTTATTCAAATAATTATCTAATTAAATGAATACAAATTCAAATTCAAATTTTAAATAAATAATTATCGAGTCAATTAACAAACTATGGCATTTCTCCACAAAGAAATAGTAAATTTTGTTAACTTTTAAAAAATAATTAAAAAACTTAGATCCATATTAAATTTTGATATTATATAAAAATTTTCAACCTTAAAAATATTTAAATTGATAGATCAAGTATTTGATACGCCAACCAAAATAATAGAAAAGAAAAAGGTTGTTTTTTTTAAGGCCAGGGGTTGTTTTTATCTCAAATCTCTTTAAACACCCCCATCATACCCAGACAAGAAAGGAGATCATTCTACCTCTCTTTGGTGCTATAATGTGCTTCTTGCAAGTGTACACTGTGAGATTTTTCTTTTAATTATAGAAGAATCAAATGGCCCAAACTTTCACTTGTCCCCCTCCAGAGACATACCCATCCGTATGTAAAGATCTAAACTAAGTTTAATCAAACACACCAACTCTACAGCTAGTTCAATTCTTTCGAGACACGCAGAACCTGCATGAAATTAACAAGGCTTCCCTTCCCCTTCTCCGCACTCCTACTTGGGCATAGAAATCTGAGTAAAATGAGTGTATATGATTGAACTCTGAGCTTTCCAAGTCCCAATATGATGGCCAGTTGTTGCCCTTTTGAGCAAGTTCATGTCTGTGTTTGTGGAGTGCCATGCGCTGCAGGAAGCTTCAATCTTTCTCTGTACTCCTGCATCTCCCTCCTGTACCTCTCCTTATCCTTGAGCCCACAGTCCTGGTACACCTGCAGAGAGGAAGAACGGAGGGCAGAAACGGAGATAAGCATGCGCCAGCGTCGCCTTCCCGCCGTGTTCAAGGACTAGAGGCATCAATGGCGCCTTACCATCCTCTCCTCGTCGGTGAGCTTGCTCCATGACTCCCCGATCATCTTGCTGAACTCCCTCTCCCGGTGCGGGTAGAGCGCCTTGAGCTTGGAGTGCTTCTCGGCGAAGAAGAAGTTGTAGGCGCTCCTGTTGGGCTTGGGGTGGGCGGGGTCGCGCCCTCTCCACCCCCTCCTCCTCCTCCGGAGGGTCCTCCCGGCGGGGGTGCAAGCAGCGACGTTATAGGAAGCTGCTGTGTGCGACGACGGCGAAGGGCCCGACGAGGGGACGTGGTAGAGGACGCCATGGAGGGTCTCGTTCCCCATCTTCACAGTCACCATGTAGCCATGGTCGAACTTGCCGTCGATAGTCCCAGACACTTGAAAGCTCGTGGGCGCGGGCGCTGGCCACGGAAGCGAAGGATAGAGAGAGATTAGTTCTCCTGTTTAGTGTTTTTTTTCCCTTCCCGGCGTCCGAGAAGAATTTCAACGAACATCTCAAAACAACGACTCGGTGGTGTTTCTTTCTGTTCTTTTTTTTTGTACTTGAGACGTTCTAAAGGTTGGTGTTTACGAGATGCCATCATCAGGGCCTATGGCTGAAGGCCCATTCTACCCACGTTGAGCAGAAGAGTATGGAACGAGAGAGGACTGCACGGGGGAGGCGGGAGAGAGAGAGAGAGAGAGAGAGAGAGAGAGAGAGAGCGCGGAGAGCGAGAGGGAGAGGGGGGTAACCTTTGCCTTGCAAGCCGGAAAAGGCTGTCTTTCTCTTCCTAGCAACCTGCTGTTGACTGGGCTCAGCTCCGTCAAGCTTAAAAGGAGGGCTCTTGGCATGTAACGAGGCTGCAAAAGGATCAAATAAAACACAAACCCATCATTAAAAAAGCCGTCACGGCGCTGTGCACCATGGGCAGATGCTGCGCAATATTTGTGCAGAGAAGCAGGAGACCAGGGGGAGGTCGAGATGAGAGAGAGAGCAGGAGGTAGACTCGACTCATGGAGTGGTCTGTTACGTACCTGGGGGAGGGACTAGGGGACCCTGCCTGCGATGGAGATGGACCTGCTCAAAGTGGTGGAGAAGGCTCACATAGTACTTCCTGAGAACAAAGGAGGCACTTGTGGTTGTGGGTGGGAACCTGAAAATAGCGATCACCTCCCTCCATCTCCTGTCCACAGTGACCTGAGGACCCATCATCACATACATCGTTGTGAGGAACAAATTACATCAATCAAGCTGGTGATCGTAAATAAACAAAATAAACCAAACTAGTAGCCTCAAAAGAGAAGAAATTGGCATCCGCGTGAGAGTCATTCCGATAAAATGGCCTCAAAAGAATCGGCAGTTTAAATTGGTGCAAGTATATAGAAAATATCTACATTCCAATAGTTAAGCATGTCTCCCTGTGTCGTGTGTGTGTGTGTGTGCACAACAAAGCTGACGACCTAAGCTAGAATGCCGCCTCCTCCTAAACAGCTAATCTCAAAAGGAAAGCCGAAGATAGAGGCATTCAGTTGTGGGGCGGGTGAAGACCTTCTCCAGGCCACCTCTCTGGGCAACCTCCACGTACAAGCGATGCAGATCGAGCTCCTTCCCTCCGATGACAGGAATCCTTCAAAAGCACAGAGCACCATAAATGAAAAAAAAATGGAGCAGAAGTGGGAGAAGAAGAAGGGAAGATAAGAAAACTCTGGGATGCCCAAGATGCTGAGAACAACGAAAGGCACCCATTTGTGTGCACATGCATATAAAATACGACCACATGCGTGGATGCAAAGGGGGTTTTTGTTCTAATGTTCCTGCAGGATCAAAGCGACCGTACGCATCCCTGGACATCTTTGGGGGACATGCAGAGGGTAAAAACCTTGAGGAGGAGAGACCCATGAACAGATACCAGCAGATGCACGAGGGGGAAGGACATGGCACCCGTTATGATGAGAAAGGGAGGGCGAGCTCTTACATGAACTTGGTGCCCATGACGAAATGGAACCGCCTGAGGGTGTCCATGAACACGGCGGGGCTCCCGACCACCTCTTCATGAGGCAGAAGGGGAGCGGGGTAGACCCTCTCCTCCTTCCCCGACGCAGCCGCCGGCGGCACCCCATCTCCCTCCTTCCTCGCCGCCACCGCCTCCACAGGGGACGAGGAGGCCGCGACATCCCTGCCATCCGCCGCCGCCGCCCGCTGCACCTCCTCCTCCTGTCCCTTCTCCCCCTCCCCTGCAACGCCGTTCTCCTCCTCTTCCTTCCCCATCACACCCCCACACCTCATGCGGCCCAGAGGGATTAAAGCTAAAAACTAATAATAGTTAAGAAGCGAGAGGGGGAAGCGCGCACACACGCCCGCCCGCCAACCAACCACCGGGTGCTGGAAGAGCGAAACAAGTGGCCACCGGGGCATTGATGTATGTAGTAACAAAGCTAGAGAGAAGAAAGAGAGGCGAAACGCCAGAGAGAGCCAGAGGCCCCCAAGGCCAACCAACCAAGGATTTGTAGAAGAAGAAATGGAACTGGAATTGTGGGGTGTCGAGCCATCCCGTTAACAAGGTAAAAGGAGGTAAAACCAAAGGCTGGCACAGAAGCGTGGACGCGTAACGGCTATTTTTAATGCCAACCCCGCCCCCCCCCCTCCTCCTTGGGCAATTAATAGGATTAGGCGCCTCTTCGCCTGAAAAACTCCATGGTTATATCGAAGCCCCCCCCCCCCCACATCGCCCTGTTATTATGACACGTCCGCTGTCAACTCCGCTGGCAAACACACACTGCTGAAAGCCCGGTCTTTCTTGCTTGTGTATGTGTTGAGGGGGGGGGGGGTGAGAGGGTCGGGGATGGGGACGTCTCCTGTTCTTTCCAACTGGTTGTTGGGGTTTGTCTGTCGCACGTCTTAATGAAGATCTGCGACTAGTAAAGAACGGAGAAGTATAAGAGCACGAGAACTTTTAAAAGGCGAGGGGCGAGTTGAGAATCGCTGGGTGTGTGTGTAGAGTTGCTTTGCTATGTCCAGTGTGTATCTCCGGGTGCAGCAGCAGCAGCTGTGGCCGGCGTCTTTTTCTTTCTGCCGCTGCGATCGGGCCGTACCTGGTGGCGTATCTGGCCGTGCCACCACCGGGTTAATTCGAATCCCTGCCGTATCTTTTCACCGCCCCTGCAATTAACTGCTCTGGATTCACGGCTTCAAGTCCATGTCGAACTCCCCCCCCTCCCCCCCACCACCCGCACAACTTAATGCCTTCTCCGCTCTTCTCATTTGGCAGCTCACCGGTATCACTGATCCCAGACACACTCACTCTCTCTCTCTCTCTCTCCATCTCTGTCTCCTCTGGGTGTGAGGTCGCTGCGGGTGGCCACCCAAACAGTACCATGCAAAAGCAGCCTCCACCTCTCCGTCTCCTCTCTGTGGAGAGTCCGGGTGGCGACCCAAACAGTGACATGCAAAAGCAGCCTCTCTCTCTCTCTCTCTCTCTCTCTCTCTCTCTCTCCATCTCGGCCGCATGGCGACCCAAAGAGTAGAATGCAAAACAGCAGCCTCGAAGTCGGAGGTTGGTATATTAAGAGGGGATTGGAATCGCAATCCATGTCTTTAGCGGCTTTGACATGTGGCTCCCCGTTTACAGTGGTCGCCGCTTCACATGAGACCCGTGAAGGGTTCTCTCTGTGTGTGTGTGTGTGTGTGGCCAGGGGGCAGCGGCTTACTGTGCCCCATTCATGGAGATATGGCACGGCTTAGGTGGTGTTCTTGCGATTCCTTTGCTAACTGGACCGTGCAAATATTCCATGGGTCACGTGAAAGTGCATGCGGACCAGGTCGTCGTTGTGGAAGGCTAACATTCAGCTCAGTAGTTTTGCCCCGTGGGTAGAACGACTGCAAATTTGGGCAAGTCAACCGAGATCCAACTTGATCAAGTCAAGTAGAGATCAGTTCACAATGGCATGAGTTGGGGTGGGCGCTAACTTAAAGACGGATCTCTCTTTGTAGTAGTTAGGCATAATATTATCAGAATCGAATAGGTATCTGACCCGGTCAATGAGTTGATTTGGTTCAAATCGGTTAGATAGTTGAATCGAATCGGTTTGAACCGTAACGTCATTAAAATATTGATACATGATCCGACCCGATTCTATAATCTAAGATAATAAGAAATAAGATATAATGATCAAATAAATAAATATCCATATATAATTATTAGTCATGATTACGTAATTATACAAGTAAAAAAATAATAATAACGTGGTTAAATAAACTGACCGTAAAATTTTATAATATTTCATTGGTCTTCACTCTTCACAATTGATATCTACACTCTTTTAAACATTTAAACTTTAAATATATCTAAAATAAAATGATAAATAACAACAAATTTATCATAATTAATAAGATAATTGTGTTCACACGTAATTATCATTTTAAATATCTAAATATTTTTACGTTTATTTTTTTATCGATTTGGACCGGTTCATCGGTCGAACCGCGATTCATCCGATTCGCCCGATTCGTTAACATTAGATCAGATCGACCTTAATCGAACCGATTTTTGAAAACGGTTCACAGTCGGACCGAGCCGATCGATCAGTCCAGTCTAGTTATGATAACACTGATTAGGCATTCAACCCAACCTGATAAATCATGTCAAAATCTAGGGGAGTCAAGTTTAATCAGGTCTAGCAACATCTAGCTAGCTCGGGGGTTGGTAAGGTTGTTGTTGATCAGGTTGAGTTTGGATGGAACCCCTCATGTGAAGCACTCAACTGAGCAAGAGTGATACTTGCGGCAACAACAGGGTTCTGTATCCCCACCTCCCGTTCGTTTAGGTCAGACAGATGGAACACGGGACGTGAGTCTCACACGTTAAAAAAAAAGTACAAAGTATGGTTGACTGTCCTCCCTTACGTGTGAGACCCACACCCAATGTCCCATCTATCTTAGGTTAGACGAATGGGAGGAGGGGTGCAGTACTTGCTGCACATCCAGGTATACAACTCCTCTCCACACACTAACATCTCAACAGTTCAACTGGAACGATAGGATGTCAGGGCCTCACGTTCGCTCTCTCTCTCCCTCACGTCTCAGTCCTTGAGTTATTTTTTGCATGGACCTCACACGTACCCTCTCTCATTAATTCTCCCCCTCGCATTTCATGGGTATTGCTGGGGCAATGAGATGCAAATGTGTTACTTATTCCACACTTTAGTCTCGCTTTATTTTGGGATTAAAGATAGTTCGATTAAATTTAAATAGATTTATTTTATCTATGTGTATACTTTTTTTGCTTTGGCATGATATTAGATTAAAGTATCCCACCTGTGGAGGTGGGATAAGTTAATCCGACTTTAGTCAGATTAAGTTACTTTTAAACAGATTATCTAAATCTACTCCCGTCAAAATAAAATGACTTAAGTTTGAACTAAAATGAGAATACTCTTAAGATAAGTCCCAAACAAAGCGAAGCAATGTGCAGCAAGTATTACTAAACTCAATTAGAATATGGAAGCCTCAGCTTAGTTCAACCCAACTCAAAATTGTAATCTCAGTTGCAAGAATATTTGTATATAACCTAGCTAGATTGGCTACCATATATATACTTTCAAAGACATCATGCAATTATGTTAAATCAGTCCTTGGGTCATTATCGTTGCATCACTTTCTTTGTGTTATCATCTTCATATGTGCGGCTCTTGATGGTTGAAGCGCGGGAGTCGACATGGCGGACGTAGCAGACCACCATCTCCACTTTTTCGGGTGTGACCCCCGCGGCATCGGTCGTCACGGGCTTCATCTCCTGGACATCCAGGAGCTCCACGAATGCTACCCCCAGAAAGTTGAGGAAGCCGATGACGTGCGGAAAGTTGCCAAAACTTGTCGGCGGCACCAAGTAGCCATGCCGGGCATGATCACGAACAATCGACGATCCGAAAGTAACAGCGGCCATTGGAATTGTTGGAACGCGACCTGCAATTCCAAATCAAATACTTAGAATTTTAAGAAGAGACCATAGGGCCCCTAATCCTGGCGAGGAGATGAAGGGAGGTCTCCAGTCCCACCGAACGTGCCAAACTTGTTGATGCACTTTAAGTTCATATTTTATTTATTTATTTCATTTATTTAGTGCGTGGACGTGCCAGTATTTATTCGGACTCCAAGGTCGAGGAGGCCTGGAGCCGTGGGTGCGCGCCGTCCGACTGATTAGACGATAGTGAGTTGAGTGTCGGGACCTAAACCCGCCGTGCCGTTAAGGTCACGACGTTAATTACATCTCTTCGGAGGGGAGAAAACTCTTGATTAGTCGTCAAGAAGAGAGGCCCTATGGCCTGGAATTAACATTAATAAATGAAGGATATTTTAAATTGCATAAGAGCGTCTCATATTAGGGGGTAAAAATACTCAAATCATGCTGGTCATTTTATTGCCCATTTCACATTCGGACAGGAGTCCGGGTTGGAAGTATGACAGGTATGTAAATCATACCTGGGCAAATTAATGTCTACTGAGGTACGGCAAGTCTGATATTTAAACAATGAAGAATCGGGGTTAGACCCCAGTGAAAATGAGTTAGATTTAGTGGGTTATTGCCCCAGTGTAAAGTCAGACCATGGCCATGATGGGGGTGGTCCCCGAGGTCCAAGCACGACTTGTGAAGGCATCGTTGATATCTCCTTCACACCGGGTCTAGGGAGGTGAGGGCTTCGGATCAAATGCCATTAATTTCTTAAGGATGACATTTATATTCATATTTATTATTATTATGTTTTCATGGCATTACTTTCATCATTATATTATCACTTTTAACATTATTATCCATGGTTTATCGTTTATTTTTTTTATTAGTGACTGTTTAATGAAGGTGAGTCGACTCACAACGTTGGCTGCGTCGACGCAGGGGACGCGCTGCACTGGCCTCGAGCCAAGCTGCGTCGACGCAAGGCCAAGCCGCGTTGACACACCCTTCATCAGAGAGCAGAACTCCCCCCTCTTTTTTTTCTTCTTTCATCTTTTTGCTTCTTGCTTTATTAACATCATTAATTCTTTTCTTATTATATTATCTTTCAATATTATTATTGTTGTTATTATTATTATTATATTTTTCTCCCTTTTTCTCTTTTTTTGGGTTGTGATTTACTTTTTTTGTTTCTTGTTGTTCATTTTTTTTGTTCATTTTTGGCTTTGTTGTATCCCTGGTTTTGACAATGTTTGACTTATTGATGAGTCTAATGTGGTTTTGATGATGCTCAGCCATGATTCATTCTTGCAATAGTGAGACTGATCAAACTATAGTTCAATGTGTATAATGATGATCCTTCATGATGTCAACATGCATTAAGCTCAGATCCAAGACCTCCAATGGTGTGCCAGCAAAGACTAAGTGAAAGCAAGCAAGGCAGTTTGAGAAGGTGTCATTGGCAGACCAAGCTGCAATCATATGATGGTTTAGACTAATAGAAGCCCAAAGTGCAAAGGCCCTTGGATGCACAGAATTCAAGAAATGCAGAAAGGCTTTCACATAAGAAAGAAAAAATCAAATTGAACATGGCTGCGTCGACCCCATAGTAATGATGTGTCGACTCCACCTTCCACAAAATGACGATTAGCCAAGGCGATATCAAGGCTGCGTCGACCCCACCTTACTGCTGCATCTACTCCAAACTACTTCCAGCAAGGAAGCCTCAAGCACCCTTCAAAGATGCGTCGACTCCATCTTCTCATGGCGTTGACCCTGGACAGTCTCAAGAAGCAGAGTCAAGCATACATCTTCAGCTACGTCGACCTCATCAGCTCCAGTAGCAGTCAGACAGGCGAGTATCACCAGCTACGTCGACCTCATAGTCTCAGGGCGTCGACTCCAAGCATCTTACCAAAAGCTGTTTCGAAGGCATCCTTAACAGCTGCGTCGACCTCACCTTCTCAGGGCGTCGACGCAAGGGCCTTCCCAACAGCCGTTTCGAACGCTTCCTCAACAGATGCGTCAACGCAAGGTCATTACTGCATCGACGCACCAGAAGATCTTCAAGCCAAATTCTGTCAAACCTGCAACATTCTCTGAGATCGTACAGAGGCTAAAAATAAGTGACGTAAACTTCTAAAACATGTATTTCAAGGTCTGAAAAGAAGCTCCTAGGACAGAGAATTGTCCCCTTCATCATGAGGCTTCAGTACAACCTTTTGGGAGTAGACTTTGTCAGATATCAGATTTGGAAAAAGTCAGCATTCATGCTACTCCACCTTTTAGACACAACCAATGGGATTTCATTCCAAGAAAAGTACCTAGGATAGAGGACCATCTCTTTCTGTCCAAGGCCAATGAGGAGGAAGATCTGGAAGAGCTCCATGTTCAAGACCATCATTTCCTTTCCAACAAATCAAATGGGAGGATCTTGGAGGGAAAATTATTTTGCCTCTACTCTTCTATCTACGCTGGACCAATCAAGGAAGAGGTTTGTCCAAGAACCTTATTTTATTCTGGCCAATCAAGTTGCAGATCTTTGGAGGGAAAATACTCCACCAGCTCTTCTATATATACATGACGCTTCTGATGAAGAAGCTGCTGCTGCCTGAAGAAGAAGAGAGCTTAAGAGAAAAGAAGGGAGCCCGTGCCTTAGTAGAAAATTTGAGAGGAAGAAAAAGAGAGAAGAGAAAGAGTGAGCAGCCCAGCCCTGGTTCGACCCAAACCAGTGCTGAAAAAGGAGAAGAAGAAGAAAGGAGTGCAGCCCTCCTTGCAGCCGGCCTGAGCTTGATCTCAGATCTGACCAGTCTTAATTCAGATCTGCTGATAGTGCTTCAAGACTATGATCTGAAGCCACAGTCGCATTCTCTTTGCCTTGTTTCTTGTTTTTCTTTGCAACTTCGTAATCTGTAAACCGTGTGTCTTAGGGAGTTATCCCCATGTTTTTGCTGCACTTGTAGCGTGTTGTTTTCTCCTTTGTGTGTGTGTGTGTGTGTGGGGGGGGGGGGGGGGGGGGGGTTCGTCCCCATGGGGCTTGTCCCCGTGTGTTGTAGTCTTGCAGCGTGAGGACTTTGTTCTCGTGAGGAGCTTGCTCCTCGTGTGTGTGGGGTTCGTCCCCATAGGGCTTGTCCCCGTGTGCTGCAGCTCTGTAGCGTGAGGACTTTGTCCTCATGAGGAGCTTGCTCCTCGTGTGTGTGTGTGTGTGTGTGGGGGGGGGGGGGGGGGGGGTTCGACCCCGTGTGGTGTTGTGTGCAGCGTCGTGAGGATTGTGTCCTCGTGTGTGTGTTAGAGACTTGTCCCCGTGCTGCATTTGCAGCGTGTAGTGAAGCCTCACCGGGTTTGGTGAGGGGTGCGTAGGTTGCGGGTTTGCAATCGAATCACCTTAAAAACATCGTGCAGTGGTTTGTTCCTTGTGGTTTGCTCCATTTCTTCTATCTCCTTTCACAGGGTCTGGCACGTTTGTTTCCACACACACATTGATTTGTTGGGGCCCTACATACGCATGATGAGTTGCACACTAACACATTATTCACACACCAAGAGTCTGCTAACTCCCTGCTTGGCTGTGCGGCAGATTCCCTTGCCTGTTAGCCAGTAGCCTTACTTGAGCAAGAGCTGCCAGTAATCTGCTGCGAAGTGAAACTAGAATTTCACTTGGATAAACCGTAGTTTGATCTGAGCTTTAATTTTTAATTGGGGCAACGGTTCCTAAAGGGATCTATTCAACCCCCCCCCCCCCTTCTAGATCCGGTTGCACCAAAGGGACCCAACATGCTTATGGCTTGCTATTATCTTTTTTTTAATTAGAGAGGGGAACAAGACGACTTGCTCCCCTGCCAGAGAGAAAGAAAAGGGGCAGGGCCAAGGGGCAAGTCGACTTGCCCCCTGCCAGAGAGAAAGAAAGAAAAGGGGCTCTAGTAGGGGGCAAGTCAACTTGCCCTAGGGAGCAAGTCAACTTGCCCCAGGGAGCAAGTCGACTTGCTCCCTGGAAGCGAAGAGATGGAGAATGGGGCTGGGGGGGAGTCGACTTGCTCCCCTCACAGAAAGGGAAAACAGACGGGGCTGGGGGGTGAGTCGACTTGCCCAGGGGGGCAAGTCGACTCGCTCCCCTGCCTCACTCCTCTGCGATTTCACTTCAGCCATTTTTTTTCTTCATCATTCATTCATTTTTTTTGTTCATGTTATGGATTCGTTATGGCAGATTAAGGGTGTTAAACTCTCATCTTTTAGTGTACATTTCATTTCATTTCATTTCTTTCTTTCTTTCTTTTCTTTGTTTCTTCATATGTGTGCAAAGCATGCATATGTATATACATATGTATATGTATGGGAGAAGGGGAGAAGGGCCTACTGTCATAGGGTAGTCAGCAGGCCAGAACATGTTGACAGGCAGTGGGTGCGTCGACCCAGCCTGCCTCCTGCGTCGACGCACCTGAGGGTCGGTCGACCGAAATTGCAGGTCGGTGGACCGAACCCAGTGGTGGGTTAACCTTGAGGTTAGGTGAGTCGACTCCCCCCTTGCTTGCATCATAATTCTACTGCTCTCCCTTTTGAAAATGGTATGCAACATGAAATGCATCAATGCATGATTTACTTATCAAGGAGGCCAAGCCCTTGGAAAATGTCGAAAAAATGATTTTTACCAATCCTTTGTGCACAACATGCAAGGGTTTAACTACAATCATGATAGATGCATGAGGTTCTATCTGCAGTAACAGTGCATATATGAGGTTTTGTCTGCACTAACAATGCATGCATGATCCAATGTATTCAAGTAGGATGTGGGTGATGCTATGTTCAATTTAAAATGAATGGGGAGCGGGCTCGCTTATGCTCATGAAACCCCAATAGAAATCTTGTGCAAATTTGTCATGCACATGAGGTGTTTGATTTCATTATCAAGATAATGCTCCCCTTGGACAGTAGTCCAGACCCGAGGGAGTCGACTCCCAAGGTCGACTCATGTGCAGATTTTTGCACAGGCAGACCCAAACAGAACCAGGAGGAGAAGGGGTCGACCCCTAGGGTCGACCCTCATAGCAGCAGGTCTCCAATTGAACCCAGTGAGAGTCTCATGTACTGATCACACATACATGGATATACATATACATACATATGCACGCAATTTATTCATTTAGTGATTTTTTGATCAAAGGATTCTTGTTTTCTTTTCTTTCTTCGGTTTCATCTTCTTCTTTTTTAGCAGTCTTTGGATCATTATCATTGCATCACTTTATTTGTGTTATCATCTTCATTGTTCTGCTACACATCTGTTTGATTCTTTTTTTTTTATTTGTTGATCTTGTAATTAGTCCAATTGTTCTGGCGAAAATTCGACAGCACCTCCCCTAGACCCGGATTGTTTGGGGGGTCTAATAGAGACTCGCCCACGGAAGGGTCTGAGATGGTCTCGTTAACTGTCAGGTAAACCGAAAGCGGCGACCCTGTGACCCGAATTGTGTGTGGAAGCCCCAAGGACCAGCCTATGAGGGGCTCCGATAACCCACAGATTGTCACGGCCTCAATTATGGACTTAAATTGTTGCCAAATTAGATGGCCATTAGTATTCACCCCTCCAAAAGAGATCATCCGGGGACCAAAAGAAGCAAGCCCCCGGAGATCTGGGAGTAAGCCAACAATCCGAATATCAAAAGAGAGAGGAATGTAAATTCGGGTGAATCTGGGGATATGCCACAACCCCCAAAACCCATGGGCATGGGTGACCGGGCAGACGGCCAGTTCCACAAAACATCTACGTTGAACACAAAGAGAGCGTGCATATTAAACACACAGATAGCTCACACATCAGATGCATGGGGTGGATCACAAGAGCCAAAGAAAAGCTTAAAGTGGAAGCACAACCAAGGGCAGCCAGATCACACCCTCATGGGGGGGGGGGACCTAAGAAAAAATGTCACACCCCGAGCTTTTATTACAACGGAAGATGATCTCGAGAAACGTGAACAGTCGGCATGGTAAGCCTCTTGCAAGCAAGAATAATCAGAGCGCAATAATAATCACACATAAAAATACAATTGCACAATAAGTTACTTAAACCTTCACTTTTATTAATAAGGATAATAACTCAATACATCAACTAGTCAACTCTTTCAAATCTACTTGATAAAAATGGAAAATTACACTGACTCTAGCTAGACATTATCGACTCCTAAGTCTTCACTCTCAATTTCATGCGACTTTCATTCACTCTCGGACTCATCACTTGAATATCTTGAATCTGAATCCGAACTACTTGCATTTCCTGAAAAGATTAAAAATAGATAATGAGCACACTTACCCAGTAGGTATCTTCGCATCAACATGATTGGCAATATTAAAGTGATTAGCATTTTAGCTCTAAGGAATAAGGTAAAATCATGCGAAATGTGATCAAACATGCGATTCCAAACCAAAAATAACAAGTTATAATCAAGCTTAAAATATGAGAACATGAATCGATCAAGTGTAATTAAGCAAGAATGTAGTAATGGTCTTTCATGAACAAGAATGTACTAGAATGTCATGTAACAAGCAAGAATGTACTCTTCACTTAGTAACAAGTACTTCGTGAATTTCTGTGGAATATCACTTTGTGGATAATTCCGTGATTACCGTGATACCGTGATGCCGTGGATTTTCACTTATTTATAAAAAAAGTACTCCCAGCGCAATGCGACGCCAGTAACATCATACCCCATAGTTTATAATAGTATGTTTCCGATAATCAGCCGAGGGGACTAGCATAGAGCCCTTGAACACAATCAGTGCTCGATCCGCATCTTCAAGTATAAATCAAGCTACTTCCACGCATGTAAATAATGTAGCCAATAATGTTCAATTTCAAAGATAATTCATAATAAAGTTACCAAAAATACGAATGCTTGTACAAGGAAATAAGAAATTTCAATAAATACGTTAATGACTAGGTTATGCCATGGAAATAAATCGACAACATAACGATATGTTCTTTATCTTTCATAACTTAGTTAAATCATCTTGATAAAGGTTACATGTCCCAGAGACTTAATAGTCTTTCTAGGATCATATAGATATTAACCCTTGGGTCAAACCTTGGGTTAACTAAACTCAAGTATTTTAGCGGTCTATAATTGGGCCGTTACATGAATATAGCGGTCTAGTTCTGGACCGTTAAGTACAAGACTTCGATATTTGAAAACATGCTCTCTGGAGTCTTTGGCGGTCAAAGGTAGATCCGTCAAGGTCCCTTTAGCGGTCTATATAAGGCGCGCTAGAAGACTATGGCGGTCGACTATTGGGCCGCTAAGATCCAGAAATACAAAACGTCGGTAGTGCTTTCTAGGTAAATGGGTTTTAATGGTACAACCAACTCGGCGTCCTAGTGGGAATCTCAGGCTCGCGGAGAATTACGGAGGCCTTGAAACAAGATTTCCTAGTCCATTTGGAAGGAATATCCAAAGGAGAGGTTATCATGTCCAAGATTATGTTCCTATAGTGCAAAGTGTGTAACTAATGGTCATATATCGGAATATATGCCATGAACTTATAGAAATGACTCTATAGATGAGGGAGAATAGGTTCAGTGATTAAATACACATTGAAACCTCATCAATGTAGCATTTAAACCATAGAATTAGTACAAAATTATATGGTTTTGGCTTGAAATTATCGTATGCTTAAAATAATCCAATTAGGATAAAGAACATGAAATCAACCATTATGAATACTAGTTAAGTCTCAGAGTCATAAAACAATACTTTAAAATAGGTTTGGACATGATTATCTAGGCATAACATAGGCTAAAGTGGACTATTTTTAAAACTGTCTCGGTTTGACAGAACACAGAACTGTAGCGGTCTAAGGTAGGCGCGTCACAGTGTTGTAGCGGTTTATCGTAAAGCCGCCAGAGTGATTTTAGCGCTCTACTTCTGGTCCGCCAGAGATTACATAGAAATCACGTTTGCAGGGTGTCTGGCCATTTATCGTAAGGTCGCTATATTATGTTGGCGGTCGAACTTTAAGTCGCTAGAGCACGTCTGACAGTAAATAAAATAAGAAGATTCTAAGGTTCTTAACTCACATCATGTCTGGAAATCACATATAAACTTCCCTATCATAATAGAACGAAGGTTAAGCTAATCAATATGCATGGGTTTTCTGTGAATTGACAAGAAAGTTCTTTTTTAACTTAGTTAGGACTAAGAATATGCATGCATGATATACTAAGTGTATAGGTCCTATTAAAACATGAAATTCTTCACATATAAAGTATGAAATCGATCAAAACAAGAGGGCTTTTAATCCTAGCATGATTTTTTTGCCGTGCATGAGATGACCGACCTCTGCTAAGGCTTTGAATCTCTGAATTTGATGTTAGAATGGAGCCCTAGTCTCAGCTCCTTCCAATGATAAATAAGTAACTTCACGCCCTGATATCTCATGATCCTCTTGTCCTATTGGCGTGAAATTTGGAGGGTAAGAAGTAGATACTAAGGGGAACGAAAAGTCCTAAAGGCACTTGGGCTAAATACCTCGATTTGGTTCTCTAATCCTTTGATCTTCACCGGACTTTTGCACAGTTTCCTGGGTCGCTAAGGTGGAACCATCAACTTTGCAAGCTTCTGTCTCCATGTGTGCTTGATCTCCTAGCATAAAATGTTGGGAGATGTTAGCCCTATATATTATCAATAAAAACTTCTAAAGAACCTATGTCGTCTTACCTTGATTCCACGCGAGTCAATGTAGGGGTCGCGCAGGTCAAAACTAGGTCCTATTTATAGGGTTTTTGCTAGGGTTTGAGGATTAGCTCTATTCTAGAGCCCTTGTTAAAGCTTAGATCGACTTCTGAGAGTCCTATAGATGTTTACTAGTCCATCCATCTCGATATCTAAGAGATAGAGTCTAAAAAATCTAATCTTTTTACTCGTTCTTTCATTCACGGAACTGACAGAATGTAGCGGTCGTAGATTGGACCGCCAAAGTCCCTGTAGCGGTTTTATGATAAACCGCCACACGCATTGGGTGCCGAATTTGAAATGAGTTCAAATTCTAATTTCGGTTTATCTACTAAATTATCTAAACAATTAGTATTTATCCTTAAATTCCGTAAATAAGTTAATTAACCTTTTAGAATATGGGCCAAACTTCCTGGGCTTGGTCCATAAGTCCTTTGGGCTTCATTTAAATAGGCTAGGTTAATGGTTTACCATAATTAGGCCTTAATAATGATTTATTTAACCTAATATTTATTTATTAATCCATTTTGATCTTTAAAATTCCCAGAAAATATTTAAATATTCCATAAATAATTTATAAAAATTCCGAGACATTACACCCTCCCCCATTTAAGAGAATTTGATCCCCAAATTCAATATATGGATTGTGGAGAATGTACTTACATTCAAATAATTCTGGAAATCTTTTACGCATAGCCTCTTCGATTTCCCATGTTTCTCCTGATTTTGTCCACTGGATTTTGACTACTGGAATAATCTTGTTCCGAAGTTGACGTACCTCTTGTTCAAGGATTTTGATTGGTTTCTGCTCATATGTCAAATCCTTCTTAATCTCCAGATTATCGTAGGTGATGACATGGAAAGGATCAGGAACATATTTCTTGAGTATCGAGACGTGAAATACATCATGAACTTCAGATAGTTGAGGAGGTAAAGCAATTCGATAAGCTACTTCACCGACTCTTTCCAGAATTTTAAATGGACCAATAAATCTTGGAGTAAGCTTGCCCTTAATACTGAATCTTCGAATACCACGACCCGGAGAAACCTTAAGGAATACGTGATCTCCTACTTGAAACTCCAAGTCACGCCTTCGATTGTCAGCATACGATTTCTGCCTGTCTTGGGCCATCTGAAGTCTTTCTCGAATGAGTTTAATCTTCTCGGTAGTATCCCTAATAATATCGGGACCGAGAAATTGCCTCTCTCCTACTTCATTCTAACAGATAGGGGAACGACAACTCCTTCCATAAAGAGCTTCAAATGGTGCCATTTGTATACTAGCCTGGTAGCTATTATTGTATGTAAATTCTACTAGAGACAAGTGATCATGCCAACTTCCTCCAAAGTCAATAGCACAAGCCCTGAGCATATCTTCCACCACTTGATTCGTCCTCTCCGTTTGACCATCAGTTTGTGGATGGAATGTTATGTTAAAGTTTAGTCGGGTCCCTAGAGAATGTTGAAGACCCTTCCAAAATTACGATGTAAATCAGAGATCTCTATCAGATATAATAGTGACAGGGACACCATGCAATTTGACAATTTCCCTTATGTATAAGGCTGCGAGAATATCCACAGACCATCTATTGGCAGAAAATGTGCAGACTTAGTCAATCGGTCTATAATTACCCATATACCATCATGTCCTCATCTTGTTTTAGGTAAACCCATAATGAAATCCATCCCTATACTTTCTCATTTCAATTCGGGAATATTTAAGGGGTGTAATTTACCTGCGGGTCTTAAATGCTCTACCTTTACTTGTTGATAAGTGAGACAGCGGGACACGAAATCTACCACTTCTCTTTTCATGTTAGGCCACCAGAAGTTCCTTTTAAGATCTTGAAACATTTTTGTACCACCGGGATGAATGGTATATTTGGAATTGTGAGCTTCTTCCAGAATCAATTTCTTAGTATCAACATGATCGGGTATACAAATTCGATCCCTGAATAATAATCTTTCATCATCAGCAATAGAGAAATCTGGCCTTTGCTCAATATTAGCTTTAATCTCTAGTAATACAGGATCATTGTCTTGTAGCTTGACCAGATCTGCTATTAATGTAGGTTGCGTTCGAATACTGGTCATAAAGCAATCTTCTTCCTTCATGTCAATATCTAAATTCAACTGAGCAAATTGAGGAATGAGATTAGTCATACTAATCATAAGACTGGATAGCTTTCTCATTGGTTTTCTGCTAAGTGCATCCGCTACAACATTGGCCTTGCCAGGATGATGTTGAATAGCAAAATCAAAGTCTTTTAGGTATTCTAACCACCTTCTTTGCCTCATATTCAGCTCCTTTTGGGAGAACAAATACTTCAAACTTTTATGGTCTGAATAAACCGTAATTTTTTCTTCGTAAAGATAGTGACGCCAAATTTTTAAGGCAAATATAACAGTCGCCAATTCTAAATCATGCACATGATAATTCTCTTCGTGATGTTTCAATTATCTTGAAGAATAGCAAATCACCTTTCCATTTTGTATAAGAACGCACCCTAAGCCAATACTAGATGCATCTGTATATACTTCAAATCCACCACCCTCCGTTGGCAGTGTTAAAATTGGTGCAGTAGTGAGGTGATCCTTAAGAGTTAGGAAACTCTCCTCGCAGTCCTTCGACCATATAAAAGGATTTTCTTTTCTTGTAAGTCTAGTTAAAGGAACAGCGATCTTGGAGAAATTCTTAATAAATCTTCTGTAATAATCAGCCATGCCCAGAAAACTTCTAACTTCTGACATGGTCGTTGGCCGGTTCCAATTTTTGACAGCTTCCACTTTAGAAGGATCCACAGTGATACATTCTTTTGAAATAATATGTCCAAGAAATGAGACCTCCTTAAGTCAGAACTCACATTTACTAAGTTTGGCATAAAGTTTATGTTCTCTTAAAGTCTGCAAGGCTATCCTCAAATGTTTTTCATGCTCTTCCGTTGTTTTGGAATATATGAGTATGTCATCAATGAATACGACCACAAATTGGTCAAGATACGGCCTGAAGACGTTATTCATAAGTTGCATAAATGCGGCCGGGGCATTAGTTAACCCGAACGACATCACCACAAATTCATAGTGGCCATAACGACTCCGGAAAGTCGTCTTGTATATGTCTTCATCCTTGATCTTGAGTTGATGATAGCCTGACCTGAGGTCTATTTTGGAAAAATATTCTAATCCCGAAAGCTGATCAAAGAGCTCATCGATACGCGACAACAGATACTTGTTCTTGATAGTAAGCTGATTCAGTCGCCGGTAATCGATACATAACCTGAGATATCTATCCTTCTTCTTGACAAAAAGAACCGGCGCACCCCAAGGGGATGTGCTGGGTCGAATAAAACCCTTGTCAAGTAGCTCCTGTAGTTCTCTTTTTAATTCCTTGAGTTCTGTGGGGGACATCCTGTAGGGAGCTATAGAAACAGGTGCCGCTCCAGGAATGAGTTCAATGAAAAAATTTACTTCCCTTTCAGGCGATAAATCAGGTAAATCTGATAGAAATACATCCAGAAAATCATTGACAATCGGGATATCTTTTAAGATGATTTCCTTAGATTCGGTGAGGATAACAGAAGCAAGAAAAGCTACAAAACCTTGCGAAATTAATTTGCAAGCGTGCAAAGACGAAATAATGACAGGATGCTTCCTGTATTTGACACCAAGGAAGAAAAACCTTAAAAGACCAGGTTTGCAAAAGAATATTATCATATTCCGGCAATTTATGTAGGCATCATGGTCAACAAGCCAATCTATGCTTGGAATAGCATCGTAGCCCTCCATTGTTAGTATTGGTGTGCTACATGCCAATTTTGGGTCGGGTAGGCCCGATAGATGTACGATCTTATTCATTATTAATAAAGTGATATTTGAGCGTAAATATGTGATTGTATATTACTTTACGATGTCCCTATGATATGTGGTTGTAAAGTCAACTCGAGATGGGATCTCGGACATGAGATTGACTTTACATGGACACATACCTTAAACTGTTCCTGATTGGAGGGTAATCACTCGGAGACTTTGATTACCTATTAAACCAGTACACATGATGTGTGAGGGACCAGTCTCATGGTCACTGGTGTGAAGCACCAACACATATGTGTAGGTGTATGTCCTTGGAGGATGTATACTGAACTGATCCGCTATTGGATCTTCAGATGGTTGATTATACCTAATGTCAATTGAAGATCCAACGGTCTCAGTAGCATCGTTGGTCCTTTGACCTGAGACATTGATCGGATCTTACACGAGGACTGGAATAGTTTAATTACTTGGCTAAGTGACTTTAACCATAACTCATGAGTTGTCGAGTCATTAGCCACTCCAGGATACGTGTGAAGATCATCAATGGTCAAGAGGGGATCGCTCACTGTCGGGTATATATCAGACAGTTAATGGGTCATGACATTGACGCTTCGTTAAATCCCTGGCTAGGGTCGTGCGAGTTCGTTTAGAATGGACGTCATACACTTTAAAGAGGTCATGGTCAAATGGCATGATCATGGGGTTTGACAGAAACCATACCCTCGATCGTACCAGACTCATAGAAGGAGCGAGGGATTATATCGATGCGGTAACTGTGGACTTACAGGTACCAGATAGGCTGGTTTAAACCCGGCGTCCTCTAGGATCACGTAGACTTGCTTGACCCAACGTGATGAAAGGTTCGGAATAAATTAAACTATTATTCAGCTCTAGCAGAAGTGAATAATAAGTTTAATTTACTTCTAATTGGGAATTAGAAGTTAATGGGCCTTAAACTAGAGCGACTATGGGCCTAGAGGATCACACACAATGGATTCTTGGGTGACGGATTAGTATTGTACAAATGCATATATTAATTACCTTTAATTCCTTTTGGAAAGGCATATAAAAGGGGCTTAATATATATGTATAATAATGGGAAGGACATATATACAGTTTTGGTCCTTTGGAGCTCTTTTAAAAATGGGCCAAATCCTATATATATGGATGCTACGAGACTTCTCCCCCTCTCTTGGCTAATCAAGCATTAAGGCTAGAAAGAGAAGGATTAGCTCCTCCCCCCTTTCCTCCCTCTTGCTCTCTCTCTCTCCAGAAGGTGAAAGGGTTGGGGAAGGTCGTGCCGGGCCCGTCGCTGCACAAGGATCCGTGTGAATCAGCTCTAGAGGCCGTACTTCTGTGCGGCTCAGTGTTCGTGAGATTCTACATCGGGCAGTGCGGACAGCGTCGTTCCGCGCAAGGTGAAATCTACAACCCGTAGTTAGGGGTTGTGTTATTTATGCATCGATCAGAGCACAGATCTAGGATTTCATGAAGTCGGGTTCGCACAAATAAATTTTGTTATCCGCTGCGTTGTCCGATGATTCTGTGTGGAACCTTACAGTGGTATCAGAGCCAGATTGACGCTCTGGTCGGTGTATTAGCTCCGTATAGAACCATACTTTAGGGACTAATTAAAATCTTCAATTATTACCGATCGAATGGGGTGCTGGGCATCTCAAGTCTTCATGGATGCTGGGCATTAGTGCAGTAATTTTTTTAAATAAAAATTACTTTGTTTGATTTATTTATGCTAGTATATATATGTGATATATATATATATATATATATATATATATATATATATGTAAATGTACAATAAATTAATCTTAATTTTTATCTCAAATATTAATTATGTTATCTCAATAGTAAAATTTAAATGTTAAATTTTATTTAACCTTTTTGAATTTACAAAGGTGAGATAATTACTATTTACCTTGAGATAAAATGGTAATGATTGAAGTTACTTCAGTAAAAATTCAATTTTTATTTTTTAATTATTAGATAATTAGTAAAATCAGAATTTGAATTTTATTAAAGATTAAATGTATAAAATTCAAATATTTAAAATTTTAATTATTAGATAATTGTTAAATTCAAATTTTGAATTTTAAAAAATTGATAATTGAGGATAATTGTATTATTTAAATTTACTTTCAAATAAAATTATTGGATAATTAGTTTTAATTTAAATTTAAATAATTATCATGTTTAAATTTTAATTTTAAACGTGATTATTAGATAATTAAATTTAAATTTAAATTTAAATAATTATCTCAATTATCTAACTTATTTGAATCAGATTCAAATATGTATGCTCCAATTATAAATGATGGTTCTTTACGTGATTTGCTTTATTTACCTTGCATTGGCTTGCTTATGTGTTTAATTTTAGTTAATCATGTTTCGATTTTTAAAATTAAACAAAGCTAGCCTATTTTTATTTGCACATCCCATTTTAAATCCAAAAGTACGGATTATTTTTAGAAAATAACCCTTGATTGATTTTACATGAATGAGTTGGCAAGTGATCATGGACTTGGTTAATGTAATTAATTGGGATCTACGAACCTCCTTTCTCTCTCTGTTAAAATTCCTATGTACTTCTATCTCCCTTTACAGTTGTACTCGCCCTAAGGGCTGCTGGAATTTTCTTGACATGTAATTTACATTTTCTCGGCCTACGTGCCGTGTAAAAGTTGTAATTAATGCAGCGTCGGAGTTTGAAAGCGCAGAGCACATCCGACGAGGACGATCCAACTGCTTCGGAAGTGGGCCGGATGTCTTAGTTACATTAGGAAATAAAGTCCATGATCACTTGCGATTTAATTTTACATTAGATGCATTTACTTTGTGCAAACTACTAGGTACGGTAAATATATTGGATATATTTATATTACCACATAAAGTGAGATCAAGATAAAATCAAATTCCCTCACGATTAAATTTTAGATCTGGTAAGCGTGGCTCTAGGAGTCGTCGTGGCCCTCCATCATTATGGAGTGAATGAACGTCTTCATTTCATGAATTTGTTGTGCTTTCCACAAGGTTCATGAGTTTGGGGGCGGGATAAAACTCCAAGGCTCGGCCTCAATGGGGTGAGGAATTGAACTCGACCTTGTTGTGTTTTCCACAAGGGTCGGGTCATGAACTCATTACTATGTAGTAATGATGGTTAGATCTAACCGAGAATATCCTTTATTGTGCTTTCCACAAGTGGATGATTTCTCGGGGGTTGAATATCGGATATTACATTAGATGCAAGTGCATGTTGACTGCCCTTGAGATGGTGTATGGCTTGTTGTGCCTTCCACAAGGTCGTACCTCAGTCTCGTTGGGATTCCGACCCACTAGGATGTGATCTCGTTGATCTCCCGTTCTATATACTGAGGGTTATATAGTTCGATCGAAAAATAGTGGGACTAACTAAGATAGAAAGTCACATCTAAGTTAGAATTTGAACATATGCTAAGTTGTCTTTTATTTCTTATCCAGATTACAATGTCGTCGTCCAACCCCCTCCGCGGCATCTTGGATGCCAACAGACTGACTGGACCGAACTACTCGGATTGGCTGCATAATCTACGCATAGTCCTCACCGCCGAAAAAATAGCCTACGTGTTGGACACGGTTCATTCTGAGCCAGCTCCCGATGCCGACGAGGGCGAGTTAATGACTTATGCCAAATGGTCTGAAGACTCTTCCCTTACCTAATGTTACATGCTGGCCTCTATGGCTCCCGAGGTGCAGAGGTAATTTGAAAAGACTGATTGTAGAATCATACTTCTTAATCTACGCCAGCTCTTTAGGGAGTAGGGCAGGATTGAGAGATATGATATCTCCAAAAGGCTTTTCAGGACACGGATGTCAGAGGGTGCTTCAGTACATGCTCATGTACTGAAAATGATGGAGTAGATTGAGAGACTCAATGCACTGGGGTTCAAGTTGGATCTTGAACTGTGCATTGATCTTATACTCCAGTCATTGCCCGATTCCTTTTCTTCCTTCATCATAAACTTTAACATGAATAGAATTGATGCAACTCTCCCGGAGCTGCTCAATATGTTAAAGAGTGCTGAAGGAACTATGTAGAAAGATAAACCATCTTCTTCTGTAATGATTGTTGGCCGGGCCAATAAGAAAATGAAGGCCACCCAGACATCCACCAAAGGTGACAAAGGGAAGGGAAAGAAGAAGGTCATGGGTAAGTAACTCGCTAAAGTTGACAAAGGGAAGGGCAAGAAGAATGAAAAAAAAGACAAGTGTTTTCGATGCGGGAAAACATGGCATTGGAAAAGGAATTACAAGGTAATTCTAAATGAAGGTATTTTTATCATAGACCTTAATTTATCATATATGGAATCCACATCATGGGTATTGGATACTGGATGTACATCTCATATCTGCAATTCTGTGCAGGTGCTGGCAAATAGAAGGCGACTGGACAAAAAGGAGATTGAACTGAGGATGGGTAATGGAGCTTTAGTTTCTGCCAAAGCTATCGGGACTGCACACCTCAGTTTACCTTCAGGAGTCATTCTAGAGCTGAATGACTGTTGTTATGTTCTTAATATTATTAAGAACATTATTTCAATCTCTGGCTTGTATAACGTTGGATATGTATTGACTTTTAACAGCATTGGGTGCTCTATAATGAATAATAGTTTGATTATAGCCAATGGTTCATTAGTCAATGATCATTATATATTAGATATACGTTCTAATGTTATGCAAGTTTCCAATGCTGATGAAGTGAATTCTGCATATCTATGGCATTGTAGGCTTGGTCATGTAGGTAAGAAAAGAGTATCTCACCTACACTCAAATGGGTATTTGAATACATTCGAATACAAGCCATTTGATACCTGTGAGTCGTGTCTCATGGGGAAGATGACCAAGGCTCCCTTTAGTGGACATGGTGAGAGGGCTGCTGACCTTCTCGAGCTCATACACTCGGATGTGTGTGGACCCATGTCTATAAAAGTAAAAGGGGGTCACCTCTATTTCATTTCTTTTATTGATGACTTCTCGAGATATGGTTATGTGTATTTAATGAGACATAAATCACAAGCCTTTGAGAAGTTTAAGGAATACAAGAATGAAGTAGAGAAACAGACTGGCAAGAGTATTAAGGCTCTTCGATCGGATCGAGGAGGAGAATACCTTAGCCATGAATTCACTTCTTATCTTAAAGATAATGGAATTATTTCTCAGTGGACTCCACCGTATACACCACAGCACAATGGTGTATCCGAAAGGAGAAACATGACCTTGTTAGACATGGTCCAATCCATGATGTCTATGTCAGGACTACCCTTGTCTCTCTAGGGCTATGCCTAAGAGACTGCAGCCTATTTATTGAATAGGATCTCAAATAAATATGTTCCTTCTATACCATATGAGATATGGAAGGGTAAGAAACTAAATTTTAATCACATTAAAATTTGGGGGTGTCCTGCTCATGTAAAGAAGAACGATAGTGATAAGCTTGAGTCGAGAACCGATAAGTGTAGGTTTGTGGGATATCCAAAGGAGACATTTGGATATTATTTCTATCACCCTTCTGAGCAAAGGGTCTTAGTGGCTAAGAGAGCTGTATTTCTAGAAAGAGAATATATACTCCAGAAAAACAGTGGGAGCTAGATAGAATTGGACGAGGTCCAAGAGCCACAACCCGTAGACACAAACTCATTTGATGAGACTGTATCGGTTGATCCTATTCAGAGTGAAACACAAACACTACGGAGATCTGGTAGACTACCAAGAGAACATGAGAGATATATTGGACATGTCTCAGAGAGGTCCTCTAAGGTATGTATTGATGAGGATGAAGATCCTCAATCGTAGCAGGATGCAATCCGTAGTGCGGACTCCGAGAAATGGCAAGAGGCAATGGATTCAGATATCCAGTCCATGTACACCAACAAAGTTTGGAACTTGGTTGATGTACCCGAAGGGAAAGTCCCCTATCGACTGCAAATGGATTTTCAAAAGGAAAATCGGTGCAGATGGACAAATTGACACATACAAGGCTAGACTAGTGGCGAAATGATATCGTAAAGGTAAGGCATTGACTATGACGAGACTTTTTCGCCGGTAACTATGGTTAAGTCAATCAGAATCCTCCTTGCCATTGCTGCATACCTGGTTTATGAGATCTGGTAAATGGGTGTGAAGATAATTTTTCTTAATGGAAATCTGTCAGAAGAGGTGTACATGGTACAGCCTGAAGGATTCACCTCCAAGCTACATCCTACTAAAGTATGTAAACTTCAAAGGTCCATTTATGGATTAAAGCAGGAATCTCGAAGCTGGAACTTAAGATTTGATGAGGCTATCAAAACTTTTAACTTCATTTGGAATGAAGATGAACCATGTGTTTACAAGAAGGTCAGTGGGAGCTAAGTGACCTTCTTGGTCCTATATGTTGATGACATCTTACTCATTGGGAATGATGTATAGATGTTAACATCAACTAAGTCTTGGTTACCCAAGACCTTCTCCATGAAGGATTTGGGAGAAGCATCCTATGTGCTGGGCATAAGGATCTACCGAGATAGATCTAAAAGGATGGTAGGATTATCCCAATCCATGTACATAGACACTATCCTCAAAAGGTTTAGGATGGAAAATTCTAAGAGAGGTCTCATTCCCATGAGACATAGAATTTACCTATCCAAGGGGATGAGTCCTAAAACTTCTGAGGAGGTGGCACACATGAATAAGGTACCATATGCTTCGGCGATAGGATCAATCATGTATGCAATGCTATTTACGCATCCTGATGTTGCCAATGCTTTGAGCATTGTCAGTAGATATCAGGCAAATCCAGGCGAAGAGCACTGAAAGGCAGTAAAGGGCATCCTTATGTACTTGCGAAGGGCTAAGGATTTTTTTCTACTTTATGGAGGAGAGGACCTACAGCTTAGAGCTTACACAGACTCTAGTTTCCAGTCAGATCCAGATGACTGCAAATCCATGTCAGGGCATGTTGAATGAAGGGACAGTCAGTTGGAGAAGCTCCAAGAAAGATACGACTGCAGACTCGACGACGGAGGCAGAATATATTGCTGCAGGTGAAGCTGCTAAGGAAGTCGTCTGGATGAAGAAATTCATCTTGGAACTTGGCGTAGTTCTCGAGATATCAGCTCCCATCCCATTATTTTGTGATAATAATGGGGCTATCGCCCAGGCGAAGGAACCAAGATCTCACCAAAGGTCGAAGCATATTCTCAGGCGCTTCCACCTTATTCGGGAGATTGTTGATCGTGGAGATGTGACGGTAGAGCGTGTACCGTCAGAAGACAACATAGCATATCCATTGACTAAGCCTTTGACACATATTGTATTTGAGCGCCATCGGGATAAGATGGGCCTCAAAGTTGTGGACAATTGGCTGTAGTTCAAGTGGGAGATTGTTAGTATTGGTGTGCTACAGGCCAATTTTGGGTCGGGTATGTTCGATAGATGTACGATCTTGTTCATTATTAATAAAGTGGTATTTGAGCGTAAATATGTGATTGTATATTACTTTACGATGTCCCTAGGATATGTGTTTGTAAAGTCAACTCGAGATGGGATCTCGAACATGAGACTGACTTTACATGGACACATACCTTAAACTGTTCCTGGTTGGAGGGTAATCACTCGGAGACTTTGATTACCTATTAAAACAGTACACATGATGTGTGAGGGACCAGTCTCATGGTCACTGGTGCGGGGCACCAACACATATGTGTAGGTGTATGTCCTTAGAGGATGTACACTAAACTGATCCACTATTGGATCTTCAGATAGTTGATTATACCTAATGTCAACTGAAGATCCAACGTTCTCAGTAGCATCGTTGGTCCTTTGACCTGAGACATTGATCGGATCTTACACGGGGATTGGAATGATTTAATTACTTGGCTAAGTGACTTTAACCATAAGTCATTAGTTACCGAGTCATTAGTCACTCCAGGATACGTGTGAAGATCATCAATGGTCAAGAGGGGATCGCTCACTGTCGGGTATATATCAGACAGTTAATGGGTCATGACATTGGCGCTCCGTTAAATCCATGACCAGGGTCGTGTGAGTTCGTTTAGAACGGACGTCATACACTTTAAGGAGGTCATGGTCAAATGGCACGATCATGGGGTTTGACAGAAACCATACCCTCGATCGTATCAGACTCATAGAAGGAGCGAGGGATTATATCGATGCGGTAACTGTGAACTTATAGGTACCAGACAGGCTGATTTAAACCCGGCGTCCTCTAGGATCATGCGGATTTGCTTGACCTAACGTGATCAAAGGTTCGGAATAAATTAAACTATTATTCGGCTCTAGCAGAAGCGAATAATAAGATTAATTTACTTCTAATTGAGAATTAGAAGTTAATGGGCCTTAAACTAGAGTGACTATGGGCCTAGAGGATCACACACAATGGATTCTTGGGTGACGGATTATTATTGTACAAATGCATATATTAATTCCCTTTAATTCCTTTTGGAAAGATATATAAAAGGGGCTTAATATATATGTATAATAATGGGAAGGACATATATATAATTTTGGTCCTTTGGAGCTCTGTTAGAAATGGGCCAAATCCTATATATATGGATGCTACGAGACTTCTCCCCCTCTCTTGACTAATCAAGTATTAAGGCTAGGAAGAGAAGGATTAGCTCCTCCCCCCCTTTCCTCCCTCTTGCTCTCTCTCTCTCTCTCTCCAGAAGGTGAAAGGGTTGGGGAAGGTCGTGCCGGGGGGTACCGTCGCTGCACAAGGATCCGTGTGGATCAGCTCTAGAGGCCGTACTTCTGTGCGGCTCGGTGTTCGTGAGATTCTGCATCGGGCACTGCGGACAGCGTCGTTCCGCGCAAGGTGAGATCTACAACCCGTAGTTAGGGGTTGGGTTATTTATGCATCGATCAGAGCACAGATCTAGGATTCCATGAAGCCGAGTTCGGGCAAATAAATTTTTGTTATCCGCTGCATTGCCCGATGGTCCTGTGTAGAACCTTACATCCATATCAAGGCATACGAGATTTGCAGGAAGATCATGTCCTTCAACCCTTACCTCACTATTTGGATAATAGTTTGTGAGTTTGGTTCCGGGGCCTAAAGGCGTAATAATTGTAAGGTCCGAAGGTAAGGGAACTGATGAAATTGGCAATATTTTTGTAAAAGCGGTGGATATGAAGGAATGAGAAACACCGGTATCAAATAGCACAAATGCAGGACGGGAATAAATGTGAATAGTACCTTCCATAAGCCCATCATTTGGGGGTGCTTCATTATCTTCTAGAACAGCAGTGAGGCGAGCTTGCCGTTTACGTCCACTTGCAGAAGATAGCTCCTTCATAAGGGGGCAATCCGGCATACGGTGCTCCCTGCTGCCATAACAGAGACAAGCGCCAAGGCGCTTCCAACATTCTTCGGCCGAATGACCGAACTTCTCATAGAAAGTACAGGCCGTGGCGACCTGCTTGTCTTCTTCCTTCACTTTTCTGTTCTTGTGGTAGCCACTACCACTCCCATTTCAGGATCTTTTCTTGCTATCACGGGATTTGTAGGATTCCGTGATGCTGAACTTCTTCTTCTTATCATGCCGATCAGACCTTCGGCTCGGTTCCTCTCCCTTTCCTTTTAATTTCTCTACTTTCTCTAAGGTCCTCTCGCATAGATGCGCCCGCTGGACCATCTCCGTATAAGTACGGATATTCTGAGTCCCCAGTTGTTGAATATACTCGGGCCTTAATCCATCCATAAATAGATTAGCCTTTAGCAAATCAGTGCTAATTAAGTGCGGAGCATATGGCGCCAGCTTGGAAAATTACAGGTCATACTCAGCCACCGACATCATGCCCTGGCGCAGAGAAGCAAACTCCATAGCCTTCCGCTCTTTGATGTGCTCAGAAAAGTACTTTGCTCGAAAGAGTGTAAGGAAACCTTCCCACGTGTGCGGTGCATCGGCTGGGGGTGTAAGAACGGACTTCCACCACGTACGGGCATCTTTATTCAATTGAAAAGTAGCAAGGCAAACCTTTTCTTGATCCGCACACTGCATAACTTCGAAAATACGGTTCATTTCATCTATCCAATTTTCAGCTTCATATGGATTTGAGGAACCAGAAAATCTCGGAGGGTTTATGTTAGTGTTGGTGTGCTACAGGCCAATTTCGGGTCGGGTAGGCCCAATAGTTGTTCGATCTCGTTCATTATTAATAAAGTGGTGTTTGAGCGTAAATATGCGATTGTGTTACTTTATGTTGTCCCTAGGATATGTGGTTGTAAAGTCAGCTCGAGATGGGATCTCGAACATGAGATTGACTTTACATGTACACATACCTTAAACTGTTCCTGGTTGGAGGGTAATCACTCGGGGACTTTGATTACCTATTAAACCAGTACACATGATATGTCAGTGACCAGTCTCATGGTCATTGGTGCGAGGCACCAACACATATGTGTAGGTGTATGTCCTTGGAGGATGTGCACTGAACTGATCCGCTATTGGATCTTCAGATGGTTGATTATACCTAATGTCAACTGAAGATCCAACGGTCTCAGTAGCATCGTTGGTCCTTTGACTTGAGACATTGATCGGATCTTACACGAGGATTGGAATGGTTTAATTACTTGGCTAAGTGACTTTAACCATAAGTCATGAGTTGCCGAGTCGTTAACCACTCCAGGATACGTGTGAAGATCGTCAATGGTCAAGAAGGGATCGCTCACTGTCGGGTATATATCAGACAGTTAATGGGTCATGACATTGACGCTCCGTTAAATCCCTGGCCAGGGTCGTGTGAGTTCGTTTAGAACGGACGTCATACACTTTAAGGAGGTCATAGTCAAATGGCACAATCATGGGATTTGACAGATACCGTACCCTCGATCGTACCAGACTCATAGAAGGAGCGAGGGATTATATCGATGTGGTAACTGTGGACTTACAGGTACCAGACATGCTGGTTTAAACCCGGCGTCCTCTAGGATCACGCGGATTTGCTTGACCCAACGTGATCGAAGGTTCGGAATGAATTAAACTATTATTCGGCTCTTGTAGAAGCGAATAATACGTTTAATTTACTTCTAATTAGGAATTAGAAGTTAATGGGCCTTAAATTAGAGTGACTATGGGCCTAGAGGATCACACACATTGGATTCTTGGGTGACGGTTTATTATTATACAATTGTATGTATTAATTCTATTTAATTCCTTTTGAAAAGGAGTGTAAATGGAGCTTAATACATATGTATAATATGAGATAGGATATATATACAGTTTTGGTCTTTTGGAGCCCTTTTCGAATAAGCCTAAACTCTATATATATGGCACCTACGTGAGTTCATTCGAACTCTTAGCTTGCTTCCTTCCTTCCCTTAAGCTAACAAGTATTAAGCTTAAGGGAGAGGATTAACCTCCCCCTTTCTCTCTCTTGCTCTCTCTCTCTCCTGAAGGTGATTGAGCTAGGGAAGCTCGTGCCGGGGAGGTACCGTCGCTGCGCAAGGATCCGTGTGGATCATCTCTAGAGGCCGTACAGCTGTGCGGCTCGATTTTTCTGCATCGGGCTTAGCGGACAGCGTCGTTCCGCGCAAGGTGAAACACGTAACCCGTAATTAGGGTATTAGAAACACCGATTAGAGCATAGATTAAGCTTTCCACAATACCGGGATCGGGCAAATTAAATTTTTGTTATCCGCTGCGTCGTCCGTAGGTGCTGTGCGAAACCTTACAGTGGAACTCCGTCTGTGGGAGGTTGTTGGTGACGTCCATAGGAACAAATCCTCTGAAGACCTCTCTCTCAGATATTGGCTGGATGAGGCGGGACAGATGTGGGAAGTCACCTCTGGATCTGGACTGAGTCTGTTCAGATCTTCTTGCGCGACCTCACGAGAATTGACGCCACGGACAGCACAGACCTTGAACCTTCCCACGTGTGCGGTGCATCGGCTGGGGGTGTAAGAACGGACTTCCACCACGTACGGGCATCTTTATTCAATTGAAAAGTAGCAAGGCAAACCTTTTCTTGATCCGCACACTGCATAACTTCGAAAATACGGTTCATTTCATCTATCCAATTTTCAGCTTCATATGGATTTGAGGAACCAGAAAATCTCGGAGGGTTTAAGCTTCGAAAATTATGATGTAGGTCTCCAGCTCTCGTTCCTGCGCCAGCTTGCGCCATGGTTTGTAGTGCTTGTGTTAAACCAGCGACGGTCTCTTGCATGCCGTTCCAATCTACGCGATGAGCCATTGCAAATAAGAATAAAGTACCTGAGAGAATAATAAATTGTTAATTCTCATGGAAATTTTGAAAGGGATTAATCTAGAGCTAATTTATTATCTTATCCCGGGCTCTACCCAATTCTCGCATAGGTGGGGAATTTCTTTCCTAGTTTTCATAGGTTTGGGTCCTTAACCTTGGACTTATCCTATGATATGACTTTTCTCCCTAAGTCCTTGGACTTGGGCTCTGATACCAACTTAACTGTCACGCCCCGAGCTTTTATTACAGCGGAAGATGTTCTCGGGAAACGTGAACAGCCGACATGGTAAGTCTCTTGCAAGCAAGAATAGTCAGAGCGCAATAACAATCACAAATGAAAATGCAATTGCACAATAAGTCACTCAAACCTTCACTTTTATTAATAAGGAGAATAACTCAATTTATCAACTAGTCAACTCTTTCAAATCTACTTGACTCAATAAAAATAGAAAATTACATGGACTCTAGCTAGACATTATTGACTCCTAAGTCTTCACTCTCAATTTCATGCGACTTTCATTCACTCTCGGACCCATCACTTGAATAACTTAAATCCGAATCCGAACTACTTACATTTTTTGAAAAGATTAAAAATAGGTGATAAGCACACTTGCCCAGTAGGTATCTTCGCATCAACATGATTGATAATATTAAAGTGATTAGCATTTTAGCTCTAAGGAATAAGGTAAAATCATGCGAAATGCGATCAAACATGCGATTCCAAACCAAAAATAACAAGTTATAATCAAGCTTAAAATATGAGAACATGAATCGATCAAGTGTAATTAAGCAAGGATGTAGTAATGGCCTTTCGTGAATAAGAATGTACTACAATGTCATGTAACAAGTAAGAATGTACTCTTCACTTAGTAACAAGTACTTCGTGAATTTCTGTGGAATATCACTTTGTGGATAATTCCGTGATTACCGTGATACCGTGATGCCGTGGATTTTCACTTATTTATAAAGAAAGTACTCCCAACGTAATGCGACGCCAGTAGCATCATATCCCATGGTTTATAATAGTATGTTTCCGACAATCAGCCGAGGGGACTATGATGCGGGACAACTACGAGACTCGACTAGAGAGACGACGCGACCGGCAACACACTACGACGCTGCACCGACGAGCTCCAGAAGAGACGAACTTGCCCCAAACAAGAAGCGCTACTCACAGTCGTCCCCATCAAGGGAAACACGACGATCGTGCACGGTTGGGAAACCGGCTTTGACACTTTGGGTAGTCGGCTCACTCTCGTGCTCGGAATGAGTCACGGGACGGGTTTCGCTCTCACAACTCACAGCGGTGATTAAAATTAAACTAGCTAGGAAAGATAACTACTCACATGCAGCGGCAGTAGAGTGCATACTAAATAAGCAGAAAGACAATAAGAGTGATGGGTGTACCTCCACGCTCACGGCGTGGCGACGACGTCCCGGCCGTGAACAGTCACTCCCGGTACAAACTAATATTTAATTACAGCAGTAAAAATAAACTACGGCCCACTCCACGCAGGGAGGTAAAAGGCCACAACCAGCTATCCGGGAGTGCCGTTCAGGGGTTGGCGGGCAGCAATGTGCGGTTCCGGGCGGTGGCGGGTAGTACGGTGGTGGCGCTCAATGTGGGGCCCACAAGGCTCCAAGTCGGCCCGACTACTGGGACAGCGGCTTTCAGGCATCTTCTGGCAACGTCGACCGGAGGGAGAGTCCCTTTTAATTCAACAAGACTGATGAATGAATACTGAATTTTAACCTTTCGGACCTTGCGTCCTCGCAATCATGGCAACCATCTTAAAATTTTTTATTCTTTTTGGAGAATTTCTATTTTTTTCTTTTTTGTTTGGATTTTGGAAAATTTCTATTTTTGTTTTTTTGATAGATTTTGAAAATTTCTATTTTTTTGGTTGGATTTTGGAAAGTTTCTATTTTTTGTTGGATTTTGAATTAGGGATAGTATTTCTTAAGGTACAGACCATTCCAAGGATGAGTTAGCTCTTGTCCTTCAGCATTAATCAGTTTATAAGCATTGCCAGGATAAACATCTTTTATGACGAATGGTCCTTCCCAATTTGGTTGGAGTTTTGAGCGGGGCCCACCAGGCTTTACAAAGATTCTCTTGATTACCATCTCACCGACTTTGAATTTTCTCTCAATTACTTTCTTTTGATAAAAACGTGACAGCCTGTTTTGATAAACGCGCGCATGCTCAGCGGCGACCAGACGCTTCTCATCTAGGAGCTCCAACTGGGTAAGGAGTGAATCACGACGCTCATCAATAGAGAGTTCCTTGTCCAATTGTACTCGCAGAGATGGAATAAGAATATCATGAGGGACTACCGCCTCCATTCCATAAGTAAGGGCGAAAGGGGTTTGCCTAGTAGGGGTACGAATGGAAGTGCGATAGGCCCAGAGAGCTTCAACTAGCTTGTCTGGCCAATCCGAGAATTTATTAGCTTCACACGTCTTTTTAACGATTTTGATCAAAGTTTTATTAGTGGCCTCTGCCTGGCCATTGCCCTGCGGATAATAGGGAGAAGAATGATGCAATACAATGTTATACCTGTTGCAGAGATCCTTGAGCTCTTGGGAGATGAATTGAGGTCCGTTGTCGGTGACGATGGTACTCGGGATGCCGAACCTTGCGATGATGTTCTTCATTATGAACTTACAGACAGTTGATGCTTTGATCTCCACGAATGCTTCCGCTTCCGCCCACTTGGTGAAGTATTCCGTTGCCGTCAGGATGAACGACTTTTGCTTGGTCAGGAGGTTCGAATCACCAAGAGGTCCAATGATATCAAAAGCCCACATGGAGAAAGGCCATGGGGAGGACATAGGATGGAGTGAAGAAGCAGGAGAATGAATTTTGTCGGCGTGCAGTTGGCACTTAACACACCTTCGAACATAAATGGAGTAATCCTCTTCTAGAGTTTGCCAATAGAAGTCTAGCCTAAGGATCTTCTTAGCTAGCATCTGGCTGTTCACATGACCACCACACACTCCTGAATGCGCCTCTTCCACAACCTTCCAAGATTCATCGTCGTCGAGGCATCTTAATAACACACATGTGAGCCCTCTTCTATAGAGCACACCTCCAACCAAAACATAACGTTGAGCCACTCTTCTAATTGCTTTCCTTTCTTCCACTGTGGCTTCTTCGGGATAGGACTGATCATTGCAATACCTGGCAATCTCATAATACCAAGGTTTCTCTTCATCAGCTAATTCTTCTTCCCAATCCAATAGCATGACCTCTTTACCTTTAAGAGCTTCACTCCGCCTGACCTTCTCGAGCACCTTATCCCTAATATCGAGGAATGCACGATCCTTAATAGCTGGAGTGTCACGCTGATGAATGAGAGGAACATGAAAATCACGCTCAGGAGGGAAGACTAGAGCAGAGGCCAAAGATGCAGGAGCATCGGCTAGGATGTTCTGGCTTCGAGGGACGTGAACGAAGATTAACTTGTTAAAGAGTTTGGCATAAGCTGAAGCAAGTTCCTGGTAGGGCTTGAGCTTAGGATTGATAGTGCGGCACTTGACAAGCACCTGGCACAGAATGAGCTGACTGTCACCAACAATTCATAATTGGGTAACACCATATCTATGAGCGGTTTGAAGGCCGGCCAAAAGAGCCTCATACTCAGCTATGTTGTTTGTGACAGGGAAAGTAAGCTGAGCAGCAAATGGGATGGTGACCCCTTCTGGCGTTAAAAGAACCATGCCGATCCCTCTTGCTTGGGAATTTAGAGCTCCATCAAAATGTAAAGTCCACATAGGATCGTGGGGTTGATTAATGGACATTAGTTCTTCATCTGGAAACTCTGAATTGACAGGATCAAATCGAGGGAGAGGGTGGTGAGCAAGATGTTCGGCAATGGCGTAGCCTTTGATTGCTTTCTGTTGAATGTAAGTGATGTCGAACTGTGAAAGGAAGCTTTGCCAGCGTGCCAATCGGCCGGTAAGAACAGATTTTTCAAGAAGGAATTTAATCGGATTCATGCGAGCAATGAGGTGAACCTCGTGAGCTAAGAAATAGTGTTTTAACTTCTGAACTACCCAGACTAAAGCAGCGCAAGTCTTCTCCATGGCTGAGTACCTCTGCTCACAAGGGTTGAGAAGTTTAGACAAATAGTATGCTGCCCTCTCTTTACCTTCTTCATCCACTTGAGCTAAGACAGCACCTACGGAGTCATCCAGGACAGAAACATAGAGGATAAGCGGTTTGCCTGGAATTGGCGGCCTTAGGACAGGAGGATTGGCCAGATAATCCTTCAATCCGTCAAAAGCTGCCTGACACTTGTCATCCCAATTGAACTTGACTCCCGGCTTAGTAAGCTCGTAAAACGGCCTGCATCTTTGTGAATGCTGGGAGACGAAGCGACGAATAAATTGTAACCTCCCGATTAATCCTCGAACTTCCTTCAAATTCTTGGGAGGAGACATATCTCTGATGGCCTTTGCCTTATTGGGATCAACTTCAATTCCTCTTTTGCTGACAATAAATCCAAGTAACTTCCCTGATGAAACGCCAAATACACACTTTTTGGGGTTCATTTTCAATTGATACTCTCGTGATCTTTACAAGACTTTAGCTAGAACCCCAGAATGCTCAATCCTTGTCCTTGATTTTACTACCAGGTCATCCACATACACCTCAATATAAATATGGATCATATCATGAAAAATTGCCATCATAGCCCTCTGATAGGTGGCTCCAGCATTCTTGAGTCCAAAAGGCATGACGACATAGCAGTAAGTACCCCATGGCGTAGTGAATGATGTTTTCTCTTGGTCTTCCTCAGCCAAGCGAATCTGATTATAACCTGAAAAACCATCCATGAAGGAGAGAGTCTCAAATCCTGCTGTATTATCAATCAAAACATCGATATGAGGGAGGGGGAAGTCATCTTTAGGACACGCACGGTTGAGGTCCCGAAAGTCTATACAAATCCGAACTTTTCCATCTTTCTTCATGACTGGGACGATGTTAGCCACCCAATTCGGATAGAGGACAACTCTAACAAACCTAGCCTTATGAATCTTGTCGACCACTTCTTTCATCTTTAAAGCCATGTTAGGGTGGAAACGTCTCAACCGTTGTTTGACCGGGACAGATCCTGGCTTAAGTGTAAGCCGATGTTCAACGAGCGCAGGGTCTAATCCAGGCATATCCTCATAACTCCACGCAAACGTGTCCTTGTATTCTTGAAGCACCAAAATAAGTGCCTCCTCTTCGGAGGGCGGCAAATTCTTGCTGATGAGGACATTCCTAGGGTCTTCCTTGGTACCCAAATTTATTTCTTTGGTAGGCTCTTCTACTGAGGCTGATGGTTCATCAAATCTTCTCATACCACTGGCAAAGGCATCAGCCTCGTCCTCATATTCTTCATAACTTTCATCCCCCTCTTCAATAGGGTCTTCATCATTCATGATTTCATAGACACCCAAACACTCATAAGAAACATTAGTACCCTCATATTCCAACTCTGGCAGGATGATCGGATTTTCCAAAAATTCGGGAAGAGCTAAACAAGCCTGGCATCTTCTGGCTAACTCCAACAAAAATCTACGCGGAATCTGCTTACCCTTGGATTTCTTATGAAAATCTACCCCATGAATTTTATTAGAAGAAGAAGAACAACTAGCTTGATTGAAGGAAGGAGGTGAAAAAGTGGATACAGAAGGTGATACAGAAGGAGACCCCTCACCAGAGGGGGGGAAAAGATTTATCAATGAGTCATGGAAGAGTGGCCCCTGGGTCGGGACACACTCGGAAAAGAGATAAGAAGTCTCCTCAACGGAGATGGAGGACTGAAGAGTTGGAATTTTGACGTTTTTTTTCGTTTTTATCTTTATCTTCATTTCTATTTTCCTTTTCTAGAAGAAAGCAATGTGAAGGGAGAATAGCAAGAGGAGCGGAGATTGAAAGCTTGGAGAAAGATTGAATCAGAGATGACCCGCGTGGGGGTGTGATGGAGAGTTTGGAGAATTGCTCGAGGAGCAAGGGAGGAATCGGGAGAGAAATCTGCAGTGAATCTAGAGAAAAGCTGATCATAATTGGCGGCGGTCTCGGCATGCGAGAGAACAATTGAGAATGTAGAGAAGCTAGAAGAGACGGATGCATGGAAGTGAGGGAAAAGAGGCCGGCCCACAGCCTGTCTGTTGTAAAACCTTCTTCATATGGAACATCTGGCTCTCCAGTGTCCGTATGATCACTCAGCAACTGCCTCTTATCTGTAATCACAGCCGGCTTTTCAATCAATTCATGTATTAGTGGCGGCCATTCCGGATCAGTCGGCATAAAGAGACGGCTCAAGGCAATAGTAATATCATACATATCGAACCATCTGTACCAATCACACTCTGGATCATCCATCTTTCTTCTTTTATCAGGCCTTAGAGATTCTAGGGCCTTATAGGTGGCCAATGGTGCAATATGGCGAGTAAACTGTCTCGCATGAACATCTTGACAGTCTAGAATGGAGGTGATTATCGTAGTCTGCTCATGATTCTGAACGCCACCTGTGACAAAATGTGTCTTCAATGTCCAAGTAAGTGGCTGGCAGTCTATCTTCAAGGTGGACGTCATAACTGCCCATGGTTCATCTTCATTTTTGCCCGGCCCTTTGTAGCCCAGGCCGCCTCGTGTAATCAATTTCTGAGGCTTAATAGGCCTAGTCCTGCCTTGACGACTGGTACCCAGTCCTTTGCCGTTTTGATACCCCATTTTCATCAGAATTTTCCAGCCAGGGGTGTTTATCATGCTTTTCTTCTTCCTCCCCTTGGAAGGCAAGGGTGTCATAGCAACTGTCGTGACAGTCTCGGGCGACATTGGTCGTGGGTGCGGGAGGTCTAGCATTGATAGCAACGGCTTGTTGGCAGGCCAAATAGAAGGAACTGATGAAGCCAAGTGTATAACTTCCTCTGGCAGATTTGGCATACTGGTAACTTTGATAATACGGCCCTTGTGTGGAAACTTAAGGCATTGATGATTTGTGGAGGGCACTGCGTCGAGCTGTTGAATATAGGGGCGGCCCAGAATGCCATTAAATGTTGGATCCATATCCAAAATATGAAAATCGACCGTGATTGCGGCTGGACCCAAACTAACCTTTAATGTGATCATGCCTAGAGGAGGCTTCTTGGTATTGTCATATGCTGTAACTGTTATGGTAGATGGCCGAATCAGATTTTCAGGAATGCCGCACATCTTCAAAGTGCTTGGCGGCAATACATTGATAGATGCCCCAGTGTCCACCAGACATTGTTTCACCGCCACCTTATTAATATCAACCGTGATACATAGAGCATATTTCCTTGCTGAGAGTGGTGCCAGTTCATGCTCATGAAATGTAATCACCGGCTGACTGCTAGCGGGCGTTAAGACTGTGGTTATCTGCTCGACCGGAATGTCTTCATTGACCATGACCTTCTGCAAATATTCTTTCAGGGCCATCTGATGAGTGGTGGACCTTTTGATTAGTTCTAAAATTGAAATTCTTGCTGGAGTTCGGTCAAGATGCTTTAACAAATCATACTGAGTGCCGGGTACGGACTCTTGCTCCTGTTCTTGTTCATTAGGCCCCTGCACGGGCTCTTGCTCTCTTTGGGGAAAGATGCGCTGGAACATCCGTCCACTGCGGAGCGGTGCCACGTTTTGTCGTGCCTTTGTCGGGGCAAGTAAAGGAGGAGGGTTGGAAGAAGAAGAGGGTGTATTGGCGTTAAGAAGTGGTGGGGGGTGTATGAAGAAGGAGCTCCCGTAAGAGGTGTTGGTGAGGAGTTCAAGGAAGAAGCCCCCGCAGGAGGCGTAGGAGTAGGAAGGGGTGCCCGAGTGTGAGAAGAGTTAGTGGGCGGAATGAGGAGAGATCTGGGTATAAAAGATGGGTGAGCCGATGGTGGGGGGATCCTTGCCAGTGAAGGAGTAGTGGTGGTGGGTGTAGCGGGCGTTGGTGGCGGGCGGATAAGGAGTGGCCTAGACGGCGAGGGTGAAGGGTTAGTAGTGGATGGCGGGGTTTGCTGCGTGGTAGGGTGCGGAGGCGGTAAGTGGGTAAGGAGAGATCGGGTTGGCAAGGATGGAGAATTGGTGGGAGCAGGTGGATTAACGGGGCGTAGAAGAGCTCGGCTCAATTGGGGAGTAGTAGAAGAAGGAAGCGTGTGCAAGAGGCGCGGAGGTTGATTTGGATTATGATTAAATACCCCGACAGAGGCGTTTTCTTCATGCCATCCCTGTCCTCTCTCCACCTCACGGAGAGATGTGATAGGGTTCACGTGCTGATTTGGCGGGTGCTCCGGTAATGGATTGTGAACAATCCGCATATCTTGCTAAGGTGCCGGAGCTTGCTGTTGTACTTGTGGAGCCGGTTGCTGTGGCTGCTGAGCCTGCTGTTGCCGAGGAGGCCTTCTTTCTTTCATAGTGGCGATAAACTGTCTCATCTCATCCCAATTAATGCCACCCTGGTCATTCAAATCATAAATGTAGTCCTTGAAGTGGAAGCAACGATCAATATTATGACCAGGGGAGCGGTGGAAGACACAGTAGCGGGATGTGTCAACATTAGCGGGCCACGCTGCCCTTTCCTTTGGTAGCATGAGCAAGTTGGCAGCCATTAAGGCATTGAATATGTCTGGGAGACTTTCTGGCAATGGCGGATAATGGGCCCTTTTGGGGCCAAGTGGTCTCCTTTGCTGTTGTTGTTGCGGTCCATAGTTAGTGGGTGGCGGTACTTGGTGGTATTGTTGCGGAGCTGGAGGGTCAGCGCGGGGCGCTTGATTTTGTGGCGGAGCAAAGGAAGGTTGAGGTGCGAATTGATGTTGTGGGGGTGAATTAAAGAGGGTGCCTTGTGATGGAGGTGGCGGAGGTCGTGGGTTAGATTGGCGAAAAGGTGTGGGGTTGCCGACCGCGCCAACCTACTCATTGATGACGGTACCCTCAGTCGTGGGCCCGCTGCTGTTGACATTCGTATTCTTTTTAACCAACCTTGGTTTTGGCTCAAACATGCCCATGATGGGTGAATCTTTCATTTGGGTCTGAATATAACGAGCTCTTTCATAGAGCTCCTCCATGGTGGTCAATCTGTTCATAGCCAGTATATGCCGGAACTGAGGGGTTGCATTGGATATAATCATCTTAACCTGTTCCGGTTCTGATAAGGTATCTTTCAACTTCTCGGCCATTGACCGCCATCTATCAGCAAATATGGTGAAGTCCTCCTCGGGCTTCATTTTCTCTGCAACCAAATTTGTAACTGAAAGGGAGGGTCCAACCCGGTCCCTATATTTCTGCAAGAATTTCCTTTGAACCACATCGAAATCACTAGCATCTGCCGGATCCAGGGAATAGAACCACTCGAGGGCTGGCCCCTCTAAAGATCTTCTAAACAAATAAGCCAATGAGACTTTGTTGCCCTGCCAAAATGACGTTTCATACATAAAATCCTTCAGATGGATAAAAGGATTACCAGTTCCATTGTATCGCCGAAAGTTCGGCATCTCAGAAGGTGGTAAGTGAAAAACTGGCAATGTAGGCAGAGAGATTTCTGGGGCATTCTTGGCAGCAGTAACCTTGTTAAGTTTTTCTTCCATGCTAGCCAATTTCTAAAGGAGCAAAGCATTAGTGTCTGACTCGACCGGGGCCGAATTTGGAATGAAGGTATTTGGCATAGGCGTCCTTAGAATTTGGGGAGGCTGAAAGAATTGGGGCCTAGCCGCTGAGTAGCTCGCCTGTTGGGCCGGCATGGCCGCACCAGGTGTCGGTGGACAAGAGGGGGGTTTGTGCAAGACCGCTTGGTCATTAGTGAGGTGATGGCCACTCTCGGCCGGAGGGGGATTGGAGGATGAAGAGGGAACGGACTTCCCTTTCAAAGCGGCCTGAACTACCTGCCGCTGGGAGTCATCTAATTGAGATAGGGCATTAATCAAATCGGTAACATTGAAAGATGGGGAGGGGTTCCCCGAAGTGTTGGAGGGTAAAACTTGAGAAGAGGGCACAACCTCTTGAGTAGTGGTATCAACCACATGAACTTGAGGATAATGAGAATGAGGAGGAGGGTAATTCCCTTCATGATAGATAGCGACCTGGAGGCAGTCGCTACCAACGAAAGAGACGACAGCGTGGCTGTCGTGAAACGCTGTGAGAGGCTCACAGGCAATGCAAAAATGAGCCTTGATGTGGGGCGCTAAATATGATAAAGACGCCTCTGACAGAGAGCGTCAAATATAAGTGGTGCGCACGATCGAAGAAAAACGCGCCTTGGTGTGAGGCGCTGCCAAATAAAAAGACGCCCAAGAGGAGGGCGCAAATTCACAGAAGCAACAGATATGATGAAAGACGCCTTCGTGGAAGACGTTGAACAGAAAAGAGACGCCCTGGATGAAGGCGTTAAATAAAAAGGCGCCTTTGTGAAAGGCGTTAATTCAAAAACAGCAATAGATTAATCACAAGCTGGCTAATCCCGGGGAGTGTGCAGTGTGCACAGTGGAGGGTGCTCGTGGGGCACAAAGGAGGGGTACCGTGGGTACCAAAGGGAAAGGGCACACGTGGGTGCCAAAGGGGAAAGGGCACACGTGGGTGCCAATAGGAAAGGGCACACGTGGGTGCCAAAAGGAGATGGTAATCAAAAGAAAAACAGTGATTGTCCCACCGTGATCGCCAATTTGTGAATCATGGAAAATAATCCACTTTTAAGACAAAAATATAATAATAATAATAATAGAGCATAAGAAGAATGATAAAAAAAGGGAGTAAATAAGCACGTGGTGTTACTAAGGAGAGTGATCGCCAGAGGGGTTACCTCAATAAGAAGAAAAGATGATCGCGAATACCTGGTGATAATAAGATGCGGGATGGATGTGGTTCTTTCCTCCGCCTTCTATCGGCCGGCCGATGAAGGGGGTCTTCCTCTTTGATTACCTCTGAACAAAGAATAAACAAGTAAAAGAAAAGGAGATCAGCCAAACGTGAGTGTAGTATCAATCCAAAGATGAAAGATGATGATGAAAGAAGAGCATAAAGTGTGTACCTTTTTGTTTGTTTTAAAACCCCTAGAGAATTAGGGAGAGGAGAGATGCAATAAAAATAATGCAATAAAAAGTGCTATACGATGATGAGATGAATAGACAACAGTGAAGAGAAGAAAAGATCCCCGCTGTTCCTGTAAACAGTAGAGGGAAAAACGCTTTGGATCGGATGTGGCAGCAAGAGGAAGCAGAAGAGAAATCAATCTCTCAATCTCAATCACCAGCACCCGTAAATATCTGTGACAACCACAGTTCTGCTTCTAACCTCGCACAATAACCTCTCTGTGTCCTCTGTCTAACTCTGTGCACTCGTTAACCTCGGTGACAACAACAGCTCTCCTCCTAACCTCGCGCGAGATCAACCAGGGGACTCTTTTATAGGGTCTCGATCACAGATACACACAGATTTGGGAAGATAAGAATAGGCAGTGGTCGTTAACGGCAAGGACTCTAGTTCCCAGATCGAGCAAAGTGACCAAGGAAGGCAGTGAACCCTTCAGGAAAGACGAGTTTAAGCAGGACACGAAAGGGTGAGACACGACCTACCAAAGGGCGTCAATTCAGAATTGACGACCTGCTCAAGGGCGGTAATCCAAAACACGACCAAGATCAAGGCGTCACTTCCTGGATTCAATTTTGTAATAAAAACCTTCTTTATTTGAAAATTGCAAAGAGACGCCTGAAGCAAGGCGTTAAACAAAAACACGCCCTAGAGAAGGACGTTAATCATTGATTTCAACCAGGGTGGGAGTCGTAAAATACCAGGAATTGACGCCCGTACCTGGGGTCATCCTTTATTAAGAACACGTCCCAGATTAGGTCGCTATTTAAAATACGCCCCTCTTCAAGTCGTGAATCACCAAAAATGCAAGAATAAATCACAAAAACACACAAAAATAGCAAAACTTTGTATTATAGAAATATTAAAGTTCACTTTGGGGCGTTAACATAGTGACATGAGATTTGATCAACAAAGCGTCAATTTTGGCGTGTCTACAGCTGCCCCGCCTTGGCGTCTGCTTTGGAAGGGAGTGAGACGGAATGAAGGTAAAAATGTAATGAAGCGAAATGAAGTGGAGCGAACTGATAAGTAGATGCCAAGGTGTGATGTGACACGTCTCAGACACTAAGCATTAGAAATCTTTCCAAGATTCAAAGTGAAACAACTCTAGGTGATTCCAAGGAAGCATCGATTTACTGGATAATAGGAGGCTAAACTAAGCAAATAAAATGTGCACGTGGGCACGACAAGGAGACACCATTGGAGAGCGGTTACCAGCCAATGTGGACGTGCTACAACCAAGGTGGATTTGCAGGAAAATAAAGGGAATCGAGATGAAAATCCAGCAAAAGGAACAATTTCAAGGAATTAGCCTGAGCGGCTTCAGAGAGAATAAAGTACTCAATTTGGAGTGGAATATCTCATGTTAACTCAATCAAGAGCGAGTGACCTTCATTATTGCCATAATATGAAGATTTTCAGCACGAAGCTCAAAGTCCTACATGATGCATGCTGGGCTAAAAGGAAAAGATAAAACAAACTAAAATATAAACTAATCAAGGATAATATTGCTAAGCCATCTAGATTTGGTCAAGAATCCAAATCTCTGAGCTGACACTAAGCCGAAGCCCGTTTGTCCGCGCATCACCCAGAAAGTGGAACCATCGTCCCAGACCTTGAATGACTCAACGGCCTATCCGTGTGATCAAGACTCTCCTGGAATTATCACTGTTTTTGATGAAGGGGAACTCAAATTCCAGGTTCATCAGAACCACAAGGTCCTTGATATGCTATAATAGCGTAGATACCATATAGTAACAATGCTTACAGGAAATAAATACAAGAAATAGAATGATGTTACTCCGACAAGTGACCCATGTTCCTCGAACTCTGCAATCTTCTGCACTTGAAAACTCATTAGTTATCTCAAAGCAAAGCAAAATATGATCATAAGTGCTTAATCAAAAATAGCCCCAATTAAAAGATAGCACTTAAGTTCATCAAAGCATATGAAGAATCAGATATGCAAGTCAACAAAATAACGACTGGAATTCATGGCGTCAAATTCATAAGAGACGACTGACATCAAGTCGTCTAAAGATAAAACACGCCCTTCATCAAGGCGTTGATTGAGGTGAAAGTTCAAGAAGAAGACGACCCTCCTGGAGACGCGAAATAACACACGACCTCGGTCACGTCGTCAATTCAACAATTGACGCCCCAAGAGAGGACGTTAATTAACAACGTGCTTCCGTCTCTGATTCGAAAGCTAAGCCCAATCCTAATTGTAATCAACCTGCAACTCCGAACGGGCATTAAACTCTCCAAACTTCTATAAAAAGGAAGAAACTCCCTTATGATCAAAGCACATTCATCGAATTCCTGCTTCTTCTGCTTCCTCTGTCTGTTCACGGGTGCTGCGACCGCTCAAGATTTTCCTGTTTGCAGACCAGACAGTTACAGGCGGCACGTACCCAGGCTGCCCTGGACGGGACAGAGTTGGCGATCCGCGAGCAGCGGATTACAGAGCTGGATTGGTCCCTGAGGCGACGGGAGGAGCTGCCTCAGGACGTAGTAGAGCTGCGGGTTGCTCTTGATCTGGAGCGACGAGAGCGTGCGCGAGAGCGCGAGGAGCACCTGGCGGACCGTGACCGGCACCATGAGCAGCAGCAGACGGACCGTGCCCGGTACCAGGAGCAGGTGCCGGCGCGCGATCGTGAGCTGACAGACCTGAGGACGCAGCTGGCCCTTTCTCAGGAGCGGCTACGAGTGTCTGAGGAGCGTCTCCAGCGAGGGCGTGAGCGAGCGCGTGCTGCGGGGTACTCCTTCACCAGCTCCACCTTTGTGGCGGGTTCTTCTCTTCGAGAGAGGAGCGAGGTAGGGGGTCAGGTTCGAGTTCCAGCTTCTTCTCGGGGGCCCATGCCTCCTCCACCAGCGCCTCCTCGGGACGGCGAGGACGAGGTAGAGAGTAGGAGAGAGGAGGGTGGAGGCGAGAGCTGAGAGACTTACTTGTGCTCCTCCACCCTCACACCTATACTCAGATATTCATGATGTATAGATATATGAGATTGACATTTTTTGTTACCTGAGCACTTGTGTAGTTGTGTGCTTGTGGTTGTGTATTTTACTTCTTTTCCACGTTCTTTGTTTTACCTTACTCTGCCCTGTACCTGCAGCTGTGGTTCACACTTGAATAAACAGGTTAATTCATCTGTTCGACTTGGCCCCTTGCTCAATAAGCAAGGGGTGCCTTTACTTTCGACCTGGATAGCGGGTCAAGGGGCCAAGCCTTTAATCAAATAAGGCAAATGAAATAACCAATAAAGGGAGATGCAACACGCAAGCACACGTATGCAAACAATAATCAAGATGCCCTATGTAATGATGCAAGCACGCACATGAAGAATAAATCTCATTTCCTCTTTTCTTTTCTTTTCCTTTTATATATTTTATTTTTTCTTTTTTTTTTCAAAAGATGCGCCTTAGATTAGGACGTTATTCAAACAAAAGACGCCCTGGGCGACGACGTTAATTTGAAAAAACGTTCTGAATTTTGTTGAAAAGATGGCCCACACAAGGGCGTTATTTAAAAAAAGACGACCTTCTCCACAGGCGTTAATTTCAGAAAAGGCGCCTCATTCAAAGGCGTTAATTTTCCTATTTTCAGCATTATGTTGACAAAGCTACTAGGGCACTTGGTCCTACACGGTCATCATTGAGGATTCATTGACCTTTCTTGATTAATCAAAAGGGAGTCGACGTGCCAGTGGTTAAACTCATACATAAGATCTCGCCCGGTGCAATCTCCTCGGTCAGTCTCGACCATTCTGCTGGTTTATGACTTACCACAAAGAAAGAGAAGGAAGAAAATATAAGGAAGCCCATAAGGGATTCTGAAAAGCTCAAGGTAAAACTACCTCCCCTACCCTATGCCTGTTGGGGTTCGGTCTTTGGCATAGGGAAATTTTATTACCTTTTGCCTCTTTTATATTGCATGCATACGCCCAAGGTTTTCCTTGCGGGGACTTTGCCCTCTTGACATACTTTTCTTTCACAATTTGACTTTCACTTCGAGACTGATTTGCATTGATGAAAAAAAAACCTAATTGTACTTGGCATTTGTGGCATTTTGTTCCCTTTTGGGCCCTGACTTCCACCTACTAGGGTGGTGGATAGGCTTGGCGGGTCTACCCCGAGACCTTCCTTCCTCCCTTATGGGCCGAAGAGGAAAAGAATGGGCATTGTCTTCACCTTTAGTCAGGTTTTGACTTTCCATCGGATTTTACACCGCTTGAGTTCAAGGGTAAGCGTGTAGTGTGTGTGGGTGTCGACCCCATTTTAATTCAACAAGACTGATGAATGAATACTGAATTTTAACCTTTCGGACCTTGCGTCCTCGCAATCATGGCAACCATCTTAAAAATTTTTATTCTTTTTGGAGAATTTCTATTTTTTTTTTGTTTGGATTTTGGAAAATTTCTATTTTTGTTTTTTTGATAGATTTTGAAAATTTCTATTTTTTTGGTTGGATTTTGGAAAGTTTCTATTTTTTGTTGGATTTTGAATTAGGGATAGTATTTCTTAAGGTACAGACCATTCCAAGGATGAGTTAGCTCTTGTCCTTCAACATTAATCAGTTTATAAGCATTGCCAGGATAAACATCTTTTATGACGAATGGTCCTTCCCAATTTGGTTGGAGTTTTGAGCGGGGCCCACCAGGCTTTACAAAGATTCTCTTGATTACCATCTCACCGACTTTGAATTTTCTCTCAATTACTTTCTTTTGATAAAAACGTGACAGCCTGTTTTGATAAACGCGCGCATGCTCAGCGGCGACCAGACACTTCTCATCTAGGAGCTCCAACTGGGCAAGGAGTGAATCACGACGCTCATCAATATAGAGTTCCTTGTCCAATTGTACTCGCAGAGATGGAATAAGAATATCATGAGGGACTACCGCCTCCATTCCATAAGTAAGGGCGAAAGGGGTTTGCCTAGTAGGGATACGAATGGAAGTGCGATAGGCCCAGAGAGCTTCAACTAGCTTGTATGGCCAATCCGAGAATTTATTAGCTTCACACGTCTTTTTAACGATTTTGATCAAAGTTTTATTAGTGGCCTCTGCCTGGCCATTGTCCTGCAGATAATAGGGAGAAGAATGATGCAATACAATGTTATACCTGTTGCAGAGATCCTTGAGCTCTTGGGAGATGAATTGAGGTCCGTTGTCGGTGACGATGGTACTCGGGATGCCGAACCTTGCGATGATGTTCTTCATTATGAACTTGCAGACAGTTGATGCTTTGATCTCCACGAATGCTTCCGCTTCCGCCCACTTGGTGAAGTATTCCGTTGCCGTCAGGATGAACGACTTTTGCTTGGTCAGGAGGTTCGAATCACCAAGAGGTCCAATGATATCAAAAGTCCACATGGAGAAAGGCCATGGGGAGGACATAGGATGGAGTGAAGAAGCAGGAGAATGAATTTTGTCAGCGTGCAGTTGGCACTTAACACACCTTCGAACATAAATGGAGCAATCCTCTTCTAGAGTTTGCCAATAGAAGTCTAGCCTAAGGATCTTCTTAGCTAGTATCTGGCTGTTCACATGACCACCACACACTCCTGAATGCGCCTCTTCCACAACCTTCCAAGATTCATCGTCGTCGAGGCATCTTAATAACACACATGTGAGCCCTCTTCTATAGAGCACACCTCCAACCAAAACATAATGTTGAGCCACTCTTCTAATTGCTTTCCTTTCTTCCACTGTGGCTTCTTCGGGATAGGACTGATCATTGCAATACCTGGCAATCTCATAATACCAAGGTTTCTCTTCATCAGCTAATTCTTCTTGCCAATCCAATAGCATGACCTCTTTGCCTTTAAGAGCTTCACTCCGCCTGACCTTCTCGAGCACCTTATTCCTAATATCAAGGAATGCACGATCCTTAATAGCTGGAGTGTCACGCTGATGAATGAGAGGAACATGAAAATCACGCTCAGGAGGGAAGACTAGAGCAGAGGCCAAAGATGCAGGAGCATCGGCTAGGATGTTCTGGCTTCGAGGGACGTGGACGAAGATTAACTTGTTAAAGAGTTTGGCATAAGCTGAAGCAAGTTCCTGGTAGGGCTTGAGCTTAGGATTGATAGTGCGGCACTTGACAAGCACCTGGCGCAGAATGAGCTGACTGTCACCAACAATTCGTAATTGGGTAACACCATATCTATGAGCGGTTTGAAGGCCGGCCAAAAGAGCCTCATACTCAGCTATGTTGTTTGTGACAGGGAAAGTAAGCTGAGCAGCAAATGGGATGGTGACCCCTTCTGGCGTTAAAAGAACCATGTCGATCCCTCTTGCTTGGGAATTTAGAGCTCCATCAAAATGTAACGTCCACATAGGATCGTGGGGTTGATTAATGGACATTAGTTCTTCATCTGGAAACTCTGAATTGACAGGATCAAATCGAGGGAGAGGGTGGTGAGCAAGATGTTCGGCAATGGCGTAGCCTTTGATTGCTTTCTGTTGAATGTAAGTGATGTCGAACTGTGAAAGGAAGCTTTGCCAGCGTGCCAATCGGTCGGTAAGAACAGATTTTTCAAGAAGGAATTTAATCGGATTCATGCGAGCAATGAGGTGAACCTCGTGAGCTAAGAAATAGTGTTTTAACTTCTGAACTACCCAGACTAAAGCAGCGCAAGTCTTCTCCATGGCTGAGTACCTCTGCTCACAAGGGTTGAGAAGTTTAGACAAATAGTATGCTGCCCTCTCTTTACCTTCTTCATCCACTTGAGCTAAGACAGCACCTACGGAGTCATCCAGGACAGAAACATAAAGGATAAGCGGTTTGCCTGGAATTGGCGGCCTCAGGACAGGAGGATTGGCCAGATAATCCTTCAATCCGTCAAAAGCTGCCTGACACTTGTCATCCCAATTGAACTTGACTCCCGGCTTAGTAAGCTCGTAAAACGGCCTGCATCTTTGTGAATGCTGGGAGACGAAGCGACGAATAAATTGTAACCTCCCGATTAATCCTCGAACTTCCTTCAAATTCTTGGGAGGAGGCATATCTCTGATGGCCTTTGCCTTATTGGGATCAACTTCAATTCCTCTTTTGCTGACAATAAATCCAAGTAACTTCCCTGATGAAACGCCAAATACACACTTTTTGGGGTTCATTTTCAATTGATACTCTCGTGATCTTTACAAGACTTTAGCTAGAACCCCAGAATGCTCAATCCTTGTCCTTGATTTTACTACCAGGTCATCCACATACACCTCAATATAAATATGGATCATATCATGAAAAATTGCCATCATAGCCCTCTGATAGGTGGCTCCAGCATTCTTGAGTCCAAAAGGCATGACGACATAGCAGTAAGTACCCCATGGCGTAGTGAATGATGTTTTCTCTTGGTCTTCCTCAGCCAAGCGAATCTGATTATAACCTGAAAAACCATCCATGAAGGAGAGAGTCTCAAATCCTGCCGTATTATCAATCAAAACATCGATATGAGGGAGGGGGAAGTCATCTTTAGGACACGCACGGTTGAGGTCCCGAAAGTCTATACAAATCCGAACTTTTCCATCTTTCTTCATGACTGGGACGATGTTAGCCACCCAATTCGGATAGAGGACAACTCTAACAAACCTAGCCTTATGAATCTTGTCGACCTCTTCTTTCATCTTTAAAGCCATGTTAGGGTGGAAACGTCTCAACCGTTGTTTGACCGGGACAGATCCTGGCTTAAGTGTAAGCCGATGTTCAACGAGCGCAGGGTCTAATCCAGGCATATCCTCATAACTCCACGCAAACGTGTCCTTGTATTCTTGAAGCACCAAAATAAGTGCCTCCTCTTCGGAGGGCGGCAAATTCTTGCTGATGAGGACATTCCTAGGGTCTTCCTTGGTACCCAAATTTATTTCTTTGGTAGGCTCTTCTACTGAGGCTGATCGTTCATCAAATCTTCTCATACCACTGGCAAAGGCATCAGCCTCGTCCTCATATTCTTCATAACTTTCATCCCCCTCTTTAATAGGGTCTTCATCATTCATGATTTCATAGACACCCAAACACTCATAAGAAACATTAGTACCCTCATATTCCAACTCTGGCAGGATGATCGGATTTTCCAAAAATTCGGGAAGAGCTAAACAAGCCTGGCATCTTCTGGCTAACTCCAACAAAAATCTACGCGGAATCTGCTTACCCTTGGATTTCTTATGAAAATCTACCCCATGAATTTTATTAGAAGAAGAAGAACAACTAGCTTGATTGAAGGAAGGAGGTGAAAAAGTGGATACAGAAGGTGATACAGAAGGAGACCCCTCACCAGAGGGGGGGAAAAGATTTATCAATGAGTCATGGAAGAGTGGCCCCTGGGTCGGGACACACTCGGAAAAGAGATAAGAAGTCTCCTCAACGGAGATGGAGGACTGAAGAGTTGGAATTTTGACGTTTTTTTTTCGTTTTTATCTTTATCTTCATTTCTATTTTCCTTTTCTAGAAGAAAGCAATGTGAAGGGAGAATAGCAAGAGGAGCGGAGATTGAAAGCTTGGAGAAAGATTGAATCAGAGATGACCCGCGTGGGGGTGTGATGGAGAGTTTGGAGAATTGCTCGAGGAGCAAGGGAGGAATCGGGAGAGAAATCTGCAGTGAATCTAGAGAAAAGCTGATCATAATTGGCGGCGGTCTCGGCATGCGAGAGAACAATTGAGAATGTAGAGAAGCTAGAAGAGACGGATGCATGGAAGTGAGGGAAAAGAGGCCGGCCCACAGCCTGTCTGTTGTAAAACCTTCTTCATATGGAACATCTGGCTCTCCAGTGTCCGTATGATCACTCAGCAACTGCCTCTTATCTGTAATCACAGCCGACTTTTCAATCAATTCATGTATTAGTGGCGGCCATTCCGGATCAGTCGGCATAAAGAGACGGCTCAAGGCAATAGTAATATCATACATATCGAACCATCTGTACCAATCACACTCTGGATCATCCATCTTTCTTCTTTTATCAGGCCTTAGAGATTCCATGGCCTTATAGGTGGCCAATGGTGCAATATGGTGAGCAAACTGTCTCGCATGAACATCTTGACAGTCTAGAATGGAGGTGATTATCGTAGTCTGCTCATGATTCTGAACGCCACCTGTGACAAAATGTGTCTTCAATGTCCAAGTAAGCGACTGGCAGTCTGTCTTCAAGGTGGATGTCATAACTGCCCATGGTTCATCTTCATTTTTGCCCGGCCTTTGTAGCCCAGGCCGCCTCGTGTAATCAATTTCTGAGGCTTAATAGGCCTAGTCCTGCCTTGACGACTGGTACCCAGTCCTTTGCCGTTTTGATACCCCATTTTCATCAGAATTTTCCAGCCATGGGTGTTTATCATGCTTTTCTTCTTCCTCCCCTTGGAAGGCAAGGGTGTCATAGCAACTGTTGTGACAGTCTCGGGCGACATTGGTCGTGGGTGAGGGAGGTCTAGCATTGATAGCAACGGCTTGTTGGCAGGCCAAATAGAAGGAACTGATGAAGCCAAGTGTATAACTTCCTCTGGCAGAATTGGCATACTGGTAACTTTGATAATGCGGCCCTTGTGTGGAAACTTAAGGCATTGATGATTTGTGGAGGGCACTGCGTCGAGCTGTTGAATATAGGGGCGGCCCAGAATGCCATTAAATGTTGGATCCATATCCAAAATATGAAAATCGACCGTGATTGCGGCTGGACCCAAACTAACCTTTAATGTGATCATGCCTAGAGGAGGCTTCTTGGTATTGTCATATGTTGTGACTGTTATGGTAGATGGCCGAATCAGATTTTCAGGAATGCCGCACATCTTCAAAGTGCTTGGCGGCAATACATTGATAGATGCCCCAGTGTCCACCAGACATTGTTTCACCGCCACCTTATTAATATCAACCGTGATACATAGAGCATATTTCCTTGCTGAGAGTGGTGCCAGTTCATGCTCATGAAATGTAATCACCGGCTGACTGCTAGCGGGCGTTAAGACTGTGGTTATCTGCTCGACCGGAATGTCTTCATTGACCATGACCTTCTGCAAATATTCTTTCAGGGCCATCTGATGAGTGGTGGACCTTTTGATTAGTTCTAAAATTGAAATTCTTGCTGGAGTTCGGTCAAGATGCTTTAACAAATCATACTGAGTGCCGGGTACGGACTCTTGCTCCTGTTCTTGTTCATTAGGCCCCTGCACGGGCTCTTGCTCTCTTTGGGGAAAGATGAGCTGGAACATCCGTCCACTGCGGAGCGGTGCCACGTTTTGTCGTGCCTTTGTCGGGGCAAGTAAAGGAGGAGGGTTGGAAGAAGAAGAGGGTGTATTGGCGTTAAGAAGTGGTGGGGGGTGTATGAAGAAGGAGCTCCCGTAAGAGGTGTTGGTGAGGAGTTCAAGGAAGAAGCCCCCGCAGGAGGCGTAGGAGTAGGAAGGGGTGCCCGAGTGTGAGAAGAGTTAGTGGGCGGAATGAGGAGAGATCTGGGTATAAAAGATGGGTGAGTCGATGGTGGGGGGATCCTTGTCGGTGAAGGAGTAGTGGTGGTGGGTGTAGCGGGCGTTGGTGGCGGGCGGATAAGGAGTGGCCTAGACGGCGAGGGTGAAGGGTTAGTAGTGCATGGCGGGGTTTGCTGCGTGGTAGGGTGCGGAGGCGGTAAGTGGGTAAGGAGAGATCGGGTTGGCAAGGATGGAGAATTGGTGGGAGCAGGTGGATTAACGGGGCGTAGAAGAGCTCGGCTCAATTGGGGAGTAGAAGAAGAAGGAATCGTGCGCAAGAGGCGCGGAGGTTGATTTGGATTATGATTAAATGCCTCGACAGAGGCGTTTTCTTCATGCCATCTCTGTCCTCTCTCCACCTCACGGAGAGATGTGACAGGGTTCACGTGCTGATTTGGCAGGTGCTCCGGTAATGGATTGTGAACAATCCTCATATCTTGCTGAGGTGCCGGAGCTTGCTGTTGTACTTGTGGAGCCGGTTGCTGTGGCTGCTGAGCCTACTGTTGCCGAGGAGGCCTTCTTTTTTTCATAGTGGCGATAAACTGTCTCATCTCATCCCAATTAATGCCACCCTGGTCATTCAAATCATAAATGTAGTCCTTGAAGTGGAAGCAACGATCAATATTATGACCAGGGGAGCGGTGGAAGACACAGTAGCGGGATGTGTCAACATTAGCGGGCCACGCTGCCCTTTCCTTTGGTAGCATGAGCAAGTTGGCAGCCATTAAGGCATTGAATATGTCTGGGAGACTTTCTGGCAATGGCGGATAATGGGCCCTTTGGGGCCAAGTGGTCTCCTTTGCTGTTGTTGTTGCGGTCCATAGTTAGTGGGTGGCGGTACTTGGTGGTATTGTTGCGGAGCTGGAGGGTCAGCGCGGGGCGCTTGATTTTGTGGCGGAGCAAAGGAAGGTTGAGGTGCGAATTGATGTTGTGGGGGTGAATTAAAGAGGGTGCCTTGTGATGGAGGTGGCGGAGGTCGTGGGTTAGATTGGCGAAAAGGTGTGGGGTTGCCGACCGCGCCAACCTGCTCATTGATGACGGTACCCTCAGTCGTGGGCCCGCTGCTGTTGACATTCGTATTCTTTTTAACCAACCTTGGTTTTGGCTCAAACATGCCCATGATGGGTGAATATTTCATTTGGGTCTGAATATAACGAGCTCTTTCATAGAGCTCCTCCATGGTGGTCAATCTGTTCATAGCCAGTATATGCCGGAACTGAGGGGTTGCATTGGATATAATCATCTTAACCTGTTCCGGTTCTGATAAGGTATCTTTCAACTTCTCGGCCATTGACCGCCATCTATCAGCAAATATGGTGAAGTCCTCCTCGGGCTTCATTTTCTCTGCAACCAAATTTGTAACTGAAAGGGAGGGTCCAACCCGGTCCCTATATTTCTGCAAGAATTTCCTTTGAACCACATCGAAATCACTAGCATCTGCCGGATCCAGGGAATAGAACCACTCGAGGGCTGGCCCCTCTAAAGATCTTCTAAACAAATAAGCCAATGAGGCTTTGTTGCCCTGCCAAAATGACGTTTCATACATAAAATCCTTCAGATGGATAAAAGGATTACCAGTTCCATTGTATCGCCGAAAGTTCGGCATCTCAGAAGGTGGTAAGTGAAAAATTGGCAATGTAGGCAGAGAGATTTCTGGGGCATTCTTGGCAGCAGTAACCTTGTTAAGTTTTTCTTCCATGCTAGCCAATTTCTGAAGGAGCAAAGCATTAGTGTCTGACTCGACCGGGGCCGAATTTGGAATGAAGGTATTTGGCATAGGCGTCCTTAGAATTTGGGGAGGCTGAAAGAATTGGGGCCTAGCCGCTGAGTAGCTCGCATGTTGGGCCGGCATGGCCGCACCAGGTGTCGGTGGACAAGAGGGGGGTTTGTGCAAGACCGCTTGGTCATTAGTGAGGTGATGGCCACTCTCGGCCGGAGGGGGATTGGAGGATGAAGAGGGAATGGACATCCCTTTCAAAGCGGCCTGAACTACCTGCCGCTGGGAGTCATCTAATTGAGATAGGGCATTAATCAAATCGGTAACATTGAAAGATGGGGAGGGGTTCCCCGAAGTGTTGGAGGGTAAAACCTGAGAAGTGGGCACAACCTCTTGAGTAGTGGTATCAACCACATGAACTTGAGGATAATGAGAATGAGGAGGAGGAGGAGGGTAATTCCCTTCATGATAGATAGTGACCTGGAGGCAGTCGCTACCAACGAAAGAGACGACAACGTGGCTGTCGTGAAACGCTGTGAGAGGCTCACAGGCAATGCAAAAACGCGCCTTGATGTAGGGCGCTAAATATGATAAAGACGCCTCTGACAGAGAGCGTCAAATATAAGTGGTGCGCACGATCGAAGAAAAACGCGCCTTCGTGTGAGGCGCTGCCAAATAAAAAGACGCCCAAGAGGAGGGCGCAAATTCACAGAAGCAGCAGATATGATGAAAGACGCCTTCGTGGAAGACGTTGAACAGAAAAGAGACGCCCTGGATGAAGGCGTTAAATAAAAAGGCGCCTTTGTGAAAGGCGTTAATTCAAAAACAGCAATAGATTAATCACAAGCTGGCTGATCCCGGGGAGTGTGCAGTGTGCACAGTGGAGGGTGCCCGTGGGGCACAAAGGAGGGGTACCGTGGGTACCAAAGGGAAAGGGCACACGTGGGTGCCAATAGGAAAGGGCACACGTGGGTGCCAAAAGGAGATGGTAATCAAAAGAAAAATAGTGGTTGTCCCACCGTGATCGTCAATTTGTGAATCATGGAAAATAATCCACTTTTAAGATAAAAATATAATAATAATAATAATAGAGCATAAGAAGAATGATAAAAAAAAGGAGTAAAAGAGCACGTGGTGTTACTAAGGAGAGTGATCGCCAGAGGGGTTACCTCAATAAGAAGAAAAGATGATCGCGAATACCTGGTGATAATAAGATGCGGGATGGATATGGTTCTTTCCTCCGCCTTTTATCGGCCGGCCGATGAAGGGGGTCTTCCTCTTTGATTACCTCTAAACAAAGAACAAACAAGTAAAAGAAAAGGAGATCAGCCAAACGTGAGTGTAGTATCAATCCAAAGATGAAAGATGATGATGAAAGAAGAGCATAAAATGTGCACCTTTTTGTTTGTTTTAAAACCCCTAGAGAATTAGGGAGAGGAGAGATGCAATAAAAATAATCCAAGAAAAAGTGTTATACGATGATGAGATGAACAGACAACAGTGAAGAGAAGAAAAGATTCCCGCTGTTCCTGTAAACAGTAGAGGGAAAAACGCTTTGGATCGGATGTGGCAGCAAGAGGAAGCAGAAGAGAAATCAATCTCTCAATCTCAATCACCAGCACCCGTAAATCTCTGTGACAACCACAGTTCTACTTCTAACCTCGCACAATAACCTCTTTGTGTCCTCTGTCTAACTCTGTGCACTCGTTAACCTCGGTGACAACAACAGCTCTCCTCCTAACCTCGCGCGAGATCAACCAGGGGACTCTTTTATAGGGTCTCGATCACAGATACACACAGATTTGGGAAGATAAGAATAGGCAGTGGTCGTTAACGGCAAGGACTCTAGTTCCCAGATCGAGCAAAGTGACCAAGAAAGGCAGGGAACCCTTCAGGAAAGACGAGTTTAAGCAGGACACGAAAGGGTGAGACACGACCTACCAAAGGGCGTCAATTCAGAATTGACGACCTGCTCAAGGGCGTTAATCCAAAACACGACCAAGATCAAGGCGTCACTTCCTGGATTCAATTTTGGTAATAAAAACCTTCTTTATTTGAAAATTGCAAAGAGACGCCTGAAGCAAAGGCGTTAAACAAAAATACGCCCTAGAGAAGGACGTTTGTAACGACCCGAGAATCCGATTACCAGGAAGGCCCGATAACCCGAGACTCGCACCGCCACCCACGAGCCCGAAGACTCGGAAGGGTTAAAAGGATGGTGTGGAGACTACACAAGTATCACGAATAATTGTAGAAAGTAAACAGTTATAATATTAAGCAGGAAGTAAATTAACATTTTACATGGTCCACAAAATAACAACAGTAGTCCACAACTAGTACAGAGACAAGAAAGAAAAGTACAGCTACACGGGGCATACCCCGGCTCTGACCTCTGGCACTACCTCTGGGCACCCGCACCACGCTGCACCCCAGACGCGCTCCCCTGGGGCGGCGCCTCACCTGAAAAACGGTGAAAATACGCAGGGAATGAGTCTCGGAACAAGACTCAGTAGGGATCACTCGGACCCTACCTCGTAAAACGAGAAACCACTACGTTAGCGGTAGGAAAGTACCTCGGAAAAGAAAGCCATGTACTCTACAGAACAAAGGTCCCATGGCACGTAAACCGACCCCCGTGCCACGGTAAGAAGACCGAAGCTCAACGGCCAACCCGACAAAATCCGAAGGTCAGAAACACACGACTGACAGTCTGTCACTCCGTACTCGACAGGAGTACCACACACTAGAAGCACAGTCGGTAGCGTCCCCTGACGACTTACACCGCACCGCAGGTGAACCGCCTGACGTGGTAGGTCCTACCCGAGGCGCAGACACCGTACAAGTAACCATAAACAAGTGACTAGCTGGGGTCACGCCCGTCGACGTGGGTCCAACCGCCCCCAACCACGTGTGCACACACAGACCGCGCGTCCCTGGTCTGGCCCTCTGACCGGTTTTCCCCTCAGCCGGACTCTGGCTGCAAGACGTGGGGCCCAACGGTAACCGGTCCACAAACCGTCTCTAAAGGTCGGCCCGTACACCACTCCCTGGTGCGACCAGTACACGCGTACTGGTAGGCTACGACTAGTGGAGGGTCACTGAAGGACTAGACTCTCAAGTCACGGAAAACAACGACGCAACCGCAGGTACGAGGGACGCTCCTTGTACCCACACTAACGCACGGTGACACAAACCGGAGTCACCACCTCCCGAGACCCCACGGCACCCCCACGTGTAGCCCCCACATGATGCCCCGCATAAGTCGGACCACGGGTCAGCACAGGGATCGAGACTAGTTCGTCGGGGATTTGAATCGGCGAGGAAAGGGAGTCGCGGTCACCGGAGGACCGCCTCCCGTGGTCGCGGTCGACCCAGGACCGCTACCACCTAGTCGCGGTCCTCTTGGGACCGCGACCACCCTGGTGCAAGAAAAGTGAACGCGGTCGCCTGATGACCGTCTTCACCTGATAGCGGTCTTCAGGAGACCGCGACCAGACTCCAACGGTCAAAAAATCATCTCGAAGACCGTGCCGGACCCCATGGTGAAAGCGGTCGTCCCCTGACCGCCACCAGCAGTCGCGGTCAGTCGCAAGACCGCGACCGCCTGCTTACAGAACGAGCCCCAACGGTCGAAAACCTTGGTGAAGGCGGTCCCCACCCGACCGCTACCAGTGAACGCGGCCACTGGTAGACCGCTATCATCTCGGAAAACCGAGAACGGCGGGAAACGGCCAAAAACACCATCCACGTCCCCATACCTCCACCGGAGAGGGGAAAATCAAAGGGGAAGGCCCCCGGGGACCCCTAGCATGATTCTAGGCCATCAAAACGTGAATGCATGCATCAAATCCATAGATCGGGCGACTCTCCCCAAAACATGGAAAAATCCCAAGCATGCTCAAACAAGCCCCTCTCGGCCTCCCCTCGGCCTATAAATCACGGAAAGAATCGGCAAGAGGCTAAGGAACGTCACCCTACCTCAATGGAGCGAATGCTCCGCCGAATCACCCACGAATCGCGAAGAACGCTTTTAGAAACCTCACCTCCCCACGCTTCCCACGCTTGCCGCACGCCCACGAGCTCGCCTCGCCTCCACCCACGCGTCCGCGCCGTCGCCCTACCGCCGTCAACAGCCGGGGAGGGGCTCACCGCGTCCGAATGGGAGAGAAAGGGAGAGAGGAGGGCGGCCACGGTTGGGGAAGGAAGGAGGAAGAAGAAGAAGAAAGAGAAAGAAGAAAAGAAAAAAGAAAAGAAATGGAATTATATAGAAAATCTGATTTTTCGGAAAAATATCAAAAAATAGAAAAATACATTTCCGGAATCCTCGGAACGCACCGATCGCAACGGTACCACTCGTGCCTGGGGGAACCACCCGGTTCGCCCGCAGCAAGCTTCCGAAGAAAAAGCCGAAACACACACCGGGAATCAGAAAACACACGCGAAAAAGTCGCGGAACGCCTCCGGGCCTCCGAAATGACTCCGGATCGCGCCGATACGAACACGAAAGATGTCCGAAACGAAATTTCGGACACAACGGAGCCGGACACTCCGAAAATCAGATCCGGGACCCATGAAGAAAGGATCCGAAAGGCCCGAGATATTACAGCCCTACCCCCTTAAGGAATTTCATCCTCGAAATTGAGAACAACCCAAGGGGAAAGAAGAGGAAGACTCACTCAAACAGGTACGGGAACTGCTGACGCATCTCGTCCTCACGTTCCCACGAAGCCTCACCACCAGAGTGTCGCTGCCACACGACCTTTACCAAGGGAATGACCTTGTTCCGCAGGCGCTGCTCTCGCCTATCCTCCACGCGGATCGGAAACTCTGGGAGAGAAAGATCTGGAGTCACCTCAGGCCAAACGGAAAACTCGAGCACATGAGAGTCATCGGGCATATACTTCCGCAACATCGAGACGTGGAACACGTCATGCACCGATGCCAACTCAGGAGGTAACTACAACCGGTAAGCAACCTCACCGATGCGCTCCACAATCGCGAAAGGACCAATATAGCGGGGACTCAGCTTCCCACGCCGTCCAAAACGCATCACCCCCTTCATCGGAGAAACTCTCAAGAACACATGATCGCCCACGGCGAACTCGAGGGGCTGCCTCCTACGGTCAGCATAGCTCTTCTGCCGACTCTGGGACGCCAACATGTTCTGACGAACCAGGTGTACAACGTCCACACACTGCTGCACCAATTCCGGTCCCGTCAAAGCACGCTCACCCACCTCAAAACAATCAAGTGGAGTCCTGCAAGGACGCCCATACAATGCCTCATAGGGAGCCATACCGATGCTCGAATGATAGCTGTTATTATAGGTAAACTCCACCAACGGTAGGTGATGAATCCAACTCCCCTGCCACTCCAGGCAGCAGGATCTCAGCATGTCCTCCAAAGTCTGAATGGTCCTCTCAGACTGACCATCTGACTGAGGATGATACGCCGAGCTAAATGCTAACCCCGTGCCAAGAGCTCGCTGGAAACTCCTCCAGAATCCAGAAGTGAAGCGCGGATCCCGATCCGACATGATCGAAATGGGAACCCCATGCAACGGCACGATCCGCTCCACATAAAGACGAGCCAACTTAGACACGCTCCAGCTGACTTTGACCGGTAGCAACCGCGTCACCTTCGTCAGTCGATCCACCAGCAACCAAATACTGTCCTGCCCACTCGGGGTCCTCGGCAACCCCACCACAAAATCCGTGGTCACGTGGTCCCACTTCCACGTAGGAACATCCAAGGGCTGGAGAGTACCTCCTGGTCGCTGATGCTCCACCTTCACCTGCTGACAGATCAGGCACCTGGCCACAAACTCTGCGACATCTCTCTTCATGCCAGGCCACCAGAACTGCCTCCGCAAGTTCCGATACATCTTCGTCGCACCCGGGTGTACGGCGTACCTGCTCCCATGAGCCTCGCGCAGCACCGCACGACGAATCTGCTCCTCCGCTGGGACGTACAGCCTGTAGCGAAACCTCGCAGCACCGTCCTCGCCGAGCTCCACGTCAGCCATAGCCAGAATCCAGGGCAACTCAGGGTCAGCATGTTGAGCCTCTGCCACCTGACGACGGATAGCAGGAGTGACAGTCAGACTCGCAAGCACCGCCAACCCTGGCTCCTGGGGAATCTTGAGCCTAAAAGATACCTCGGGCACTTGTTCCCAGAGCCTCCATTTCCTCAATATCAAGGCACTGACCGCAACCTTCCGACTTAAGACATCAGCAACGACATTCATCCTGCCCGGCTGATAAGACAAGGTGAAGTCATAATCCTTCATGAACTCCATCCAAGGCCTTTGCCTGAGGTTCAGGTCTCTCTGCGAGAACACGTACCTCAGACTCTGATGGTCAGTGAACACCTCGAACTTCTCCTCGTACAGATAATGCCTCTAGATCTTCAGCGTGAAGATCACTGTCGCCAACTCAAGGTCATGGGTAGGGTAGTTCTCCTCGTGGGACTTTAGCTGCCGAGAAGCATAAGCCACCACTCTACCATGCTGCATCAGAACAGCACCCAATCCAACGCCGGAAGCATCTGTACACACCACGAAACCTCCCGATCCAGAAGGTAAAACCAACACCGGAGCCGAGGTGAGCAATCTCTTCAGTTCCCTGAAGCTTTGCTCACACTCCTCGGACCAAACGAAAGACACATCCTTCCGCGTGAGTCTAGTCATCGGGGTCGCAATGCGAGAAAAATCCTGGATAAACCGGCGATAATAACCCGCAAGCCCCAAGAAACTCCGGATCTCCGTCACCGACCTCGGCCTCGGCCACTGCATTACTGCCTCGACCTTGGCGGGGTCCACGGAAATGCCATCACCAGAAATCACGTGCCCCAGAAAGTGCACCTCGCTGAGCCAAAACTCGCACTTGCTGAGCTTCGCATACAACTGGTGATCTCGCAACGTCTGTGTTGACACCCATTTTTAGCTTGCAAGTTGAGTCATTTCTCTTATTCATCATTTTGATGCCCCGAATTACCCATTGTTTTGGACCCTTCCTTCGATGGATTTCGAGTCCATTTCATTATTCCATTCTATTTGAGCCTTGGAGATCATTATTTTATAGAGCCCTGGAGCCTATCTTGTCACCTTCCGGCCTTCAAAGTCAACTTACGGCCCATTTAGGCCGGCTTCCCTCAAGCATTCAGCCCCCTTTTACTGTGCAGTCTTGAAAACGGTCCTTTTTCACCCCCTTCCTTTCCCCTTTTCAAAATGTGTCCTTCACCAAAGTTGTTCATCTTTTAAATTCCTTCTTTTATGTCATTGGCCAGTTCTGCACCGATTTCAAGTTATTTACGTTTTTTCGGCAGACTGCACTATTCACCTATGTCCCGGTATTTTCTCTCTCTGTTCTAGCCCCATTTTCTCTCTCTTCTAATCATTTTCTCATCTTACTTTCTTCATGAAAGTTGTTCCTCTATCTGTTATCTACATCTTCTATGTTTACCACTTTGTCTAATTCTACACCGTTTTCAAGATACGCTTCAATTTCTAAAGTTACGCGAGCCTGGCATCTGAACGGTCAACAGTTGACCGTTCCTTGAGTTGAACGGTCACAAGGTGACCATTCAACAGTAAAACGATCAACAGTTGACCGTCCATGAACAGTAACTTTTTTATTTTTTATTTATTTTTTATTTTATTTTTATTATTTTTGAAATGTCAAAGAACGGTCTTCTTGAGACCGTTTATGTCAAAAAACGGTCTGTTGATGACCGTTTATCCCTTTTTTGGCCAAAGTCCCTCGGTCGCCCCCAGGACTGGACGGTTTACAGCTAGACCGCCCAATGCAATGAACGGTCTATCGTGCGACCGTCCATCTACCAGAGAGTCCAAAAAGTCCTGAACTCCATCTTCTTCGCCGTCGAATTCTAAGGCCGAAACCTGTGCAACGGGGCCTCCTTGTTAGGGCTCTATCTTCTAGAATACTCTACTAAATTGAGCCCCGTTTGTTGCTGTGTCTTCCCCTTTGTATTATCTTGAATTTGGTATATGGAGCACGATTTTTAATTGACCATATCTCCTGAAATCTTGGCCGCAATATCAGGTTTTTCTACTTTTCGTGCAACAAAAACTCTTCCAGATTAGGCTCCGGGGCCACCTTACATGGACTCTATCTTCCAGATCCTTCCACCAAAAAGAGTCCCGTTTGTTCCTAACTCTTATCCTATCTATTATCTCGAGATTGATCCATAGATCTCGAGATTTGGTGGACTCTATCCTCTGAAATCGCAGCAGAAAGTTAGGGTTTTCACCCTTTTTTTCTATATAAACCTGCCCAGTTCGCCTGCGCGACGGGGGGCTCTTCTTGAACTTGGGGCGAAGCCATGCCAAATCGTCATCTCAAACCTTCGACCCCAGGCTATTGAGGGAAGTATAGGCTTCATTTTGATACCTTATTTGCTGGATTTCATCTTCGTTTACCATCCTAACTTCGCCCATACTTTTTGCAAATCATCACGAGTTCTTGAACCTGTGCGACGGGGCACCCTTCGTCGGCTCGGGGCGGAGTCATCCGGCATCCTCTTCGTCCTCCATTGGTCTCATCTTGAAGAGGGGAGTATCTTCTTCATTTTTCATCTCTCCGGGCTCTCTTTCTTCATACCTAGGCTTAGTTCTCTCCCTCCACTTTTCACAAATCATCATAGTTTTACACTTAGTTTTTTTTTGCGCTGTTTCGGCACGTTCATGCATTTTTCTCCATTTTACACAACATTTTTCTCCCCTATTTCTCCATCAAATTCCATGATTTCAAATCCTATGCATGCACAACACTCCCACCTTATTTTTGCACCCACTCATAGGGGTTAAAAACCCTCCCCCGGTGCGTTCTCCCCCTTTCTTTCATGCTACTTCATCATTTTGGGACATATGCTACACTTTCATGTTTCTAATGGGTTTTCTCTTATGTTTGTGGCTTTGTTTTGCAGGAGACTATTGATAGAACGTGAGGCCCTTGCTTTCTAGCCGGCTAGGAAGTGAGGAGGTGCACCCACATCGGCTCCCCGCATCCCATTTCAAGCGCGATCACACGTTGTAGCGGCTTCCCGTTAGGCCGCGTCTTCCTCCATATTTTCCAAGGTACACGGCGCCATCTTCATCCTTTCTTCATCATTTTGGTGCTGTAAGTCCTTGGTGGCGATCACGGTTAGTTCTCTATTCATTGTCACCCCTTTTCATTTCATGCACTTTCACGTTTATATGCATGGTTATATTGTTTAGCTCGGGGCGGGGTAGATTACATTTACATCCTACAGTTTTTTGGCGATCACGGTGGGACTCCTAGTGCCCATCACGTTATATTTTTAGTCTCTTGCATGTTGGGTGGGAGTTCATGCATGTTTGGATAGTCTTCTCCACGTTTCTCTATCATTCTGTCCATTTTCGGGTCTATCAGGGTTGTACGGTCTATCGTAGGGCCGCCTAACGCGTTAAACGGCCTCTCCAAGACCGCCCAAACCCTCTGGGGTTATAAACGGTCCTCCCTGGACCGTCCATCTGTTGGGCGGTCATCTAGTAGACCGCACAAAGGGTATAAACGGTCATCCAGGGACCTTTTAACGGTTCTGGCCGGGCAGGATTTCTGTTTGCAGGGGCCTTATTCGTTTGGGCATAACTTTGTCTCCCGACGTCGGATTGGGCTGATTCTTTTTGCATTGTGTTGTCCTTTGTATTGTCTTTCCATCCATAGGTCATTTACATCATTTAGACATCATTTGCATATTTAAAAGTTGCCTCTTTTTTTGCATTTTGTGCATCTAGTCTTAGCCAGATTTGGGATAGATTCACAGGGGCCTTGTTCATTCGAGCATAACTTTGTCTCCCGATGTCGGATTGAGCTGATTTTTGTTGCATTGTGCTGTCCTTTGTATTGTCTTTCCATACATATAGAGTTTGCATCATTTAGACATCATTGGCATATTTAAAAGTCGCCTCTATTTTTGCATTTTGTGCATCTAGTCTTAGGCATATTTTGGGCAAACACAAGGGTACGTTTTCCTTTGGTGTTTTTTCTTATCTTTTAGTGCCTAGTTGTCCCTATTTTAGGTCTTGCATCATTGTTGTTCATATTGTTTTACATTTTTCATACATTTTTGTAATGTTAGCATGATTTCATGATTGTCTTGATTTGTTAGACTTAGGCTAGAAATTGCATGCACCCCGGTGCACATAGGATCATGCATATTGGCATATTGTAGTTGCATTCCCCCTCGATAAGTGATCCTCTCGCTCCCATATTCCTTGGGCTCGACTAGGTGATCTTATCCGGGACCTCCGTAAGTCCCCGCGAGCCGTGGATTCCCACACGGACGCCGGGCCGGTTGTATCCTTCCACCCCTCAGGCTTGCATTTGCATACGTTGTGAAGGAATTAACCTTAGTCAAACCAAAGTTTGGACCTTATTCTCTATAGGACACCTATCTTGAGAGAATTAATCTCAATTCAAATCATTAAAGGGTCCACCCAAAACTTTGACAATAAAATACTTCCCATCATATTAACTTATTTGACTTGGGTGAAAACCTTCATATTGTTTGTGTTGTGTGGGCTTGTCCATGCCCACTTGTGTTATTTTGTGTCGCATCCCCCATCATCCATATAGGTTTTGTTGTTAGGCCCACTTAGGGTAGTCCATTCTGTGTGTCCATTTGTCTAGTCTCATTGTCCTAGGTTTCTTTTTCTTTTTCTTTGCATTATTGAGTCAGCCCCCCTCCTTTGAGCCCTTACTTCCCTCATTGGATTTCCCTGATTTTCCTGTATAAAGTCTCCATTTGCCCTCATGGAGCAGCATTTTTCTCCTGTATATTACCCTTCTTCCTTTTCGTCTTCTTATCCCCGCGTGGATTCCTCTTCCCATGCGGGCCCATCACCTTATTCCTCCATTGGACCCTATTCTTCTAACGGGCCTTCTTGTCCCGCCCGTGCTGCTGTTGGACCAATCAATTCTCATTCCCACCTTCATAATTCTTCCAGGCCCATGTATTCCTCAATTCTCGGAGCGGGCTTTCCTTCTTCTCAGGCTGGATCCCCTTATCCGGCCCATCAACATTATCCTGGTCTAAATTCATCATCTCTTGCTCAAGCTGGCCCATATCCTTCTCGGACTCTTCCTACCGAGGAGATGATCGCTCAGGCCCAACGCCAACTTGATGAATTGCAACGGCAAATCAGTCCTCAAACTTCTTTGGATATCCCATTTGCATTCCGAGGTCTTCAGCTTCCCCCACGTCAACAGATTCCGGCTTATCGTCGCTATGGTGGAGTCGGTGACCCCTACGTGCATTTGAAGGAGTTCTTATATGAGTCGGCCCAGTTCCAGCATGATCAACGCTTGATGGCCTATTTGTTTGGCCTATCTTTAGAGGGTCCAGCCAAGGATTGGTTCTTCACGTTACCGCAAGAGCATATGATGAATTTTCAAGCCGTTCAAGCAAGATTCATTCAGCAGTACCAGGATCAGGTTGGGCCCAGACATTCTTCGGTTGATCTGGCCCGAGAGAAGATGACGCCCGACGAGGAATTCTCCACGTTTGCCGACCGCTGGCGTCACCTAGCCGCGCAAGTTCCGGGGCATATTCCGGAGGGCGAGCAGATCAAGTTGGTTATTTCTAATGCAACGCCCGAGCTCAGATGTATCTTAGCCCTGAACGATATCACATCCTGGCAACAGCTTTACAATCGAGCCCGCTTCATTAGCCAACAACTCCTAGTTTCCTTTGACCATGAGTCTCCCCCACCGTCACCTTCTACATACACTTTCCCTCCGCCCTCCATCGTAAGTCAGTCCTCCACCTTGTATCCCTCCACGAGTCGACCGTCCACTCCCACACACCCCTATACCTCCATGTGCTCCACCGCATACCAACCATCCACGAGTCGGCCCTTCGCTATTTTATCTCCTCACACCCCTCCACCTCCGGTCAAGGAAACACCACACCGCGAGTGGGTAGATGCCATCCATTACAATCCCACTCCCCCCACGCCGCCACATCATTCCAGCCCTCCGCCTTCGCCTACGCAATCCCCCTTATCTACGCAACCTCCGCTACCATCCCCACTACCTTCTCACACCCCTCGGCATCCGCCTTGCCCGAAGCGGGCTTCTCACTCTCCATTGCCGGAATCTCTTACAGACATTTTCAGGGCTTTGATGGCCACCCATGCATTGCAGCTCCCTCCGGTTATGCCTTGCCGACCCACAGTCAGGAATTTGCTCCAGTTCTGTGAATTCCACCGTCAGCAGGGGCATTTGATTGAGGACTGTCCCGAGTTCCGGGAGTTTATTTACAGCTTGGAAGACAAGAGGATGATTGATTGGGCTGTCATACGCCAAGTTATTTTGGATCTCAGCAGCAAGCAGCAGCAGCAGCAAGCCGTGCCGCCTAGGCAACTGTCCCCACTTCAAGACCAGGGGCACCCTGGTGTTTCTTTAGTTAATAAGATACATGCTCCGTTACCTACTTCTTCCTCCATCCCATCTCCTCCACAACCTTTACCTACCCTAACCTCCGCTCGGGCAACCTCTCTTTCACCCTCCGTTTCCACCACCACACCTATCCCCAACGCCTCTCGACGAGTCGTGAAGATACGTCGAAGAGCGCCACCACCTGCCTCTTCCCCCACTATGCCACTACCTTCCTCTCCTCCTTCTTCCCCACCCTTACCTTCACCTCCATCCCCTTCACCTTCACCGTCTTCATCAACCACATCACTCCCTTTGCCACCCTCATCACCTTTGCCACCGCCGCCACCACTTCCTTCACTCCCCCTTTCGCCATCATCCTCTGAGCCCGAGCAGGCCGAGCCCAAACCCACACCTCCACTTTTACCTTTACCTTCACCCATGCCCGTCATCATCATTATTCCCCCATCACTTGCACCATCGCCACCCGCGCCTTTCAAACCTCCTCCTTCTAACCTTCCTCTACCACTTCCCACTTCGCAGAGCAGGTACACGCTACCTTTGGTGCCCCTTGGGTCTGGTCCCCATGGAGATAAAGAGCTGAATCAGGTTTTGACTGTGCATTACAAGCTTCAAGATTTCATTTTCCGCATGCCGGTCCGAGCCCTAGTCCCTGGCTATTCTAGGGAAAATGAGCCCACATTTGCTATGAAGACGATTACTAAGAAGAGTTCTCTAGCATTGGCGCCAGTTCCTTCTAAAGCGAGGCCGGTGGCAGTCTCTTTGCTCGCCGGAGAATTCACTGTTGATGTTGTTATCACCTCTCGCTTGATTGCTATTCAGTTCACTGGCCCAGAAGAGTTTTCCGCCTGGATGGTGCTAACCCACACGGTCTCCAAAAGTTTAATCAATTCAGCATTCAAGGGGCAATTGGCCGTGTCTTCGAGATTGACCAGGGGCGTTCTGCATTTTCTGTCTCATCTCCCTCGTCTTATTGGTAAGGCGGCCACGTCAACGGCACGCATCGCCCCCCCTCAGTTCTGTCCTGTGCTGCTGACAAGGGAGTTATTCTTCATGCCCAGTTGCCGAGTGAAGATGCCAAAGCTCCATGTTCTAGTGCCGAACGACAAAACTCCATGGCTTCCTAATGTTCATCCCAAGGAGTTGATTGTTCTGGAATACCTTTCTATGGTTGGCACCGCACAGCTAGGGGCAACCGTCCCGATGAAGCTGCATATTCATAGCCGGGCTAGGCCGTCTGCCAGGTGGGCCCGTTATTTAAGAAAGTATTACAAGATAAGAAGCCCGGAGGCCCGAGTCCATGCCAGGCGGAGTTGTTTCATGAAGATTTCTGCCAAGAAGAGGTGGCGACATAAGTATAAAGGCTGTCAGTTGTGCATTCGAGGGTCCACTTCCTCCTCTCCTTCCTCCGTCCATTCATCTTTTCTTTTGCTCAGTTCTTATCCTTGGGTGGTGTACCTTCCACCACCTGACTATATTTCTACCATCTTCTTCTGTCCTCACCATTCTAGGTCTCGACCTATGTCCTCCTCTTCCCCTGATCCAGGGGCATCTTCTAGTTTTTCTCCCCGGATACATCCGGATTCCGCTTCTCATCCTTTTCCCCCGACCCCATTGAGGATTCCTTGCGCTCGTTCCCCGACCTTGTCGGGTGGTTTTTCTGATCCTTCCCCGACTTTGTCTGGTGGTTTTCATTTCTCTTCCCCGATCTGGTCGGGTGTTTATGCTTCTTCTTCCCCGCCTCTGGCGAGTGATCGCTACTCTCCTTCTCCGACTATGTCGGATGATTCTTATTCTCCTCTTTCTACTTACTCCTCTCCACCCTTTCGGGGTTCTCACCCTTTTTCTTGCTGTTTTCGAGGCTTTAGCCCACCTTGATCTCAGTTAATCCATGTTTATTCTGTATCGGGTTCCTTGTTATCATGGCCTCAATGCCTTAACGAGGGAGTTCTAGCCCTCGTCTCTCTTCCTTTTTATCCCTTCTTCGTCCAGTATGATGTCTGCCACTCCTCTATGTCGAGGAATCCAATCCTTTGCTCTCCTTTCATCCTTTATCCTGGCAAGCAAGGGATACAAAGCTACTCGCGCTCCTTAAAGCTTGATGATCGAGATCGCTTAAGAATGTCGGTTTCCACGCCATAGATTTGCAAAGGTATCTGTATTTTGAGCAAAGAAACATGTTTTCATTTCCATTATTTCTATTGTTTTTGCACGTGGCTATAATGTTAATTCCTTAACATGATTGAGTGGCTTTAGGAGTCTTTGTGTCAAATAAAAAAGGTTATCTTCTGTAGCATCCTTAGGCTGGTGATAGCTCCACGCTGGGAGTCTAGTTTCTTTCCCCGATTGTTAAGGGTGACCTTTAGGCATGGGTTTTTCACACACTTCACGGTGAGCCATAGCCGACCCCTCTAGTGCAACAACGTTGCTGCTTTGGCCATACTTTGGGTATGCACAAATGTCTTTTCGTTTCTCTGCTCGGCCAAGTGCAGGGGCAAGAGATGGATGGATAAGATGACCAACTTAGGCGCTCCCCAATACGAGAGAGGTCTCAAATAGGGGCAGTCTTGACCCTCAAAAGTGAGCTTTCATGCTATATCTGGCCAATAAGGGCTGCCAAAATGAGAAAATGAATCAATGCAAAATTATGAATCAAAGGCATGGCAAGAGTGGCAGTATAGTTCCCCGCGGGACGTCATGAGCCCGGTCGCATGCGTGCCTGATAAATATGGGTCTCAAAATTAACGACACAAAGCCCCGGCGCAACAGACCTACTCTTTGAGGGGTAATGCCCTGGAAGGAAGTCAAGTCTAGATATCTCCCATCCTGCACGAAGCTTGTCTCCAATTTTTCTTCTACTTTTCCCTCTTAGGCTAGGTTGTATCCCGGGTATGGCCTTAGTAGGGGCACCGTTCTTTAGAAGCGGTTGATTGTGGCGAGCCACCCTCATATGCACGCCCTGCTTAAGGGAGGCCTTTAATGAGAGGGGTCGGAACGACGATCCCTGGCCAGGGGTCGGAACGACGATCCCTGGCCAGCAGTTTGAGCCCGTCTTTAGGTACTGCGGATTGCTACGAACAGTAAGGCAGTTCGGGTCGCGCCTTACGGCCCCAGCGCGTTCTGGTTGTCGTGCTAAAGGATCATAGCGCGACCTGGCCTGGTCGCGCTATGGTCATGTAGCGCGTTCGTGTTGAACGCGCTAGGCACGTATAGCACGTTCTGGCTGAACGCGCTACGCACGTGTAGCGCGTTCTTGGAGGGACCAGCCGGGCTGCCCGGGGCGGGCGGTCTGCGGCTGATCGTGCTCCTCGCGGGCCGTGTGTGCCTTGGATACCCAGTGGAGTTCCGTCACCATGTTTTGGGGTGTCTGGAGGTTCTGCTTACCTCGTTTTGCGTGTCATGCGCTTAAGGGTCCAGGTGACCTTTTAGCGTCCGATTGTGTTGTGTTGGTCTCCGGTCGACCCGGTTGGGACCCAGTGGTCGACCTACGGCCTTGTGAGTATCCCGGACACCCCATGGGTTCTGTGTCTGTATTTTTGGGGTGTCATGAGGGACCGTGTTACCTCGTTTAGCGTGCCCGTAGGGTTGAGAGTCCGGGTGACTTCTCGCGTGTTGGGCTTCGTGTTATGCTCGATCGAGTCACCGTGTACCGGTGTGCGTGCGGTGGGGTCTTCCCCGCATGTTGTGGGTTCCTTTGGAAGGCGATTCCCGTGTGGGCCATGTGTTTGGCCTTGGACTGTGAGTCCAGTTGTCCGGCCTGGGGCTGGAGGTTTCCCGCTTGCTTCAAGATGGGAAATCGTCGTGGCGGCTTGTGTGCTACCTTGGGAATCGTGCTTCTGTGTTTTCCGTGTGGCCCGTGTGAGTGGCCTTTGTCCCTTGCGTTCCCTTCCCAAGGGAATGGTCTTGGCAACTCGTGTGTTTTCTCGGTATTCGTGATATCGTGGTTTTGGACCTAGAGAGGGACAAAGTCGACGGCCTTGTGCTGTTGCGTGCAACGGTCTTGACCCCGAGTCTTGTGACTCAAGGACCGCTGGTTGTAGTGTGTCTAGAGGACTGTCCAGAGTCCAGTGGCTTAGCGCCACTTGAGTTTTCTCGACTCTAGTGCACGGTGCGTGCGTGGCTGTGGACTGTGAGTCCTGTTTCTTCTCCGACTGTGGTCACCGTGCGACGGGGCCGGTACGCGGGGTTGTCCCCATACGTCGTCGGATTCGGACGTTGTTTTCCGTTGTCTTGGGAGTCTACTCCTTCAGTGACCCTCCACTAGTCGTAGCCTACCAGTACGCGTGTGCTGGTCGCACCAGGGAGTGGTGTACGGGCCGACCTTTAGAGACGGTTTGTGGACCGGTTACCGTTGGGCCCCACGTCTTGCAGCCAGAGTCCGGCTGAGGGGAAAACCGGTCAGAGGGCCAGACCAGGGACGCGCGGTATGTGTGTGCACACGTGGTTGGGGGCGGTTGGACCCACGTCAACGGACGTGACCCCAGCTAGTTACTTGTTTGTGGTTACTTGTACGGTGTTCGCGCCTCGGGTAGGACCTACCACGTCAGGCGGTTCACCTGCGGTGCGGTGTAAGACGTCAGGGGACGCTACCGGCTGTACTTCTAGTGGGTGGTACTTCTGTCGAGTACGGAGTGACAGACTGTCAGTCTCTGTGTCTTTGACCTTCGGGTTTTTGGTCGTGTTGACTGGTGAGTTCGGTTGTTTCACCTTGGCGCGTGTGTCGGTTCTTGCGCCGTGAGATTAGTGCTAGTGGCTTTACCGAGGTTGGGTCTTGTTGTGCGGTACCCACGATCGGATGGTCGGGGTTGCACCTTGGACAGCTTGTCCAGGTCGACTGTGTCCGAGGGACAGGCCTCTACGGCGTGGTTGCCGTGTGTTCTTACTTCGGTAGGTGGTACTAGCGTGGTTCGGTAGCTTCGACTGTGTGATCGAGGTCTGCCTTCTGGCAGTAGGAGTAGCTGTAGTGCCGAGTTTTGACCGGCCACCGGTTTGCTGTTCTTGCTGTAGTTGTAGCTTCCTTTCCGCTACCGCCATTGTTTCCGGTTGGGGTTCCGCGGGATCCCTGCTGAGTCTCTGTTTTGGAGACTCATTCCCTGCTTTTCAGGTGTGGCGGTTCTTCCTCGAGGTTCGAGGGTGCGGAGCGGAAGTTCTCGGTTGCCAGCTTGCCGGGCCGAGTGTTCACTTGGCATGTGGTACGTTTTACTGCTTTAGACTGTACTTTCTGTTGGACTGGACTCTATTGTAGCTGTTTATTTTATTTCTGTTAATTGTTGAATTATCATGCTTTATTTCCTATTTCCTTGTGCCTCCACACTCCTTTTAGCCCTTCCGAGCCCTCCCGGCTCGTGGGCGGCGGTGCGAGTCTCGGGTTATCGGGCCTTCCCGGTAATCGGATTCTCGGGTCGTTACAGCTGGTATCAGAGCGGTGGTTGTGGACGTACATAGGAATTCGGGATATTGTAGTGATCAGAGTCCATAAGGTCCAGTACAGTCGGCAGCTGGCTTAGGGTTTTGTGTTCGTTTTCCGCCTAGTTTCTCGCTTGAGAGCTTGAGTGCGCTGTGCGGCGCTGAGAAGGTGGTTGCTGTCCGCGGCTTTCATGCCAGCATGGGGTCTAAGGATCGAGGTCGAGAGCCTTCTCCCTCATCGGTGGTGGCCCTGATTGTGCTGCGTTGGGCAGAGGTTGCTGGCAGGCGTGAGCTCGCGGTGCTGCGTTCGAGGAACCTGCAGCATGGTCAGGTGGCTGGAGAGAATTTTTCGTGGTTAAGAGGCCGTGAGCGTGCTCTGAGGGAGCTGCTGTCGGTTTTGGCCACTCCAGCTTGAGGTTTATCCAGCCCCTGAGGTTTTCAGGTCGTGGTTTAAGGTGGCAGAGCGGGTGTTCTGATCGAGAAGTGTGCTCCGGTGAGCGGAATGTCTTCTCGGTGAGCTGCTAATTTGTCGAGCCTGATGTCCTTGTCGTGCTCTGTGGTGTCAGGAGTAATGTGTCGGTCCCGATTCTTTTGCGGATTTCGAGGCAGGATTGGGCTGTGGTGTCCCAGTAAGTCTTGCTCCTGCGCTCTTGTGTGCGAAGGGGTGTGTTCGCCTTGGATTTGGTCTGAGGTGTGAAGGTTCCGCGGTGAGTTTCGGGACTCGAGGATGAGCGTCGACGGTTGTCGTTACGGCTCGTGTTGCGGCTCTTGGCATGTCGTGTTGCAGTTCGAGGAATTGTAGCGGTGATGCATCGAGAGATGCTGTGATTGTGGTTCGACGTGACACTCGTCGAGTGTGTCGGAGGCGCTGACCTGATGGAAGCGATGGTTTTCCTTGGTGTTTGATGGTGCTGTTTCCAGCGTGCGCGAGGTTCAAGGTCAGGTCGAGCATGGAGTTCTTCCGTTGGTCGAATTGCGCTGGTTTCTCCTTTGGTTGGAGAGATTGTGTTGGGCTAAGGTTCGTCGTCTTGCGTTGTGTGTTCGGATTGGTTGGCCTTGTGTGCCATGAAGTCCGTGCGAGACGTGCTCCTTGTCTTGGCAGGGTGGTTGCCTGTGAGAAGTTGTGCCCATTCCCTTGTCGCGTGAGGGTGCTGGTGCTGTTCCGGAAGGACGAGTGCTGGTTGGGCGATGTTTGCTTTCTTGGCTGTGCACGCGGATTTGAGTGCGCAGCGGAAGCGTGGTGGGCCCATAACCCACTGGTTCAGGATCGTAGCGTTGGTTGCTACGGGCGGATTCCTGAGTTTGCGTTGAGCATCAGAGGATTGGTTCCTCGGTCTGAAACGTGTTGTTGCCGTGCCGTTGCCCGAGAAGTCATGGTTGTTGGCACTAGCAGGATGGAGTGTTGGGGAATGTGCTGGCTAGTGTGCCGCATGAGTACCCTGTTCCTGTGTTAGAACCGTGTCCGACGTCAGGTGTTGGACCTGGACGAGGTTGTTGAGGATGTCGCCTGACGGTGGTCGAGGACGTGTTGGTCAGAGTCGGTGGCTTGGCGCCCGACTTGTGTTCCCAGTCGTGTCCTCAGATGAGATCGTCTTTTGAGGAAGTGATCTCGGGCAGGCTGTGGGTTCCCGTTGGTTCTACGGTCTTGTCGGATTGTGGCGGTGAGTTGTATGTTGCTTTGGGACCCGTGAGCTCTGTTCAGGTGGTGTCCCGTGGCTCTGTGGTAAGGGCGGAATAGGGATTGGCAGGTGTCCACTTGGATTGATCGAAGGATTTGATGAGACCAGATGGAAGAGTGACGCCTTAGGGCGGAGGCCTCCTGTGAGATTGGCGTCGGATTGGTGGTCCTTGATGGGACGTTGGTGTCGCAATGGTTATCCCTGGTTTGGTGACCAGTATGAGATGATTCCCCTGTGAGTCTGAGTCCAGTGAGGTGATGATTGAAGACACCAGGATCCGTCATTTGGTTTCGTCGTGCTCCCCGAGAGGGTCGAGTTGGAGCGATGTTCGAGCTCGGATGCGGTGTCCGAGAGGAGTGCAACTCGAGATGTGGCATCAGTCTGTGTGGGAGTCGATGGATGGCTTGCTGAGGTTTGGAATGTTTCCTTTGGACCCGGTCGAGGACCAGGAAAGAAGGAAGAAGCTGAGCAAGCGAAGGTTTCCCGTTGACGAGCAGTTGGTGACCGGTGGATGGTCTTTTCAGAGACAGAAGGTGCTGGTTGTCGGGCTCAAGTGTGGCGAGAGCCGTGTGCCAGCGAGACCTTTGGTGGTCGTTTCTGTAATGTGCCTTTCCGGATGGGATCTGGGCTTTGTCGAAGGTTATCTTCTGACAAGAGTTGGCACAGTGTTATGTCCGGCTTTCGGCTTGCCATGTGTGAGGTGTTCCTTGGTGTGGAGCCGATGAGCTGGTTGCGGTCTGCTGGGATGACTGCTTGAGCTGGTGGAGGCTCTGTTTTGGTTGCTCCCTTGAGGAGGGTATGCGATCTGTCAGCTGGCTGCGAAGCTGTTGTGCAATTTGTCTGCCGACCATAGGTTGGATTGGTAGCTGTTGCTCGTGTCGAGGGTTGTGATTCCTCGGTGAACGAGATCGTGGCTGCGGCGCCATGGTGGATTCTCGCGTTGTCTGAGGTGATGCCGGACTGTGTCCTTTGGTATATGCCTGCTCTGTTGGCCAGTGTGCTCGGCGCGAGGAGCGAGGTGTTGTTTGTGATTGTAAGTCTGACTGTGTCCCTCAGGATCGGTGTTTTCGTGAGAATCGAGGTTTTCTGTGCTGGGGCTCTGACAGCGTGTCAGTTGATTCAGTGTTCTTCCCCTGGGACTTCGTGATTGGTCGTGAATTTCGAGGACGAAATTCCTTTAAGGGGGGAGGGCTGTAATGCCCCGGATTTTTTGGATATTTTTCGGATCATTTTAGTGGGTCTCGGAGTGTATTTTGTGCTTTACACGTGTTTTTTTTTCCTGATGTGCCTTCGGAACTCTTTGCTGGGCAAGCCGTGGCGTTCTCCGACTCCGGGACGTTACCACTGCGTCGCGCTCTTCCCGAGGATCGCGGAGGTAATTTTTCATAATTTTTTGAATTTCTGTAAAATTTGGGTTTTCCTATATATACTAACTCTTTTCTCTCTCCCCCTCTCATTTCTCTCTTCCCTCCCTCTCTCTTCTCTCACGCTCCCTTTCTCCCCTCTCTTCTCCAGCGGCCGACGGAGCGAGGCGGGGGCGAGGTGGTGGTGGCGCGGGCGAGGATGCGGGCGAGGACAGGCGAGGATCGATGCGGTGGAGGCGCGTGGAAGCTCGACCGTGAGTTTGTGGAACGGCGAGGCTTCAACGGCGTTTTCTTCGTGGATCGGCGTCCACGGTGCGCGAAATCTTCGGTGGAGGTAGGGTGATAGACCCTCAGCCCGTGTACTTCCTTTCCCACAAGTTTCGTAGGCCGTGGTGAGCCGAGCGGGCTAAACGGGGCGTTTTGGGGAAAATGTGCGTTTTTGGGGTGTGAGCCGGATCTCCCATTTTATGGTGTTTTTGGGCGATCCAGGGGTTTAGATGCATGCCAGGGGCTTGGGGAAGGTTTCCCCTTTTGTTTCCCCTTCACCTGGGGGTGAACGGGGCGTGGCATGGCTTTTCCCGCGGTTTCTACCGTTTCTGGGCGCGGACTGAGAACGCGCTATACTCCAGTAGCGCGTTCTTGAAGGTCGCACTGCCCCGATAGGGCGCGTTCATCGGAGAAGATGAACAGTAAGGCGGTTCGGGTCGCGCCTTACGGCCCCAGCGCGTTCTGGTTGTCGCGCTATAGGATCATAGCGCGACCTGGCCTGGTCACGCTATGGTCATGTAGCGCGTTCGTGTTGAACGCGCTAGGCACGTATAGCGCGTTCTGGCTGAACGCGCTATGCACGTGTAGCGCGTGCTTGGAGGGACCAGCCGGGCTGCCCGGGGCGGGCGATCTGCGGCTGATCGTGCTCCTCGTGGGCCGTGTGTGCCTTGGACACCCAGTGGAGTTCCGTGACCGTGTTTTGGGGTGTCTGGAGGTTCTGCTTACCTCGTTTTGCGTGTCATGCGCTTAAGGGTCCAGGTGACCTTTTAGCGTCCGATTGTGTTGTGTTGGTCTCCGGTCGACCCGGTTGGGACCCAGTGGTCGACCTACGGCCTTGTGAGTATCCCGGACACCCCATGGGTTCTGTGTCTGTGTTTTTTGGGTGTCAGGAGGGACCGTGTTACCTCGTTTAGCGTGCCCGTAGGGTTGAGAGTCCGGGTGACTTCTCGCGTGTTGGGCTTCGTGTTATGCTCGATCGAGTCACCGTGTACCGGTGTGCGTGCGGTGGGGTCTTCCCCGCATGTTGTGGGTTCCTTTGGAAGGCGATTCCCATGTGGGCCATGTGTTTGGCCTTGGACTGTGAGTCCAGTTGTCCGGCCTGGGGCTGGAGGTTTCCCGCTTGCTTCAAGATGGGAAATCGTCGTGGCGGCTTGTGTGCTACCTTGGGAATCGTGCTTCTGTGTTTTCCGTGTGGCCCGTGTGAGTGGCCTTTGTCCCTTGCGTTCCCTTCCCAAGGGAATGGTATTGGCAACTCGTGTGTTGTCTCGGTATTCGTGATATCGTGGTTTTGGACCTAGAGAGGGACAAAGTCGACGGCCTTGTGCTGTTGCGTGCAACGGTCTTGACCCCGAGTCTTGTGACTCAAGGACCGTTGGTTGTAGTGTGTCTAGAGGACTGTCCAGAGTCCAGTGGCTTAGCGCCACTTGAGTTTTCTCGACTCTAGTGCACGGTGCGTGCGTGGCCGTGGACTGTGAGTCCTGTTTCTTCTCCGACTGTGGTCACCGTGCGACGGGGCCGGTACGCGGGGTTGTCCCCATACGTCGTCGGATTCGGACGTTGTTTTCCGTTGTCTTGGGAGTCTACTCCTTCAGTGACCCTCCACTAGTCGTAGCCTACCAGTACGCGTGTGCTGGTCGCACCAGGGAGTGGTGTACGGGCCGACCTTTAGAGACGGTTTGTGGACCGGTTACCGTTGGGCCCCACGTCTTGCAGCCAGAGTCCGGCTGAGGGGAAAACCGGTCAGAGGGCCAGACCAGGGACGCGTGATCTGTGTGTGCACACGTGGTTGGGGGCGGTTGGACCCACGTCGACGGACGTGACCCCAGCTAGTTACTTGTTTGTGGTTACTTGTACGGTGTTCGCGCCTCGGGTAGGACCTACCACGTCAGGCGGTTCACCTGCGGTGCGGTGTAAGACGTCAGGGGACGCTACCGGCTGTGCTTCTAGTGGGTGGTACTCCTGTCGAGTACGGAGTGACAGACTGTCAGTCTCTGTGTCTTTGACCTTCGGGTTTTTGGTCGTGTTGACTGGTGAGTTCGATTGTTTCACCTTGGCGCGTGTGTCGGTTCTTGCGCCGTGAGATTAGTGCTAGTGGCTTTACCGAGGTTGGGTCTTGTTGTGCGGTACCCGCGATCGGATGGTCGGGGTTGCACCTTGGACAGCGTGTCCAGGTCGGCTGTGTCCGGGGGACAGGCCTCTACGGCGTGGTTGCCGTGTGTTCTTACTTCGGTAGGTGGTACTAGCGTGGTTCGGTAGCTTCGACTGTGTGATCGAGGTCTACCTTCTGGCAGTAGGAGTAGCTATAGTGCCGAGTTTTGACCGGCCACCGGTTTGCTGTTCTTGCTGTAGTTGTAGCTTCCTTTCCGCTACCGTCGTTGTTTCCGGTTGGGGTTCCGTGGGATCCCTGCTGAGTCTCTGTTTTGGAGACTCATTCCCTGCTTTTCAGGTGTGGCGGTTCTTCCTTGAGGTTCGAGGGTGCGGAGCGGAAGTTCTCGGTTGCCAGCTTGCCGAGCCGAGTGTTCACTTGGCATGTGGTACGTTTTACTGCTTTAGACTGTACTTTCTGTTGGACTGGACTCTATTGTAGTTGTTTATTTTATTTCTGTTAATTGTTGAATTATCCTGCTTTATTTCCTATTTCCTTGTGCCTCCACACTCCTTTTAGCCCTTCCGAGCCCTCCCGGCTCGTGGGCGGCGGTGCGAGTCTCGGGTTATCGGGCCTTCCCGGTAATCGGATTCTCGGGTCGTTACAAAATCGATCTCCCGCTGGGGAGGTAATCCAGGCAACTCCTCGGAAAAAATGTCGGGAAACTCGCACACCACCGCAATGTCCTCGACATCCGGCTCCATCCGGTCAGACACAACTACGGACGCGAGAAAACCCTGACAACCTGAATCAAGCAATCGACGGGCTCGAATAGCAGAGATAAGGAATCGAGAAGAGGCGGAACAGATACCTTGAAAATAGAAGGTCCTCTTGCTCGGATGCTGGAAGTTGACCCTCTTCATTCCACAATCCACCACCGCTCCATGAGTCTCGAGCCAGTCCATGCCTAGAATCACATCGTAATCCCGAAGCTGCAATGCATACAACCTACCTGGCATACTCCGCCCATCGATCCAAATCGGAACCTGATCGAAGCAATACGGAGTGGTCATAAAGTCACCGAAGGCAACTCCACTGCCAAATCATAGGACAACTGGGTCACCGGCTCCTCGACGTTCGACGCGAAATCCTCCGAAATAAACGAATGAGACGCTCCAGAATCAAATAAAACCCGAGCCGCACAACCCAAAATCTGAACGGTACCTTCCACGAGCTGCGACGCCACTGCCTCTGCCCTGGTCATGTGCGTGATCTGGCCTCGAGCTCTCTGCCTACCTCCCACACTAGTTGACCTGGGTAGCGGCGGATACTGTCCCTGCTGCTGCTGGGGGACCTGCTACTGTGGCGGCCTCTGGGGACAGTCACATGCCATATGCCCTGGCTGGTCACACCGAAAACAGATGATCGGCGCCGTGCACTGCCTGCCTGGGTGGGTCCCACCACACCGTGGACAAGGTCCTCGCGATCCACCCACTGATCCCTGACGCTGTAAAGGAACCGGCTGCTGTACACTGCCTGAAGAAGCCTGCCCCTGGTCCCTGGACTTCTTCTTGCCGAACCCTTTCTTGAAGAACTTCTTGACCTTCAAGCCGAAGGACGCAGATCCTGTCACCGGAGCTGCCGATGCCGGTACTCCTGAACCACCCAACGCATGCTGGAAGAAACCCTGCTGCTGGGTAGCCGACTGCTGGCTACGACCTGACAAGGACTGCCCCTGGCTAATCGGTCCTCGAGTCCTCTGCATATCCATCTCTAACGAAGCCGCAACACGAGACGATGTCTCTAGATCAGTGGCCCCGTTCGCGATCAAATGGTGCCTCAGCTCCAGCCTCAAGCCCTGCACAAACTACGCGGTCTTCACCCTCTCATGCTCCATGATGTGAGGTGCATACCGACCCAGCTCGACAAATCGGGTCCTGTACTGCAACACGGACATGTCACCCTGCACCAGCTCCAGAAACTCCCACATCCACTACGTAGCAACATAATCTGGACAGTACGTACGCTCGAAAGCACTAACGAAGTCATCCCACTCGATCTGCTCCAGTGGACGAAGCTGAAAAGACGTCTTCCACTCGGAAGACCACCACCTCCGAGCCGTACCCTGCAACTGGTTATAGGCCAACACCACTCTGTCTTCGACAGCACTCTTCGCAGAACTGAACACCCGCTCCATCTCATCAAGCCAATCGCGAGCTGCATCAGGGTCTGCCTGGCCGTTGAAGTAAGGTGGGTGGAACTGCATGAAGTCCCTCACTGCTCGGCCTGGCCCACCCCTGACTGTCGAGCCCTCACGAGCCTCTCCGCCGAACTGCTGAGACATAAGCTGGTACATGCCACAGAAGAAATCCTCGGCTCCCGGAACTCTCGCAGTATCCGCGGCCTCGGTAGCCCCCGGTGGCGTTCTACTATGCTCCTCCTGGTCCCTCTGGACCCCCTGCTGGATCTCCTGGCCTCCAGACGACTGCCCCTGCTGAGAGCGAGAGCTCCGCCTCGGCGCCATACTCGCTCCTAAAGCACAAGACAGAAAACACGAAAACGGCAAGGTCAAAATAAACCCGCGGTGCCCAATGCCAGCGTCACATGTACCTCATTGCTGTGGACTAGTGGACCACTACAATTACCTATGATTCTCATGTAATTCCACAACCGCGCTCTGATACCAGCTGTAACGACTCGAGAATCCGATTACCAGGAAGGCCCGATAACCCGAGACTCGCACCGCCACCCACGAGCCTGAAGACTCGGAAGGGTTAAAAGGATGGTGTGGAGACTACACAAGTATCACGAATAATTGTAGAAATTAAACAGTTATAATATTAAGCAGGAAGTAAATTAACATTTTACATGGTCCACAAAATAACAACAGTAGTCCACAACTAGTATAGAGACAAGAAAGAAAAGTACAGCTACACGGGGCATACCCCGGCTCTGACCTCTGGCACTACCTCTGGGCACCTGCACCACGCTGCACCCCAGACGCGCTCCCCTGGGGCGGCGCCTCACCTGAAACACGGTGAAAACACGCAGGGAATGAGTCTCGGAACAAGACTCAGTAGGGATCACTCGGACCCTACTTCGTAAAACGAGAAACCACTACGCTAGTGGTAGGAAAGTACCTCGGAAAAGAAAGCCCTGTACTCTACAGAATAAAGGTCCCATGGCACGTAAACCGACCCCCGTGCCACGGTAAGAAGACCGAAGCTCAACGGTCAACCCAACAAAATCTGAAGGTCAGAAACACACGACTGACAGTCTGTCACTCCGTACTCGACAGGAGTATCACCCACTAGAAGCACAGTCGGTAGCGTCCCCTGACGACTTACACCGCACCGCAAGTGAACCGCCTGACGTGGTAGGTCCTACCCGAGGCGCAGACACCGTACAAGTAACCATAAACAAGTGACTAGCTGGGGTCACGCCCGTCGACGTGGGTCCAACCGCCCCCAACCACGTGTGCACACACAGACCGCGCGTCCCTGGTCTGGCCCTCTGACCAGTTTTCCCCTCAGCCGGACTCTGGCTGCAAGACGTGGGGCCCAACGGTAACCGGTCCACAAACCGTCTCTAAAGGTCGGCCCGTACACCACTCCCTGGTGCGACCAGTACACGCGTACTGGTAGGCTACGACTAGTGGAGGGTCACTGAAGGAGTAGACTCTCAAGTCACGGAAAACAACGACGCAACCGCAGGTACGAGGGACGCTCCTTGTACCCACACTAACGCACGGTGACACAAACCGGAGTCACCACCTCCCGGGACCCCACGGCACCCCCACGTGTAGCCCCCACATGATGCCCCGCATCAGTCGGACCACGGGTCAGCACAGGGATCGAGACTAGCTCGTCCGGGATTTGAATCGGCGAGGAAAGGGAGTCGCGGTCACCGGAGGACCGCCTCCCGTGGTCGCGGTCGACCCAGGACCGCTACCACCTAGTCGCGGTCCTCCTGGGACCGCGACCACCCTGGTGCAAGAAAAGTGAACGCGGTCGCCTGATGACCGTCTTCACCTGATAGCGGTCTCCAGGAGACCGCGACCAGACTCTAACGGTCAAAAAACCGTCTCGAAGACCGTGCCGGACCCCATGGTGAAAGCGGTCGTCCCCTGACCGCCACCAGCAGTCGCGGTCAGTCGCAAGACCAAGACCGCCTGCCGACAGAACGAGCCCCAACGGTCGAAAACCTTGGTGAAGGCGGTCCCCACCCGACCGCTACCAGTGAACGCGGCCACTGGTAGACCGCTATCATCTCGGAAAACCGAGAACGTCGGGAAATGGCCAAAAACACCATCCACGCCCCCATACCTCCACCGGAGAGGGGGAAATCAAAGGGGAAGGCCCCCGGGGACCCCTAGTTTGATTCTAGGCCATCAAAACGTGAATTCATGCATCAAATCCATAGATCGGGCGACTCTCCCCAAAACATGGAAAAACCCCAAGCATGCTCAAACAAGCCCCTCTCGGCCTCCCCTCAGCCTATAAATCACGGAAAGAATCGGCAAGAGGCTAAGGAACGTCACCCTACCTCAATGGAGCGAATGCTCCGCCGAATCACCCGCGAATCGCGAAGAACGCTTTTAGAAACCTCGCCTCCCCACGCTTCCCACGCTTGCCGCACGCCCACGAGCTCGCCTCGGCTCCACCCACTCGTCCGCGCCGTCGCCCTGCCGCCGTCAACAGCCGGGGAGGGGCTCACCGCGTCCGAATGGGAGAGAAAGGGAGAGAGGAGGGCGGCCACGGTTGGGGAAGGAAGGAGGAAGAAGAAGAAGAAAGAGAAAGAAGAAAAGAAAAAAGAAAAGAAATGGGATTATATAGAAAATCTGATTTTTCAAAAAAATACCGAAAAATAGAAAAATATATTTCTGGAATCCTCGGAACGCACCGATCGCAACGGTACCACTCGTGCCTGGGGGAACCACCCGGTTCGCCCGCAGCGAGCTTTCGAAGAAAAAGCCGAAACACACACCGGGAATCGGAAAACACACGCGGAAAAGCCGCGGAACGCCTCCGGGCCTCCGAAATGACTCCGGATCGCGCCGATCCGAGCACGAAAGATGTCCGAAACGAAATTTCGGACACAACGGAGCCAGACACTCTGAAAACCAGATCCGGGACCCATGAAGAAATGATCCGAAAGGTCCGGGATATTACAACGTTAATCATTGATTTCAACCAGGGTGGGACTCGTAAAATACCAGGAATTGACGCCCATACCTGTGGTCGTCCTTTATTAAGAACACGCCCCAGATTAGGTCGCTATTTAAAACACGCCCCTCTTCAAGTCGTGAATCACCAAAAATGCAAGAATAAATCATAAAAACACACAAAAATAGAAAAACTTTATATTATAGAAATATTGAAGTTCACTTTGGGGCGTTAACATAGTGACATGGGATTTGATCAACAAAGCGTCAATTTTGGCGTGTCTACAGGGGGCGTGGGCACGAAGACGTGGCGAGACCTCCCTCACTGCGCCGTACGGGAGCACGCCTCTTGGCATGTTCCTTCCCTTCACACCGCAGGCAACAAAGGGAGCAGAGGTGGCGGGCCCCTCTACGGTACGAAGCTATCGGGTAGACGCAGCCGCTGTAGGATGGGTGGACATGCTGTCGGATCAAGCAGTCATGCCGGATGAATGGGGGGGGCCACTGGATGAGAGGGGTGCTGCCGGATGAGAAGAGAGCCGTCGGTTCGCCTTTGTGCTACCGGATGAGAGGGAGTGGGGGCTACTGGATGAGAGGAGAGCCTCCGATTCGCCTTTGTGCTGTCGGATGAGAGGGAGTGGGGGCCGCCAGATGAGAGCCTTTGAAGCCGTCGGATGGGGCCTTTGAGGCCGCCGGATGGGGGCCTTTGAGGCCGCCGGATGCGGGCCTTTGGAGGCCGCCGGATCAACCCTCCCCATGCTCTTCTTCTTCTTTTTTCTTCTTCATTTTCTTTTTCTTCTTCTCTTTTCATTTTCTTATGCCCCTTGTTAACGAAGCATTTTCTTTCTTATTCTTCTTTTTTTTTCTCTTCTTTTTCTTTTTGCTCATTCTTGAAAAATAAGAAAACAGTAAAAATGAGTTAGCATCAAAGAAAGGGACGCAAATTAACATGCGTCTCTTTGGAGAAGTGTAAATTCTTTTAGCGTTGATTTTAGGGTGCCTGGAGAGACGTGAATTCTTTTCGTGTTAGTTTTAGCGTTAATTTTAGCGCGCCTAGAGGGGCGTGAATTCCTCCAACGTTGATTTTAGTGTTAATTTTAGCGTGTCCACAATAGTCTAGCTAGATTGGTTACCATATATAAACTTTCAAAGACATCATGCAATTATGTTAACCCAATGGAGATAGTTTTACATATAGCCTATCTAGAATGGCTACCTAAAGATGCTCAGATCTCGCATGGGGGGAGATGCTCAGATCTCGCATTTGTGAAGATGCTCAGATCTCGCACATGCCCAGGATCGTCGCACAGCCTCAGAATGATGGTGAAGAGGGAACCGATCGCACCTTACCCAGACGACTTTCCACTAGAAAGAAGATGATCATGGGGCACTGGAGATTTTCTCAGTGAAAATTCTTCGATGTTTAAGTCAGAATAGAGAAGTGGGAGTGGTTTTTAGAGGTGGGGGCTTGTGTTGTGTCTTGTATATCAGATTGCGTACCTTGAGGATGTGGAATGGACTAACTTTATATAGCTGATGAGGGTGAATCGCCTTGATGATTGTGTGATCCCAAAAATCTCATAAAGATGTGGGATTCGTGTATGATATGTGTATGGGATTCCACTATGATGGTGGTCAAGTTGATAATCATGGTCACGTGTGAAGATTCTGAGATCTCTTATCTCGGTAATGTGTGCCCGATTCACCATACGGCGTGCCACGATGAGAGGGTTACCTTGATAATATGCGTGATGTGTTGACGATTGTAGGGTTATTATGATGCCCTGTCATCATGGAGCTCGAAAGTATGACATATAATAGTCAGAAACGGAGAGTAGTAGGACACGTGACGCAAGGAGGCGATCCGCACATATCACTTGTAATCATGACTTCCACATATCGTAGAAGGCATAGATGTTACCATAGATCTTGGCCTTTATCGTAACTGTCCAACGTGCGATGAGCCATTGGGGACTTGTACAGGGGAGGAATAGTTTCTTTTGGTTATTTAGATAATTGGGCCTCATTTATTAATAATGATGATGATCACTAACTAGAGTATTATTTAATAAAATTTATATTAATAATATTTAGCATTAATGAAATTACCATTTAACATTTTTAATCATGATTAACACCAATGAGATTAATATTTAATATTTTTATTTATAATGATAATTAACAATAATAAGGATATTATTTAATAATTTTTTGTGTTAATAATATACTAATATTTAATATATTTTTATTATTAATCATGATTAGTACTAGTGAAATTATTATTTTATTTTTTAAATTATATGTCAAGAATAAAAATTACTTAATAAATATGATAAAAATTATATATAACTCATTTGATCAGGGAGTGCACTATTTAAACGTGAGGTAGACGAATTGACTCTTAAAAATGTCTCGATTTCGGTTTGACTATTAGAAGTATCACTATTTTTTTACCTCAATTTTTTTTAAATGAAATAACCCAATAAAAAAGCATGCTCTTGGTACGTTTAGAACTCTCTGAGACCATCGAGACCACCGATAAGAAAACACTTCAAATCAACTCACCAATCAAAATATTTTGAAATAACATAAAATATAATATATTTTAAAAAAATAAATAATATATCAGTTATGAATTATACACCAGTCATATTATTTTTTGACTGATATGATTCGATACGTGCGATACGCAGTCGATATGTCAAATCTTAATTTCAACAATTATGATGAACATATAATCTTTTATATAATCTCTCTCTCTCTCTCTCTCTCTCTCTCTCTCTCTCTCTCTCTCTCTCTCTCTCTCTCTCTCTCTCTCTCTCTCTCTCTCTCTCTCTCTCTCTCTCTCTCTCTCTCTCTCTTTAAAGGAACATACATTGCAGATCTCAATCTCCCTGCACACGCCAAGAACTTAAATTTCTACGTGATCATAAAATATGATAAATTCTTATTCCAACACAAAAAAGGGTTTCCTCGTCTAAACTATTTTTGAAATAAAAAATACAAACCTATGACTTCTACGTTTCGATTTACGAACATATTATTAAAATTATCAGTATCGTACAATAAATGCACAAAGGTAATTATGGAATGATAAATTGATAATTTTTTAATATAGCAATGATTTATATGTCAAATTCTCCGAAAAAGATGAGATTTTTGGTTTTAATCCTTAAAAATTGATATTATAAAAAAATATCTTAATCTACCTATTTAGCTAAAAAACTCTTACATAAAAAAACTATTGCTGTCAATTTTTTCTACAGTATTTAACCTAATTATGATTAAACTTAATCCGATGTGATGAAATGACAAAAAAAAAACTCTTCTACCCCCCGTCGGGAGAGAGAGAAGGGGGGGGTTCCGGAGAGTAACCAGGATAGAGGGAGGAAGGGCACCGATGGAGTTGTCTCCCTCTTGGGCACCGATATCCCCACCTAGTGGAGAGAGAGAGAGAGAAATAAGAGAGAGAGAGAGACGAACATGTCGCAACGAAGGAATTTAGGGGGAGAGGTGCTCCAGCGGTGGTGGGGGTTGCCTCGGCTGGGGGATTATTCAGCGAGCGGAAGGGGGGGCTCTTCTTGGTGGAGGGGGGTGCCGCCATGGGCAGACTTGGATGTTCTGACGGTAGTGTGATCTAGCGAACAAATGGGGTTACTCTGATAGGCGGCGAGAGGTGCTCTAGTGGTAAAGGATGCCAAAGATGGAGATGCCATCGCCGTCGCTTGGGGTCCCCCTTGTACCAGAGAGAGAGAGAGAGTGGGAAGGCGAGAGAGAAGGAAAGAGACAGTAGGAAGGCGAGAGAGAGAGGGAAAGAGAGCGGGAAAGCGAGAGAGAAGGAGAGAGAATGGGAAGGTGAGATAGAGAGGGTTAGGGAGAGTGGGTGTGAGACAACATTTGACGTCCCGATCTGGGACGTCTCGACCCGCACGTCTCAATCCGACTCAAGCAGTGGATGTGATGTCCGGATCGTGAGTCGTGATCGGGACGTTTCATTAATTTAATATTTTATTATATATATATTATATATATAAAGAGTCTTTTTTATTTTATTATATTATTATATATATATTATATATATACGAGTCTTTTTTATTTTAACATTTTATGAGATGGATCGAGACGGTGCGAGACGGGATCGACCCGACCCGTCCCGGGCCGTGACCGGGATGGACAGGTCGATTGAGACGACAAACCTCGGTGTGAGAGAGAGAGGCGGAAAGGGTAAAATGAAAAAAAAAGTGAGCGGGAGGGAATAGATGATATATTCTAAAAAATGAGATGACATATTCTATTTTAAATGGTTTTTAATTTCACAGATTTTTTACCGGACGTACGAAGAATTTGGAGTCTCTTTGGGCACATTTGGTTGGGGTTAAAGGGAGATATTCCCGTCTTAATCTTATTAATCGTTTGGTATGACTAAAACTGACGAGAATAAGAGAGTTAAGGAGAATGGAGTTATCCCCAAAAACGGGGTTAAGACTGTGGATAAGTCATTCCACCCTTTAGGTGGAATGACTTATTTCCACTTTCTTAACCCCGTTTCTCCCTTAATTACTAGTGATAATTAACTCTATCATTGTTAATTAATATTATTAGTGTTAATTGATCATGTTAATTAAGCTCATTAGTATTAATTAATAAATATATTGTTTAATTATTATTAAATAATTTATTATAATAATATTATTTAATCTTATTAGTGTTAATTAACTGTATTAATTAATTTTATTAGTACTAATTAATCATGTTAATTAATCTTATTAGTGCTAATGAATAAATATAATATTTAAATATTATTAAATAGTTAATTATTACAATGTTACTTAATCTTATTATGCTAATTAATATTATTAGTGATAATTATTTGTGCTAATTAATAGTGTAAGTGCTAATTAATGATATTAATTAATATTATTAATGCTAATTGATATTATTAGTACTAACTAATCATGTTAATTAATCTGATCTACACTAATTAATAAATATAGTATATGTTTATTATTAAATAATTAATTATTACAGTGTTGTTTAATCTTATTATGATATTAAATGTTATTAATACTAATCACGTGTGTTAATTAATATTATTAGTGTTAATTACTCATACAATTTAATCTTATTTATGTTAATTATTAAGTATATTATATAATTATCGTTACATAATTAATTATAACTATCTCGTTATTACTAATGAAGAATTAATCATGTTATAATTAACAATATTAGTGATAATCATGATCATTAAGAATAACTATATTAATTAGAATTAACAATATTAGTGTTTCTTATGATCATTTAGGAGAAATATTAACACTAATCATAATCTATAAGAATGGTAATTTAGTCCTTTTTCAACATTTATTACCGTTCGTATCCTTCTTTTTTACCAAACGAGTAATAGGGATATCACCATACTTATTTCTCGCGAACCAAACGATCACGAGATTAGGGATAAGAATAAATTAACTCAGAATGACTTACGCTTACTCTCCTCTAAATTTATCTTCGAACCAAACTGTGACTTTTAAATCTTAGCTCAATAAGTGGATTTGGGGGCATTTTCCTAATATCAATCTATTTCAGGGGTCAAATACTAAAATAACCCAAAAAAGATTAATCCCAATCTCAAAAAAGAAACTCTAGCCGCTGAGCTGAACTGCTGAACCACATGTTCAATTGACCATTCGACCCTTCATGACAGTAACGGTGTAGCCGTGTGGGACTTTATAAACAAGTTGGACGGGGAACTGCAAAGCCTCACAGGAGACGCGCGATGGTGGTGAGATGATGGCAAGCATCTCCTCCCTTCTCGCCACCACGCCCCGCCCGCGGACCCCTTTCGCTCCCCCGACCTCGCCCTCCCCCGCCGTTGCCGCCTTCTTCAAGGTACCAACAGTAGCGCCGGTTTTCCTTTCCTCCGAATTTAGATGCCGGTCGGGATCGTCTCCTCCTCCTCCTCCTCCTTCCCCGGCTCCGGCCGACTCGGAGGAAGCTGCTGTCGGTAAGGAGCCGTCATCTTCTGGCGGAGGCATTTCTGCGTACAGTTGGTGTGCAGGCTTGGGAGGCCTGGGTTTTGTGGAGGCGTGCTATCTGACCTTCTTGAAGGTGACGGATTCCGAAGCCTTCTGCCCCGTCGGTGGGGGAGGCTGCGGCGATGTTCTTGACAGCGACTATGCTGTCGTCTTCGGTAACTGCCTTCACTCTGACCCAGCGTGTATCTTTGTACAAAAAAAAATTGTTTTTTGAATAATTTCAAAGCTTGCGTTGCCTTATTTCCATTCATCGCCGGCACGAAGATGCTGAAAGATTCTTGAAACAATGCGCACTTATGGCCTTAGTCACCGAGAATCCGAAACGTCGTAGTTCATGAACTAGCTTTTTAATGTATCTTGCGGCCTTGTATGACTTCTAGATGAAGCAGACTCAATTTGATGCGTAGACTTGGTCTGTTAGAAGTGTCCGTGCATCTGACCTGGCGAACAGATAGATATGAAAAACGCAGACTGATCCATCAATTGCAAACATTGTTTGGGCTATTACTTGGTTGCTGAACCCCTGTGAACTCCTTAACAAACGTTGAATTTCTTTTACTTTTATGGTTATACTTCTGGACGTCTGGTTAAGTTTTTCTTGTTTTTATACCCCATTTCCTGCATACCCGCTTCTTTACGCCAAAATAATTCCTGTTTTCTGCATTACAGAGTGGAAATTAGAACTGATATTAAAAGCAAAAGCTATACAGCGCATGATATCTATGCTGAAGTCAGAATCCAAACCAATACTTTACCCTTCCCCTTAGAAGTGTCTTTCTTATCAATCGACTCAGCATTTTTCCCCCTTCAAATTTTTTTTTGACACCTACTTAGGTGTGTTCTTATCAACCAACAGTTAGCTTGTGTTCTCTTTTCCAATTTCTAAAGGATTCATGAATTCCACTTTTTGATTCTTCGTTCATTTTTGCCCTTTTATTACAAGCCATACATCAAATCTGCACGTCAACATTATCTCTTCAGATTAAGCTTGCTAAGATTCTCTGCATGTTTGTTGTTCCTGTAGCCTAGTAGAAGGTCTGTATATGTAAATGAGGCTAGTCGGCCTCTCTATTTGAGTAGACCAGAATCTCTCTTTCTTGGCCATCGGCCTCTTGCCCTCTTTCGCAATCATTCTCATGAGATTATTCCTGCATGCTCTTTTATTATAGTGGTTAACCAGTCAAGTTATAACTTATTCCTTCATGTGTTACTTTTCTAACCTACAGTGAGGCTACGTTCATGATCATCTATGCATTGTGATACAAAGCCTTGGTAGAAAAGATTCACAGGATAACATGTTTACCTAGGCTCCATTTGTACAATCTTCGTATGGACAATTTTTGTGGTAAACAATAAAGTGAATTGATTGGAGTCGGATGGTCAATTAATTTTTTTGTCGTCTCTTCTCTGTACACTTGCCTATGGCATTTTATGAAAGTGAAAAATAATTGGAGGACAAGGGATGGGTACCTGCTTTATGGCATGTATCCATATCTAGGTTTCAATATATTTATTTGCCTGTGCTTGTGTGGAGCATGATGATCATTAACTTAGGACCTTTGGTACCTTGATCCTGCAATCCTAAAACTGTAGTCATACTGAGTAGGGGTGTACTGGTGGCCAATAATATATCATCTATCCTTTTCTAAGGGAAAAAGGATGAGGAGACATCCATTACTGATCCAAATATTCCGCTGTTTTGTTGGTAACAGTGGTAAATTCTTACATATAGAAGTGAGAATACTTCAGCATCATTTTATATCTTAATGTTTGATGAAACTATGGTAGTTATAATTTTTCAATGTTGTCGCATATCAAAAACCTTCAATAAAGTATCTAACTTCCATCATCATGGTTATAATTTTCTAAGAGAGTGTAAAATTGTAAGTTGCTAACCTTTTAATTTTTTTATTCAATTAGGGCGACTTTGATAACCGGTTAGCACCGGAATAGGGTGAGTTATCCGCGCAAATCGGTCTTAACCAGCTTTGATAACACATGGTCTTATTTGGGGTCGGTTAGGATTAGGGGTGGGGGGGGGGGTTGCTGGAACAAGTGATTCGACCAACAGGGGTCGGATATGCTGCCCGATTCTAGTTGGCATATTCGCCCTAATCCTAACCGGGAAACAAAGCGGGCCTTATGGATAAGGATAGACGATAGAGTTAGATTTCAACCTTCGACAACTTTTGCTTCTTCCCTGGATCTTTGATGTTAGTTCAAATTCTTCGAAAATTAGTCTGGCAGGCCGGAGGCTACATCAGCTGAATACAATCTGATACAGTACTGGGACATAGAAGTTTTTGATTAGCATACAATCATACGAAAATGTATCTTCTGGATCCATTGATGCTCTTAATGATATGAAACTCTTAATGTCCTCAGGTTGTCTGGGGGAAAATCTTGCTGCTCCATTTTGTTTTATGGAGTATGGAATCATTTTCTTCCCCTTGCCATTGTTTATTAAACAAGTGAAGTATGCGTAATTTCTTTCTCTTAGGAATTTCTAGTGAACCACACATATACCATCACTGAGGGAGCATTCCATCGCGTCTTTTCCTTGACAGGGGTTCCTCTTCCATTGTATGGTATGATTGCATATGGTTTTGTTGCACTGCTCGGACTGCAACTTTCTGGAAAGAAAATTTTTCCTGGACTTCGTGAAGCAGACATTCGTTTGACTCTTGTTGGTTGCACAACGACAATGGCAACAGCAAGTGCTTATTTTCTTTACATTCTAGGCACAAAATTATCAGGAGCATTGTGCCCGTACTGTCTCTTTTCAGCTGTTCTGTCTTTCAGTTTATTTTTTATCACTGTAAAGGTACGGTTTCATGATATACTTCCTAACTTTGGGCATTCATTGAAATAAGATGATTAGCTAACCTGCAGCTTTTTCTCTATATAGGACTTTGGCTTTCAAGAGATCCAAAAGTTCATTGGTGTGCAATTAGCTATTACTGGCATAGTCGTGGCTGCATTAAGCAATTCATATGGTACAGCACAGTCTCAATTACCCAGGTAGGTCCGTCTGGGCATTCCGAATCTGGTGTCATTTACTTAATTGTAATGCTGGTTTGTATAGTCTCCAAGCAAGGAATTAAAAACAGGATTCCAGAACCGGACCTTTGTTTTCAAACAAAGTGCTACACATCTTTATATATTGACATTTGGGTTCTATTGTAATTCTGTTTTCTAATATACTTAGTCAGTTTGTTATTTACTCATCAGTCATATGGTTTCTGTACCAGTATAGTTACATCTTGGGCTATAATTGAGGATACATTTTAATGACGCTATGTGTTTATTATAGTTTTTGGTTTTTTACATAAATACCCTCATAAATAGAGGTTATGCCAAATATACCCTTCATAAAAGCATATTATCAAAAATATCCTCCAAATATCCTTAATGATTGCGGTTGTACCCTTACCGTCACTCCCGTGATGTTGACTCAGAGTTAAAGTTGGGTTAAAAGGTTAAGTTACTAACCTACCCCTGCGGTTTACGACAACCGCCCGCCCCGTTGCTCCCGTGAGAGGTTTCCCCCTTTCACAAACCCTTCACTATTGACCCCCTTTCTCACGCCACCATCGGGATCGTCTGCCATCTCCGACCTACAACGACCTTCACGCGACGGAAGGGTTCTTCCGCTCCACTGGGTAAGTCTCACATACTCTCTCTCAACCTCTCACATTATCTATCTCACTCTTTCTTACGCTTTCATCTTCTTTCTCACATACTCTCTGTTACACTCGATTTCTCTCCCACTCTCTGTCATTTTCTCTTTCACATGGTCCCCCTCTTCTCTATTTCTATGTCCCTCGATATGTCAAAAACCCTATTTTATATCTGTTGACTGTGGATGCCACGTTCTTCCGTTGTGGGGTCGACGGTCAGTTAATGCGTCCGGTAGGAATTAGGGTTTAGGGGTTTACGATGGACATGGTTTAGGGACATGTGTTGATTAGGGTTTTGGGGGTGCATTATTTATTGTCTTCGTCTGAGATTTGGCCCTTTTATTTATTTACAGATTGAAAGTGACCCTACAGAAGCAAGGGAAGGAGTAGACCCTATAGAAATTGAACTTGCTGGATTGAAAGTGACTGTGGTCCCGCAATGTCTTTTTTGTGAGATAAAGTAGGAAACAAGTGGCATGCTTGATTTGTTTGTTTATGGTTCATTTGATTTGTTTATTTGGAGTAAATTTTAGTACCGTCTTCATATGTGTAGGGGGTATTCCCATCTAGACATCAGTCAATCAAGGTGGTCCACAGATAGTTGGACTAGTTGGAGTGGACGTGCTTGTGGTCCATACCTATTAATTGAGGTTTGAATTGTAGTTTTTGCTAATTGTACAAGACCTATTTGCTAAGAATGTTTGCACTTACTTATGTGTTGTATACAAACTTATCATCCCCTTTATTTTGCTTTTGTATTCTATCTTATTTTAAGCATCGAAAGCACAGTTATGGCTGACACATTTACATTGAAACTTCACTATGGAGGGCATTTTAAGACTACCGAGGAAGAAGGAAGAATGATCCCCATAAGTTTTAGACAGAAAACCTACTCATTTGAAAGAAATTATGCTCATTTGAGGGAGCTGAGAGTGTTAGCTTCTCAAGTCACCAAATGGGGACATGACCAGACGATTGATTTCTACGCTTTAGTACCAAATTTGAGGCCTAAGAAATATGTGAGAATTACTTCAGATCAGGATGTGATTTCTCTTTTTGATAAGTATAGTCATGATTTGTGTATTGTGCTATATGTTGCCACACAATATATTGGAGTGCCTTTAGCTTCTTCTGATCCACATATGAAGACGGTAACATCTATGAGTAGAAGAAAGTCCAAGGCCAAAAATGTAATGCCTTCAGAAGATGATCCAGACTGGAATCCATTAGGAGATGACAATGAGTATGTTGAGGTTGAGCCTCCAGGCAATAATGAGGCAGAGACTCTATTTAGAGAGGGTGATATATCTGATGATGAGGTTTATACCGATGACAGTCGTGACAGTTGCTTTTCCTCAGACTCTGAGTGTGATATGGAGGTGGATGAAGGGGACAATGAGGGTACCCCTATTGTGCGAAACATTCATGATCCAGATATGTCTTTAGGAAGTAGATTTGACAATATTAATGCATTCAGACTAGCATTTGCCCAGCATGCAATCAAAAATGAATTTGCAGTCAACTACAAAAAATCAGAACCAACTAGGGTCACAGTAGTTTGTGCTGAGAAGAGATGCAAGTGGAGAATGTATGCTTCTCGTTTACCTGATGGCCATACATTTCAGATAAAGAAGCTTCAACCTCAACACACTTGTACGGGGGCAAATAAGGCTGGGAATCATATGGCCACTCAGAAGTGGGTGGCAAGTATATGCATTGGGTGGCTTAGGACCGGAGGAGATGTTACAATAAAAGAAATTTTAAGAAGGTTGAATGCTCAATACCATGTGGACATTCCTTACCATCGGGTTTATAGAGGCAAGCAAATGACATTGGAGCAAATTCATGATTCTTGGGAAGCAATGTATGGCAGAGTACCTGACCTACAGCATGAACTAGTGTTAAAGAACCCTGAGAGTGTAGTCAAATATCAAACAAATGACAATGACAGATTTTTCAGGATGTTTGTATGTTTAAAGGCTCGTATTGAGGCATAGTTGTCAAGGCGACAAGGCGACCCAAGGCGTTCACGGGGTCCCTAAGCGCTCAGGCGACAAGGCGTCCGCTTAGGTGTCGCCTAGGCGACACTTCGGCCACTAATTAAAAAATCTAAAATATATATCCTCCAATATATAAATCAAGAATAAAAATGTGAAAAATACAAAAAATAAATTACATGAAGAAATTGTATCAAAAAATTACAAAAAATTCAGAAGTAATGTAATTAAATTGTGTGGCAATTATAGAAAACTAAATTGTATCAAAAAATTACAAAAAATTCAGAAGTAAATGCAAATGATTCAAAAGTAAATGTAAAAAATTCAGAAAAATTATAAAAGAATATAATAACATCAAGAAAATTATAAAAAAGAAAGAGTTAATGTGTTAGAGTTTGGAGCCCGAACTCGCCCTCGTGCGCCCTCGCACGTGGATCGACCTGCGCGGTCAGGTCGCGGGGTTCGACTTGCCCGGTCAGGTCGCGGGGGTCAAGGGGGCAGCGCCCCTTGGGGGGTTTCCGGGGGCGGAGCCCCCGGAACAAAATTTATGTTTATAGCAGGGGCATTATTGTCTTTTGCACCCTGACTGTTGGGCGCCCTAATCTCCTTATATATAAGGGCTGCGAACTCTCTCTTTGTATTGTATCTGGGTGTGTTTTATCATAGTGGAAACCCTGCTGCGGCCGTGGATGTAGGAAGGCACATCGCCTTCGAACCACGTAAATCTTGGTGTTCTTGTGGCTTGATCTCTTCTTCCCCCTTTCTTCTTCCTCCTCTATTGTTTGTCCATCTCTACAGGTACTCTAATCTCTAACAAAATGTACATAACAAGTTATGTCGGATCCAGTTCGGACGGTCACGGTTGGCCCGCCTTGGCGCCTAGGCGCATGCCTGGGCGCCTAGCCCGCCTAGGCGACCGCCCAGGTTGCCTTTTCCAGTGTCAACAAGGCGCTACAGCGCCTTGCCCTTTCAAGGGCGCCTGGGCGCCTAGGCGCCCACCTTGACAACTATGTATTGAGGGTTTTAAGTTGAGATGCAGGCACATAATTGGCTTGGATGGATGTCACTTGAAAGGTATCTTTAGAGGTACATTACTAGCTGCCACCTCGTTTGATGGGAACAATGGGATTTTTCCACTAGCCGTAGCAATTGTGGAAGGAGAAAATGCAGATAGCTGGACCTGGTTTCTGGATGCCCTGAAGCAAGCTAGTGGTAAGCCTAGTGATTTGTCTTTTATGTCTGACAGAGAAAAGGGGTTAGAAGAAGGCCTCCCACTTGTTTTCCCAGGTGTTGAGCATAAGGTATGTCTTAGACATTTGTATAAGAACTTCAAGAAGTCATTTCCAGGTGAATTCATGAAGAGACTATTGTGGAATGCTGCAAGATCATATACCGAAGTTGATTTCTTGGATTGGATGATGCAAATCAAAGAAAATTCTCCAGAGGCATATGCCTATTTGACATCAGCGGCCATGAGGGGGGTTGTATGGAGTAGGTCACAGTTCCATCCACGTGTTAAATGCCATCATATAACAAACAATTTAAGTGAATCATTCAATGCCTACATCTCAGATGCACGTTGGAGACCTATATTGGACTATATAGGTGTAATTCGTTCCAAAATGATGAAGACCATGCACATTAGGAGGTCAAAGGCAGAAAAATGGACTGATGTCTTGGTGCCAAGGGCCAGGAAGTACATATCTATCATGACATGAAAATTGGGGGGATATTTAGTGGAGAAAGGATTTAACGAGACTGCTTATGTGACAGGTCCAGAAGCGCGTGAAGTTGTAGACTTGAACCATAAAACTTGTACTTGTATGGCTTGGCAGAAAACAGGCCTCACATGCTCACATGCATGTGCATTCTTAGCAAGCAGAAGGGGTATTAGATGGGAGGATTATATTGACAGATGTTACACAGTGATAGCTTATAAAACCACCTATGGTTTGGGCATCAGCCCTATGCCTGACAAGACACAATGGATTAAGCTTGGAATAAAAGTTCTCCCCCCCATTGTGAGAAGGCCACCAGGTAGACCTAAAAAGAAGAGAATCCGAGACCCAGATGAAGCCCAAAAAATTACAAAGGCCCATAAGTGCAAAAGGTGTGGTCAATTTGGACATCATGCAAAGACATGTAAGAATCCAATCTCAACATTGGGTCAAACTACTACTCCACAAGCAAGGTAATAATATATGGCACACTTATGTATATGAAAGTAATTCAATTAGCACTCGTACATATTTATGTCATGCAGGAGACCTCCTGGTAGGCCTAGAAAGTAAAGGGGTCATAACCAAATATCAAGTCAAACACAGGGTCAGGTAGTCTATTTACATGACCATTTCATCATTGTAAATGATCCATTTAAATTCCTTATTACTATAAAATGTAATCCTTATGTTTGTGCATTGTGTTCACAGGGGAGCTTGACAGGGCAAGCTAATGTGGAAGGGAGGACTAGTGTTGCAGCAGAAGGCCTCCAGTCAACCATTCAAATTAATTCCAGTGCTGCAGGTGGCTCCAGTGCAATTCCCTCTCAGACATCTTCCTCAAGTTCAATCCCAGTGCAGAGTAGGGCTCCTAAAACTCTAGTTAGGGGTCGTGGACGGGTGGTGAATTCTAGGTTCAGAAATGTGTAGGGTTGGGTGATGATAACTTTGCGTTTAAAAGAGTAGCCTCCCGTGATGGTCACTTTAAAAGCTTGTGTCCTTTTATGACCGTCTTTAAAAATGTAATTGTCTTTAGAGAACTTGTGTCCTTTTGAAACTTTAAACTTGTGTCTTGTGAGTTTAATGTTGAAGTTAACATCTTTGCTGTGACAATGTGCCTATTTGCTATTGTTGAACCCTGAAAAAGTCCATGGATAAATTTCGGACAAAATTACAGTGCATTTCAGAAATAGAAGAGAAATATGTTTTCATTAAAACATAACTCAGTGGTACAAAGCTATGTGCACCCACTCCACGAGTTATTAAAGATCCGGACCGTAAAGTCTTTTAGATGAGGCCCGGATATACAACACAAGCCCATGAGGCCTTTCCAATTGAAATCCCACGTCAAGTCAAGCCATTGGCTCTATTTATGACGAGTGGGTATTTTACCAAATACTTCACGGGCGTCACGAAAATACATGCCCGTAAGTCCAAGTCCATACAAGAATGAATATTTTAGGGGCCCATCGGGTTTTCCCATGAAGTTTGATCAAAGTTCTAGTCAACCTGAAGTCAATCCGGCAGCAAGACGACGTCCGGAGAATTCTCAAATAAAAAAAGCAAACAAGTCTCCACGTGGTATCCCTGCACAAGAAGCCAGAAAAGGGCAGAATTAGTCCAAGTCCACATCTCTTTTTATAGGGGTTGACAAACATTCAAAAAAAGGGGGGGGGGTCTCTTTCCCTCTCTTTTCTCCCTGCGCAAGGGGGAAGTCCCCCGACTCCCTGTGCAACCGGGGGAATCCCCCCTGGGCCACTCCCACTAGGGGAGGCCCCCCCGGGGCCTCCTGCTGTCGACCGCGACTGGGGGAAGCCCCCCGGCTCCCTGTGCAACCGGGGGAGCCCCCCCGGTCCACTTGCACCGGGGGGAGGCCCCCCGGACCCCCTGCTGCCGACGCCACTGGGGGGGAAGCCCCCGGCCTCCTCCGCCTCTGCCGCGACCGGGGGAGAGCCCCCCGGCCACCTTAGCCACCGAGGGGGGATTCCCCCCGCCTCGTCCCCCACCGGGGGATCCCTCCGGGCCTTTGCGCCACCGGGAGGACTCCCCCCCCTCCTCGTCCGCCACCGGGGGAGCCCCCCGGGCCTCCGCGCCACCGTGGGGACTCCCCCCCGCCTCGTCCGCACCGGGGGAGGTCCCCCGGTCAGTTACCACATCGGGGGAGCCCCCCCCCCTCGCGGTCGCCACCGGGGGAGTCCCCCGGGTCCACTGCGCCACCGGGGGGACCCCCCGCCTCCTTTGCTGTTGCCGCGACCGAGGGAGCCCCCCCGGGCCGCCTCCGCTGTCGTTCGCGATCGGGGGAGCTCCCCCTGGCCCTCCTTCGACGCTGCGCCACCGGGGGAGTTCCCCCGGTACCTTATGCAACCGGGGGGCCACCCCCCCCTCCATTGCCAACCGGGGGAGCTTCCCCCTTTCTCCTCCGGATGTGGCTTTGCCACCGGGGGAACCAAAAAAAAAAATAGAAGAAGAGGAAGAGCAAAGGACGGAGGGAGATGAAGAGGTTGGGAGTTACCTTCTCCAAGCACCGGGGGAGCTCCTCCAAGCCCTCTTCCTTCCCCTATATAAACTCAAGACCTCTACAAGGGCGAGGAGAGCTTTTTTGCTTGGAGAGAACTTTTCTTCCGGAAGAGAGAACTCTTTTTGCAAGAGAGGAGACCTTGTTGCTCCTGTGCAAGAAGACTTGGAGAGAAGAAGAGAGTAAAAAAAAAAGAAGGTGAAACAAGAATGGCCCACTTCTCTTTATAGGCTAACTGTTTGAAAGTCTTTTTGTAAAACAACCCTCCATAGGAGGATCATATATGTAAAGTATCAATCATCCCCTCCTATGAGGGGAGATTATGTTGGTCAAAAAGAAAGGATATTTGGCTCAAAGAATTGTATGAAATTATGAAGATTATGAAACTATGGAATCCTTGACTTAACATGTTCCGGAAATTATATAAAATATCGCCCGTTGTTCAAAACAATTTGCAAAATAGAATCAATGGGGCAGAAAATTACAAATATACCCCCGATGGACAGAAAATTACAAATATAACCCCGGTGGATAGAAAATTGCAAATACACCTCCGGTGGGCAACAAATTGCAAATATACCCCCGACGGGCAGAAAATTACAAATATACCCCCGGTGGGCAGAAAATTGTAAATACACCCCCGGTGGGTAAAAAATTGCAAATATATCCCCGGTGGGTAAAAAATTGCAAATATACCCCCGGCGGGCAGAAAATTGCAAATATACCCCCGGCGGGCAGAAAATTGCAAATACACCCCCGGCGGGCAGAAAATCATAAATACCCCCGGTGGACTGAAAATTATAAATATACCCCCAGTGGACAGAAAATTACAAATATACCCCCAGTGGGCAGAAAATTGTAAATATACCCCCGGAAGGGGAAAATTGTAAATATAACCCCATGAAAAGGGAAAATTGCAAACAAACCTCCGAAAGAAAGAAAATTATAAATGCAAGATCGCAAGCACATCAAAGGGTTGCGAATGCCACCCATTTAAAATGCACGACGATTCCTCGGGGGCAGACCCAGGATATTAGAGCCGACATTACAGTCAACAAATTTTGGCAGTTAATCAAAGGTGTTCGGACTTGTACCGATATAAATTAACACCGACTCCGGTCGGTGGGGAAAGGTCCCGTACACGAACCCTAAATCGTCTGATAATTCCAAAAAATGCGGAATTCATAAAACATGCCAAAAAAAACTAAAACAACGTCATGCGCTTGTTCGGCATTTTCTTTGTTTTTCTTTTCCGCGTGTAAATAGACTGGCACGCTCGGTGGGACTTTTTCCACCTTTCTTCTTTCTGCCAAAGATTGTTATACTTAATAAAGGCTCTGATCGCCCCTCTCTGCCCCCTTTCAGGAAAGAGCTAGGAGAGGACTTCAGCATCAAGAGTGCATTCTCTTCGCTGAACTCTTCCGTGAAAAAAATGGCGGCCGTGACATATGGAACTATTCCCGTCGCCAACCAAGCCCGGTACGGCTACATGACGACCCCAATCGCATTTGGGGACTTTCCAGCTGTTGTGGGGTCTCCCTTTTTCCTAGGGGTGGTCCCCGCTCCCCAACAAGTTCCTGCAGCGCCAGTTACCTCCGCGGGCACCGGGGGCAACCAGTCCTGCTCCCTTCCGAGCCGAGTCTTTTCGGTTCATGACGTTTCTTCCTATGCTGTCCCCGCAAAATGGGGGCAAGGAAGGAGCCATCAAAGCCGCATGCCTTCAGCAAAACTCTCTAGGTCGGGTAAGACCGTCCTGGTTGGAGGGGTCCGCGTCCGACTAGACGGAGCTGGGCCGAGCCTGCCTCAGGATAATCATGTCCCGACCATATCAATTTCCAACCGCTTCGCCCTCCTTCGCCGAGTGCAGGAGGACAAGCCAGACTTCAAAGAGAAGTCCAATTCTAAACTTGAGAGCAGCAAAGTTCAACAACGCTCCCAGAAGATGAAGAAGATTTGGGTCACCAAGTCGGAGGCCCACCAAATCAAACGAGCCATGGCTAGTCAGCCCGACCAAGCTCAAACCTTCCACCAAAAGCCTGGTCAAGCTACCCGGTATGTTGACCCCTCACCCCTCCTAGGGAAGAAAAGAAAAGGGGTCTACCGAAAATCTGACCGCGCTCCCCGAAGCTTGGAGCCCTGTCAACCCGAGACACCCATTCGTGGTCGAACACCACCTAATCGGGTTTCGGTCTTTGATAGACTGGCGAAAGCTCTGTCAACACGGCCGTCAGTCTTTGACAGATTGGGGGCATCCTCCCGCACGGGGCTGCAGCCCCCGAAGAAGCGGAGAACGGTTCGACTCTCAGACACTGAAGATAGCATGAAGGTATATACTTGCTATACCTCCGGCAGAGAAGCCACGGGTCCGGCCGACAATCCAGCCAATGAGCCTCCCCGGCCAGATGACCCGAGCCTGGCTGCCGACGCGGTGTACCGTAATACCAGGACTGCCGCGAGGAGGAACCTTCAAACCCAATATAGTGGCCATCCAGGGACCTCCAGTCAGGGACAACACCAGGAGCAGAATCCCGACCAGCCCCAAAATCAGGAGGTCAACTTCATCCGAGAAGAAAATGACCCCGACGAGGTCAGGAGCGCCCATGGAGAAGCGGGAGCCCAACCCCATGGCGGTTCTGTCAACCCAGTTTTTGAGCCACCGACAAGGGCAGCATTTCAAGCTATGTCCGACGATGCCAAGTTCGAGACTATGCAACGTTGGCATATAGAAATGACCAATCTCATGCTGGAAATGAGACGTTAGATGAACTTAACTGCCCCAAGGCCAATAACACCAGCTTATGATCAAGGCCTTCGGCGAGAGCAGCCGGGTAATCCCGCTATTGTCGAGCGACAAGTGGGAGCCCCCTACCAAGCAGCTATTGAAGCAGGTGTTGAACTGCCTCGAGCCACGCCCAATGCTCAGTCTTCCCGGGCCCTACCGGCAGGAGGACGTCATTGCCCAAAGGCAGCTTATTGAAAAAATTGTCGAAGATAAGTTTGCCCAGCGGGGCGAGGGGGTAGCCACTGTTGATTTATACAGTGTGCCGTATCCTCTGCACCACCAATTTAAGAAGTTACAGCCGGACTGCCCGAAGGCGCCTAAGTTCCAGAAGTTCAATGGGTTGGGATCTCCCCACGAACATTTGGCCTACTATATAACGGCCATGGGCGAGTTGGCACTTGAGAGTCTTATCTCCTCCGCTACTTTGCGACCTCTCTTACGGGCAACGCCTTCCAATGGTATTCAAGGCTGAAGCCCAATTCTGTCGCTGACTGGGCCGATCTTCAAAAGAAGTTTATCGATCGCTTTCAGACAGCAGAAAGAAAGGTCTCTCTTGCAGAATTATGTTCGCTTAAGCAAAAGAGGGGCGAAGCCGCACTTGACTTTATCAAGCGCTGGAGGGATTTTAGCATGAGATGCGACAACCCTCCTTCTCAAGAGGACGCAATAACCATATGCCGAAGGGGCCTATCAGTAGAAGTCAGTGAGAAGCTCCTGGGCACAAGCATCAAGGGGTTTGACCAGCTAAATTCAGCCGTTGCAGAAATAGAAATGTTCTTTGCAGAGAACCCAATATTCACGCCCTCCAAAGGGAAACCTTCCAAGGAGAGGGGTGCTGTAGGGAAGGAGACTAAAGAGGCAAATGCCGTCGATTTCTCTCCCACTAATGGGTCGGATGAAGTTGCGACCCCAAAAGAGTCTGGCAAAAAGCCCGAAGGGAAAGCGTCCGCAAGATTGTCGGAGCGTATGCAGACTCCTTATTCCTTCAAAAAGGAGCATACCAAGAGGCTCTTTAACCTTTGCCTCAAGAATAAGCTCATATCCCTTGCAGAGCCAAAAAAGCCGGAGGATGCCAACAAAACTGACCATCCCAATTATTGCGTATATCATCGCATATTGGGCCATACCATTGAAAATTGCTACGTCTTTAAAGACGAGGCAGAGAAGATGATCCAAAGTCAACTCATTACAATGAAGAACGGTTTGGTGGATCCTCCCGAACCCCATCCATGGGACCGGCCGACACGTTCGGCCAATGTAATTAACCATTCAAATGATAGGACCTTCAGGGCCGCAACATTCATTTTCCCGGACCCAGAAGCATCGGAGGCCGGTCCCAGCCAAGCAAGACCCACCTTGTGGTATCCAGGTTGGAGGCCGTCCCATCAATGTTCCTTTCCCAAGGAGAACACTAAGGAGATATTTGATCGCCTACTTGAAGACGGGCGAGTCTTGGTGTACGACCCGCCGCCAGGTTACACCGAGGTCGAAAAAAGGCATCCCCGATATTGCAAGTACCATGCTACAATATCCCACCCCACTGGGAAGTGTAAAGAGGTGCAGGATCTCATCGAAGTTCTCATCCAAAGGGGAGAGATTGATATCCATGGGGAAAGCATGGCGCTAAAACGTATGCGGGAAGCTGTTGAGCAGACCCTAAGCCAACCTTCTGGCATAGAGAGCCCGCCTCCATCTCCTACCCGAGAAAAATCGAATTTGTCTGTAAATGTAATTCACAAGATCTCGGGAAAGAGCCAGATGAGGCCGGCGATAAATGGGCTTCAACCACTCTTCTCTGCCAGGTCTCAGGAAGCAGCACAGAGGGGTATGCCCCTTCTTATGTCTGAATGTTTTGCCATCCAGAAGGCAATCAGGAAGATCAAAAGGGAAGTCCGTCGCCTACGATGCAACCAGCAGGATTTACTCCGCTTTATGGAGCGAATTGAAGATCGGCTGTCGGCGCAGGCTCCGGCCCCCGTACCACGGCCTTCTGCCTCAGTCTCTATCCGTAACTCGGAAAATACGGTAGAGCCTCGAAGGCTTCGGAGGACTGGAGGATGGTTGTCCGATGATGCAACAGATTCCCCCGTTAATCGGGCTCCTCGGAGGCTATACTCTTTCCCTCGACATAGAACACTGGAGATATTCCATATGTGCCGTAGGGAAGGGCTGATACAGCTCCCCGCATCTGGCAATGACCATGGCACTTCCGTGGTATATCGGCATCATTACTGCCTCTACCATCGCGCTGTGGGTCACGTCATTTATGACTGCTCTGTCTTCAAAGACATCGCGGAGGACCTCATTTCCCTTCGGGTCATAAATATAGACAATTCCTCTCAAAGAGCCGTAGGACCTTTTCAACAAGGCCCGTCGGTTTTCTCAGTTAATGTCATACATGCATCAACTCCCCGCACCCCAACTGGAGCGCCCATGGAGAAGCAGGAGGCCGGCCCCAGCTCAAGTCAACCCGCCCAAGGAAATCCCGAGTGGCGCCCTGTGGCAGGACCTAGAATCCTTGCCCTTCTCAAAGAAAGAAACTCAAAAACTACTCGAGATCCTCTTTGAGGGGGAAGAAGTACTAGTGCGGGACCCATCACATGGCTATTCCAAAAAATTCCGAAGTCAACATCAGGTTCCATCTGCTTCAGCCCCCAATGTCAAGGAGCGGGCATTCCCAGAAACAGCCCGGGAACCTCTCATTTACAAAAGGCAGCCTTCACACAAAAAGGAAAGCCTCGGCAAGAACAGCTCGAGACAAGCGTCAAGCAGATCCTGGCAAGGAAACGTCTAGATGAAAAGTTTGAGGCTGCTACACAATCAAATCAAGAAGGTCAGACCCCTTTAAGGGGCCCCAAAGTGCCTGGCCAGCAAGGCCCGAATAGTGATCCCCAGCAAAGAGGTCACAAGGCTCCAAGCAAAAAGGGGAAAGCCAAGTCAGGATCCCTTATGAAGAGGTCTGAAATAAAGCAAGAGTTACCACCTGAAAAGCCTTCCATGGCAGTTTTACCTCAAAGCTCTGGCCTTATTATAGCCGAATTTCAAGAACTCCCACCTGAAATAGTCAATCAGGCAATCAGTGCTACGTTTCTGGAGACTCCAGAGGAGGATGGCTGGACCAGTGTAGCCTCGAAGAGGTATAATCGTCCTGCACCGGTGAGGAGAAAGGACGGATTCCATAGCTCCAAAGCCGGGGGCATTCCCCGACCGTCGGAAAAAATGGACATTCCCTCTCCCGCTGAGATAGCACAAGCAAAGAAGCGGGAGAAGAACAGGAGAAAGAGTTTGAACAGGAAGCTAAAGCGACAGGCCGAGCAGGCCGCCGCTATAGAAAACTTCGGCGAATTAACTCCCATACAGAAGCTACAAAAATTAATTAATGAGCTCGAGGAGTACGTCCCTTCCACGCCTACCAAGGCTGTCCCTCTTGATAAATACATTCCATGGGAAGAGATGGAGCGGAAAACTCGCTAAAGAGCTGGCTCTAACAAATGTACAAACAAGCACAAGAGGGAGAGAAGTTCCTATCCCCGAGGAACTTTCCTTCTTCTATAAAGATGAAGAGCTCACCATAGAAAAGCTAGAAGCTATGTTAAAAAGCTTTTCATGCAACATGGTGTCCATTCCTCCTCCCGAAAGTCTATACGGACCAAGCGGGAGCAATAGTACGGCTCCCCCCGCCGAGGATAGAATCACCATGGCAACTTATCGTCGCCGCAATGCAGAACTTCGAAATCGGGGACGCGGAGGAGATCGTCGCCGCGAGCGAGGAAGGCATTCAGCATCTTCCGGTAACGGGAATGCTAACTCAGCACATCCTCGAAATGTCATCATTTTCAGAGGCGAAGACCCGGGGCCTATTCCTGAAGTTCAGATTCGAGCAGATACCTTCCTCTTCGACCCATCAGATGAGGAGGAGGGGCTGGCAGCGCCAACTCCCCAAAAGGCAGCTACCCCCTCTCAAGCTCAAGACGCGGTCTCCACCTTCTCCTTCGATCTATCAGATGGAGAGGATGGGGCAGTAGACCCGGCACCGCAACAAAATTTAGCTGACCTGGCTCAAGCAGGCCCCTCTGGTAAGGACAATGATGAGCTCCCTCTTCCCGAAGAAGATTCCCTAGCTCCACTCTTCCAAGAGGAACCCAATGATCAAGGGGAGGCTGAACCAAGCAAGAAGCCCGCCTATGAACCTAAACCTTTGTCGGAAGTGATCCCTCGCTAGATCAGGCTCGTGCGCGGGCCGATCGCAAGATCATTCAGCATATGAAGCGGTTCCCAACGAATGTCACCATATGGGAAGCAATTGCTTGGAGTAAAGAGCTGAGGGAAGCCCTCGTAAAAATACTCCAAGAACCAGAGGTTTACGAAGCCCATGTAGCCGAGTTTCAAGCCCAAGCATATGAAGCCCTAGCAGCAACGGTCACCTTCACAGATAAAGACATGTTGTTGTCTTTTCCTTGTCACAATCGGCCTTTATACATGCAAGGAAAGATAAATGGTCATCAACTGTACCGGATTCTGGTAGATTCCGGGGCGTCTGTCAACATAATGCCCTTGAAGACTTTCAAGTCTTTATTTCTCATACCTTATTTGCAAAGGGTTCATGATGTCAAAATTTCGGGATTTAACCAAGATTCGGAGGATGCATTGGGTAAGGCAGAGGTGGAAGTGGCCATGGACAGTTTTGTCACTAAGGCCACATTCTACAGCATTAATGCAAACACATCTTACAAAGCTCTTCTGGGGAGACCCTGGTTACATGAAAATTGGGTCATCCCTTCTACCCTTCATCAGTGCATCAAATATGCAAAAGGCGGAGAGCAACATACAGTCTTTGCTGACCGGGCTCCTTTCGACCAAATGAATGTAATCTGACTGATGCTCAGCTATATTTCGGGGAACCCACTATTAATCCTCATCCCGGAATTAAGAACAAAGAAAAACAAAAGGCAGTCCTGGAAGAAGAAGATGAACAAGGAGAAGAGCTCTTCACAGTCAATGAAGATCTTGCTAAACTACACCGACTACACATGCAAGCTGATGCTCCTAACGCCAAGCCGGCTCGGCTGGAAAGACGGGAGGTCAACTTTGAAGCTAATCTCATTAGTCGGTCCATCGACAAAAGCATCTCTTTGCCGTCAGCATGCATACAGCTCCCCTTCTTAAGAAGGGAGCATAAAGTTGAACAGTTGAAGACATTCATTGTTACTTATCAAAGGAAAGGGAAGAGAAAGAATGCTGAAGCCGCTAGGCCGATTGTCTTTTACAAAGGAGACCCAGTCCCTCGAGACCCTCTGGAAGATGATCATAATTGGGGAAACTGGGGCAAGGGACCGCAACATACTCTCAAAACTGTTTAGGACATGGGCGACATGCCCAGGCATATCAAAGAAATGTGTCGAAAGCAGCATATTCCTCAAATTCAAGAAGCTTCCCGGCATGACTATTTTCAACAGTTGTGGCATCCTCCGCAAGTCAGAGGGCAACCCCCTTTCTCCAAGAAAGATAGGAGAGGATTGGGCTATGACCCCGAGGCTGAGTTCAAGGTACACTATGCTGTCAATACTATAGGGCTGGTGCCTTCTCCTAGTGATGCTAGCCTCGGCCAGAGGATGATGCCTGTATGGCTGAACATCAAGGCGATCTCCTTCGTCAATCCGATATTGACCAAAGGGCTCCTTGCTCCGCCGGTCCTAGTCACCAGGAAGAGCGTAGCATACCGCTGCCCATTCCCCCTGGGCTGGGAGATGCTCAACAGGCGGCCCTGTGCCAATTGGCTGGGCTCGACTTGGAAAATTCCGAACAAATCATTGCAGGTGCTCCCTCAGACACCCAGCAGGAAGTGTTAACCTCCAGATTAGCAGGATTGGAACAAGAAAATCAAGCGTTGAAATCACTTGTACAAGAATTGTTCCGAGAGCGAGACGCCTTGCTCAGGCATCTCGTCTCTTCACCTAATTGTGAAACTGGTTATCGGGCTCAAGTCAATGTCAACCCTCCAATGGTTTTTATTGAAACATCAACTGGCCAAGGCAAATCTATGAAGGCCCGTTACCCCCCTGTTAAGGAGGTAACCAACACGCCGCTCTTTTCCGTGGATGCCTATCTTCAGAGGGAGATTGGTGCAAGCCAATACCACAAAGGTGCACAGAACAAGTCTCCCGTGATAACTCTGGTACAGCGAATGGAAACACCATATTTTTTTATTAAGGCACATACCGTACCATTGTTTAAATTCTGCATGGCACGGGACCTTATAATGCTCCCACAGCCCCGAAGATCTCCCAAAGGCGGTACAGCTAAAGAGCTCAACTTCTGTCAGTATCATCAAATGTCAGGGCATGCCACTTAAGACTGCTACGTCCTCAAAGATAAGGTTGAGAGCTTAATACAGATGGCGGTCATCCAGATTAAGAATCATCGGGTATCCCCCCCGCAACCTCTTGATTGGGAGCGGCCTAAGCTGTCGGCCAAGCAAATTTTTACCCTAGCTGCTTCTGCGCTACCCAAGTTTATGCCGAAGGAATTATCCTCAGAGCAATTCCCTGTTTTCAGGGGAGACCTGATTGGTCCTACCTATAGCCGAAAGGGGAAGTCCAAAGCCCACTATTCAGTTAACACTCTAGGGCTTGCATCCCCCTTCGCCAATTCCGACTCCAGAAAAGAGCCCGAGGATAATGCAAATCACCAACTACAAGAGGCAGCCTCAGAAGGCCTAGATGAGCAGCTATGCTCGGCCATCATCAATAACTTAGACTACTGTGATTTTCACGTAGCCCAGGTTGATGACAGTGAAAATTCCTTGACCTGCAGCCTGCTCCGCGGGAACTTGAAGACGGCGGACAAGCAACTGTAGATGAATTAGCTGAGCTCAACCTCGGACAAGCCGGTGAGCCTCAGCCAATTTTCATCAGTGCCCTCCTCAGCGAGGAAGAAAGACAGGCATACAAACAACTCCTATTAGAGTTCAAATATTGCTTTGCTTGGACTTACAAAGAAATGCCTGGGCTAGACCCGTCTGTGGCAGAGCACGAATTGGCAATATTTCTCACCGCTAAGCCTGTCAAACAAGCCCAAAGACGTATGCGACATGAGTTTGAGCTCAGAGTAAATGCTGAAGTAGACAAACTTTTGAACGTGGACTTCATAGAGCATTGCATTTATCCAATCTGGCTCGCCAATATAGTCCCTGTTAAAAAGAAGAATGGCCAAGTCCGAATTTGTATCGACTACATGGACTTAAATAAAGCCTGCCCAAAGGATGATTTTCCAGTCCCTATTACTGAAACTATGGTCGATATGACCACTGGATATGAAGCTCTATCCTTCATGGACGGATCATCGGGATATAATCAGATCCGCATGGCCATCAAAGACAAAGTGCACACGGCCTTTCGATCCCCCAAAGGGATCTTCAATTATAAAAGGATACCCTTCGGCTTGAAGAATGCTGGTGCCACCTATCAAAGGGCAATGACTAAAATTTTCGATGAAATGCTGCACGACTTGGTCTAGTGCTATGTTGATGACCTCGTCGTTAAAAGCCTAAGGCGGGAAGATCATTTGGCTGGTTTGCATCGGGTCTTTAAAAGACTCCGACAGTTTCAACTCAAGATGAACCCGATGAAGTGTGCTTTTGGCGTTTCAAGTGGCAAGTTTCTCTGCTTTGTTGTCAGATACCGGGGAATAGAGATAGACCCTGATAAAATCAAGGTCATTCAGGAGTTGCCACCTTCTAAGAACATAACTGAATTAAGGTCCCTTCATGGAAGGCTAGCCTACATCAGGCGCTTCATATCCAACCTCTCAAGAAGATGTGCCCCTTTTGGGAAATTGATGAAAAAGGGCGCACCATTCGTGTGGGACCAGGAATGTCAGCATGCACTAGAACAAATCAAAGAATATCTTCTTACTCCCCCGGTGTTGGGAGCGCCAGTCAAGGGAAAGCCACTCATATTATATATTGCTGCCATGGACGCTTTTTTGGGAGCCTTACTGGCACAAATAAATGAAGAAGGCAAGGAGCAGCCGTTATACTACCTTAGCAGGAAGTTGGTTGGCCCCGACCACCGCTATTCTCCAATGGAGAAAGTATGTCTGGCGTTATATTTGCCGTAAAGAAGTTGAGGCATTACCTCCTATCCCATCAGGTGGAGTTAATTTTAAAATGTGACCCCCTCAAATTTCTCCTTAAGCAACCCGCACTGTCAGGGAGACTGGGAAAATGGGCGTTACTCCTCATGGAGTTTGACATAACCTTTGTCCCACAAAAAGCAATTAAAGGACAGGGAATGGCGGAATTTCTCGCATTACATCCAGTCCCAGCGGACTCACCTCTCAATATTGAACTCCCTGATGAAGAAAAACTCCTGTCCCAATTGGGAACAGAAGGCCGCATTAAAGATACGCCATTACAACAAGAAGAAGATGTCCTCACAATTGATGTCCCCTGTTGGGAGCTTTACTTTGATGGTTCCTCCCGAACTATTAAGAAGTCGGACGGTACTACAACCCTCACCTCAGGGGCAGGCATTGTCTTTGTTACTCCTCATGGGGGGATTCTACACAACTCATGTGCCCTCATGAAACCCTTGACAAATAATGAAGCAGAATATGAAGCATTAATTGTTGGACTTCAACTAGCTCTTGAAATGGATATTAAATGCATTAAGGTTTATGGGGATTCGCAGCTCGTCGTGCGACAAGTGACAGGCGACTATGATGTCCGCAAGCAGGAATTAATTCCTTACCATGCCACGGTGATAAGGCTTAAGGAAAAATTCTACCTATTTGAGATTGGTCATGTCCCAAGGAGCAGAAACTCTCAGGCAGATGTCTTGGCAAAGTTGGCCTCCGCCATAAAACTCCCACCCGAAGGGGAGCTGGACATAACCGTCAGACACCGAAAGCTCATGCCAAGTGTCTTAGACGAAGAAGCCGACCCTACAACCCCTGAGGTCAATGCAATTGAAGAAGGCGATCCCGCTGAGGGAGAGCAACAAGATTGGCGTCAACCAATTATTGATATCAAGAATGGCCGCCTCCCTTCAGATCGGGCTCAAAAGGTACAGTTGCTACGAAGGGCTATATCTTACCAATTGGTAGGAGATCAATTGTATAGGCTCGTTCATGAGAAAGATAAGTCTGTTCTCTTACGTTGCCTCTCACCAAAAGAAGCCAAGAGGATCATGCATGAGATTCACTCAGGACTTTGCGGTGCCCATCAAGCGGGAGACAAGATGAAAAACAATATCAAACTTAAGGGTTTTTACTGGCCTACCATGTACGCAGATTGCAATCGGTATGCTCGCACATGCCACCAATGTCAAGCCTTTGGCCCAGTTCCAAGAAGACCCCCAAGCTCTTTGCATCCCACGGCTCTCACGTGGCCCTTTGCAGAATGGGGAATGGATATTGTGGGGCCCTTCCCACCATCCTCTAAGGGCCTCAAATTTATACTAGTTGCAACAGACTACTTCTCCAGGTGGGCTGAGGCTATCCCTTTGCGGGAGGTAACAAGAGAAGCAGTTGCCCAATTTGTCAAACAACATATCATATACAGGTTCGGCACTCCTAACCGGATCATGTCAGACAATGGTACACCATTCAAGAACAGAACAATATATGCACTGGCTGCCAAGTTCCACATAGACTCGAGAACTTCCACTATTTACAACCCCCAAGCTAACGGGTTAGCTGAGGCATTCAACAAGACCCTTTGCAAGTTTTTGGCCAAAATTGTAGGCAGCCGCAAAAGAGACTGGGGTGAGAAAATACATGAAGCTCTTTGGGCATACCGGACGGTCTACAAGACCCCCACTGGGTGTTCCCCTTCTCTCTAGTATACGGGGCCGAAGCTGTCATACCGATCGAAATTGGGATATCATCCTATCGGGTCGCCCTGCATAATGGCCTCCAGACCCAGGAGCAAGATGAAATAGAGAGAAGGTTAGAAGAACTGTAACTTAGAAGGAAAAAGGCTGGAAGCCTACAAGCACCTCCAAGCATACCAAGCCCGAATGACCCAAGCCTATGACAAGCTTGTCAAGCAAAGGGCGTTTAAAGAAGGCGACCTGGTCATGATAAAAGAAAGAGAGGTCATGGCCGGTAAATCCAGTGGCAAACTCCAACCCAATTGGCGCGGGCCTTATGTCGTCTCTAAGGTCTATGAGGGAGGCGCCTACAGAGTCGTTGACCACAAGGGAGAGAACTTGTTCCCTCCATTAAATGGTAAACATTTAAAGTTATACCATGCTCCTAAGCACGAATTCCTGCAGCAATTATCGCCGCATCTTTCCTCTGTTGATACAAGTTTAAACAAAAAATAAAAAAAATGGGGCTTAAAATAGAGGTGCCCCGGCAGACTTAGCCATTCCCTTCACGGGGATGGTTAAGGGTAAAAAGGCCAAAGAAACCCGGCTGAGGTGAAAACCTGAAAGGGCGCCTCAGGCAAAATTGGGTAACCCCTCAGCGTGAAAACCCGGAAGGACGCGCTGGAAAAAGCTAAAGGGGGCTAGTGTTGGTGAAAACCCGAAAGGGCGCTAGCACTAGTAAAGTGAAAAAAAAAGAAAAAAAAAGGAAAGAAAAAAAAGGGGAGAGCTAGGTAGCGCCATCTTTAACATTCCTTGCTTCTGTCTTACCACCCTAAATTCAAATCCAAATCCCTAAGTTTCGGCACTAAACCACTTTGTGGCCAGCCCCAAATCCAAATCCCTAAGTTCCGGCACTAAACTACGTTGTGGCCAGCCCCAAATCCAAATCCGTAAGTTCTGGCACTAAATCACGTTTTGGGCAGCCCCAAATCCAAATCCCTAAGTTTCGGCACTAAACCACCTTGTGGCCAGCCCCAAACCTAAATCCCTGAGTCTCGGCACTAAACCACTTTGTGGCCAGCCCCAAATCGAAATTCCTAAGTTCCGGCACTAAACCACCTTGTGGCCAACCCCAAGTCCAAATCCCTACACCTCGGCTCTCTAAACCACCTTTTGGTCAGCCTCACCTAAATCTAAATCCCGAAACATGGATCTCCAAACTCTCAATCCCCAAATTATTGGTCATCCGGCCCCCAAAATCCCAGAATTCATGTTATAATTCTGGTTCCAAGATTACTTACCTGGCCGATCCCAAATCTCCGGACCCCAACCTATCAGAGGTCAGCCGAAGGATGCGACCAAGGTCACTCACAGGTTTCTAATTCTTGTTCCAAGTTTTTATGGGGGTTCATTCTCCTCATCCAAGTTTAAAAACAAAAAGTAGGACTTAAAATAGAGGTGCCCAGACGGACTTGGGTGGCTAGGTTACTAGTCGCTCAAGGGCAAAAAGGTCATAACCCGGTTGAGGTGAAAACCTGAAAGGGCGTCTTAGGCAAAAATGGGTAACCCCTCAGCGTGAAAACCCAAAAGGGCACGCTGGAAAAAGCTAAAGGGGGCTAGTGTTGGTGAAAACCCGAAAGGGTGCCAACACTAGTAAGGTGAGAAAAAAAAAAGAGAGAGGAAGCATACATATTCGTGCACAAAAGCAACACAAACCTTTTGTTTACAACAAATGTCATTCATCTATAAAAGTGTGACCCGAGACAAGCCCTCGGGTTAACCGCAAGGACAGTGAATGTGCAATAAAAATGTAAAGGAAAGTGTAAGAAAGTTACAAATGCCGAGCCAACCTCACTAATGACGAGGCTTCTTCTTCATCAAACCTACGATCTCCATCTGCTTATCGGTGATCTCACATTGAAGCATGGAATCTTGAGAAGTAAGGGTTTCCACTTCATCCTGTAATTGTTGAGCCCTCTACGTATGGGAGTTTCCACTGACCAAGTACGCCTGCGCTCTAGCCAGTAATTCTTCGGCAGCTTGTCGACAGCGCAAGGCCTGCTCCTTCTCTGTCGCCGCTCATGCTTCCACCATGTTCTTTTCATCCTGAATGGCCTTGACCTTTGCTTGCAGTGCTTCACTCTCCGTTGATAAGGTGGTAATATCACACTTCAAGTGTTCAATCCGCATGCAGCAAGCCTTCCATTCAGAAGCTTCATATAAAACGTGGAAATCCCCCCAAGTCTTTTCTACGGCTGCCATCCAAGGGTCCTTGGGTAAGCCCATGGTATGGTAAGCTCGGGGACTCCTCTGAAGGTCATCCCGTACAGTCTCAACGCTGGGAAGAGCCTCCTGTTGAAGTAAAGCTTGTGCACCGCCTATAAGACTTGGTAATATCAATTCTACTGCCATGAAAGGCGGAAATTGCGAAGAATCTGGCCATATAATCTCGTGCCCTGGAAAGTCAGGTAGGGCGCTGATCTCGGGACCTGTCAAAGAAAAAGTAATTATCAGCTACCACTATATTGCAAAAATGACATGGAGATTAAGAGGCTTTGACTCAGGGTAATCTGCTACATGGGGACACTACGGCGGCAGGCGCTTCCTGATCAGCCACCGCTCCAACAACTTCTTTACTCACGAGGGAAATAATGGCTGGCCCTAAAGAAAAGAAATACATATCCCATCGTCAGGCAGATGAAGTCACCAAGAAGATAATTGAAGCAACAGAAAAACCATTACCTGCCGATTCAGGCAGAGTCTCTCCCAAAGATGTAGCTGGCTCCTCTCTTGTTTTAATAGGAAGGGCGGCGTCACCCCCATTGCCTGTATATCCTAAGAATGACAATAATGTAAAAATCTCAAAATCTGGTGAAGGGAAAAGAGCAAGCAAAGAGAATTAATTTACCCTCATCACTCTGGTGAAAAGTTTCAGGATGATCCATTGCTAATCCTCCCTGGGGCTCCATTATAGATGTTGGATCAGTCCTTACTCCGAGCGCTTCGTTCCTATGAACCCCTTCTGATGAAAGGGTCGCCCCTTGCAAGGGAGGAGCGGAGGACCCAATCGTTGCAGAGATAGTCACTGCACCAAAACAACAAGAAGAAATGCTCCAAATTAATAAACGTCTCTTGGTTAATAGATGTTGAAAAGGCGAGAAGAATTAATGATCTTTACTAGCAGAAAAATAAGTCAGGCTGTTTGAGCAGGTGGCTTGATAGGGGCAGTTCACCTCTTCAAGGGCGGAATGGTCATTAACACCCCCTTGTGAAGTTAAGGCATTTCCTTGAGCGCACAGTTCAGCCAGTAAAGCTTCCTCATAGCCTGTCAATGTACTTTCCCCAACTCAGGAGCATCAGAGTATGCGGGAAGCTCACCATCTGGCGTGGAGCCCAATAACGCAGCATATGCTCCCATGACGCCATCCAAAGCCCTTGCTTAAAGACATTAGTCATATTAACTCCCAAGTGACAAGAGCAAGGTGGTAGAATAAGCTGATGCAAAAAAAGAAGGAAATTACCTCCCCCGCGAGCAGCTACATCTGGCGGACTGTTGTCATGCGAGGGAGGGGAAGCATCCGACACTGGATTATAGTCATAATTCAACATGCCCAAGTCATCCAACCCTTCGTCTTCCCTCTCATTTTGGCCGGCGGCTGGAGGGATATCTGCGTCAACTGAAGGGACACTCCCTGCAATTTCCCCAGTAATACTGGGGTTAGCTGAAGAAAGACAAAGAAGCAACAAAGGAGCCCATGTTATTCATCATAATGCTTTTAAAGATCAAGCCAAAAGAAGTAACGAAGGTTACCCTGATGCTCGTCTACTGGGGCCTTTCTCTTTGATTGGCGACGAGGGGTTTTCACAAGAAGGTCGTCACCATCCCCTCTTCGCCGCTTGACATGATGGGAACTTTTCTTCTTCTTAAAGGTGTCGGCGGGACAAAGCTCGCTGCAAGAGAAAAAAATCAGCATGTAAAAATAAATTCCTTTTTCAAAGCAAATCAAACAAGAGAAGAAGTGTAACAGGAAGAACACATACCAGCCGGGGCAGGAGAGAAGGAAGGTTGTAATACCACCTCTTCTGGCGTAAGGCCAATACTTTGTCCCGCCTGATAAATGTTATCCCAAGTATCTCGAAGAACAGTAGCATTTTCAATGAAAGAAATAAATTCAATGGCACCCATTTGAGCTACTGCATTCATTAAATGTCTCTCCCACTTGGGCCAAAGGTCGTTATTAAACCCAGCAGGCAACAGAGGGTCAGATAGAGAAGCATTAGGGGGATGGCCACAGTCAGAAAGTAAATGTCCCCACCAATAGTAAACTTTTTCATCAATAGGGGCTTTCCCCTTTTTCAAGGCCGGGTCCTCTGCGCGCTTCAAAGGCTTCATGGCCCCTATATAAGTGTCCCTGTCAACAGGTATGGGCCCGTGGGCTGCCTCCCATGACTCACGGAACTCCCGAACAGCCCTGGCAATATGAGGAAACTGGGAATACAAAAAAGATTGCTCAACTGCAACAGGAGCATCAACCTTCTTTAAGCGCCCCTCCTCGGCTTCCTTCAATTTCTGAGCCGTTTGTCTGAAGATGTTGTTACGCTGAAACCACCAGCGGGCATAATAAATATCAACCTGCCCCGCTCTCTCGCCTGTGGGAAAAGAAATGCCCGGCTCCGGCCCCGGCCGGGTGAAGTGAAGCCACCAGCTGGCAGCTACAAGATGTCTATCCTGTCCTCTGTGCAGCCCTGCCCCCAAAGGGAAGTCAGCATTCGGGGTTACCCCCTGATCGTAGCCGAAATTCCGCCCGAAGCGGTGAGGATAGTAGGGCTCAAGAAAAGTGCTGGTACCCTTCCGGAACACGAGTACCCCAGGGCGCGTACAATATAGCCATTCATCATGAAAAGCTCTGCTCGGGCTAGAACAATGAGGAAGATAATAAGAAACACCATCAGGCCCCTCAGTGCTAAAAGGGCGGTAACCCCGCGTCACACAAGCGAAATCCCTACCCGGCTTACCTTGGGCAGGCAAAAAGGACAAAGCCCTCCGCGCTCCTGTCAACTGCTCAAAGGGACTCTGATCCGGCCGATTGCGGAACCGAAATATCAAGGGCGCTGCGGGGTTCTCCACCCTCACACTCTGACACAACCCAGGAAGCAGGAGACCTGCCCATGCACTCAAGTAATGCGTCGCCAACCGGACACTGCGGTCTCGTGGCGAGCTAGAAGCTGTCAAATTGCCCAAGCCATGATAAATATTGGCTAGGGCCGCAGGAGCAAGGGCGAGTTTCCGGCCATCAGTAAGCAGGCAAGCCGGATGTATCAGTTCGGGGCGCACAATGCCCTCCTCTCCATAAGGTACTACAAAAGTGGCTAGCCAATAAACAAGATAAGCAGCCAAGTATGTCTTGTCCGGAAGCTTGCGGGGATTCCACCCCTTATTCTGTGGTGCATACAGATATCGCCTATTCTCAGGCAAGTCAAGAAAAAGCTGATAATACTGGTCAAACGGCTTGTCATCCTCAGCAAAGCTATCCTGAAAATAAAATGGACCATTATAAAAGAACCTGATCCAGGCACTGAGGCTGACCCTCACTGTACTAGTGGAACCAGAAGGGGTCTTCCCCTTTCCAACTCGGGCAAGGTCTCTCCAGACCTTCATCAAATAACGGAAGCCGAAAGGTAACCCGTAGGAGCCCACTCCAGTGGTGTAAGATCTGTGCAGGTCATTAAGGCAGGCCTCCTCGTATATATGGTCAGAGATGGGAAGGCTCGAAATCCGGTGAAAACTCCACAAGTCCAGGGATGTCTCTTCCTCTGCTATTGCAAAAGTGTTGAACCGCCGATTAAATCTCTCGGCCAACTCCTGGAGAAGTCCAGTGTAGCAGGGATACCGATAAAGCGCAGCAGTCACAGTATGGTGAATACCCACATGCTCCAGAATATCATGATAGTGATGAATGACACTCATCAGTCACTCAGAAGCCCCCAAGTGAAACCTGTGGGAAGCCGTCACGGACCATCGCCCATACCAGCTAGGCGCAGAGCCGCTCATGATGCGATCCAGAAAACACAATTTATCATAATCTTCGGCCGCAAACTGAGTGCCTGAAGGCAGCAAGAAAAGCCCAGAAGAGGGAGGCCCTGTCTTATGCTGCCCAAATAGCTCCCATATAGCAGGGATCACTGAACAAGATCTGCTGTAGCTATAATCTTCTGCCTCAAAAAAACCCAGCTGAGTAGCTCCCTGAAGGCAAACATGTGAGGAATATCCCAATGGGAAATTGGGATGCGAGTAAGTGCAAGTCCCCATCATACTGTCTTGCCCTGCCAGAATAGCTCTCTCAAGTAATACCCTCTCGGCGAAAACAGTCGGGTCCTCCGCATCAACATACTCAGGCACATAATGCCGAATAAAGGTGAACAAGTGTACATCGAGAGGGAAATGCCGCGGATAGCCCTTTGGCCGCTGATAAGTATAGAAGCCCCTCTCTCGAGTAATCAATGATCGGTCAACTTCTCCACCTTCTGTGGAGTCTTCAGAAAGAGGGCCTATTGCAACCACATCAAAACCCCGAGGAAGCAAAAACATGTTCTCCTTTTTGACATGAGGAGGCGCCAACACAGGCATTAATTGATTCGACAAGCAGGAGGGCTTATCTCTCTCTCCGCCGCGGCTGGTACCCTTCCGGGGACGCATATCTCTCACACGGGACATCCTCAAAGCCTGCCCAAGACAAAAGAAAACAAATCAATTCCTCTTGACAAGCAATACATTGTATGAAGGACTCCAAGGCCATGTGAAATAAGCAAGTCGTTATGACCAGGCAAGCATGAAGGGGCACGGGCTGCCCGCCATCACCATGGCTCTGACGGGCACCCCTGGGGGGCATTTGTTGAACCCTGAAAAGTCCATGGATAAATTTCAGACAAAATTACAGTGCATTTCAGAAATAGAAGAGAAATATGTTTTCATTAAAACATAACTCAGTGGTACAAAGCTACGTGCACCCACTCCATGAGTTATTAAAGATCCGGACCGTAAAGTCTTTTTAGACGAGGCCCGGATATACAACACAAGCCCATGAGGCCTTTCCAATTGAAATCCCACGTCAAGTCAAGCCATTGGCTCTATTTATGACGAGTGGGTATTTTACCAAATACTTCACGGGCGTCACGAAAATACATGCCCGTAAGTCCAAGTCCATACAAGAATGAATATTTTAGGGGCCCATCGGGTTTTCCCATGAAATTTGATCAAAGTTCTAGTCAACCTGAAGTCAATCCGGCAGCAAGACGACGTCCGGAGAATTCTCAAATAAAAAAAGCAAACAAGTCTCCATGTGGTATTCCTGCATAAGAAGCCAGAAAAAGACAGAATTAGTCCAAGTCCACACCTCTTTTTATAGGGGTTGACAAATATTCAAAAAAAGGGGAGGGGGTCTCTTTACCTCTCTTTTCTCCCTGCGCAAGGGGGAAGTCCCCCGACTCCCTGTGCAACCGGGGGAATCCCCCCTGGGCCACTCGCACCGGGGGTGTCGCGCCCCGAGCGCGGAAGATACCCGGAGGTACGCGACGTGTCTATATCAATCATGTCAATCAGAGTGGTCGTGTATTCGACACAAAGACAGAGATGCGCAAAATAGCAAGATAACCCAATCCTTTATTCCTTTATAATAGACTATTACAAATCCAATACTCTGTTTAATAAAAAGAAAAGTACATAGTTGACTCAAGAAACTATAGAAAAGACTAGATGACACTTGAGCAGCTCTAGCACTTTCACTCATGACCATTCCCATCCGATTGACTTCCATCGTCGTCGGACTTACCTGAAAAGTAAAAAGGGACAAACGGGATGAGCGAACGCTCAGTAGGAAATTATATCTCAAGTACTAGCAAGGGGTTTAAGTAATTACATTTTCATGAATGCGATAAAGCTATGCATGCTCGCATAAAACGACAAGATAGAGAGAATGTAATATCAAGGACATAAGATGAACTTAATCATGAACTTTCAACAAGATAACAAGTTTATTCAAGATATTCAAGCAAGTACGTTTAACAAGTCATGTCAAGAACTTTGGCTATCATGTATCAAGCAAGTAAATTACCCTTTTGCGGGCCACGCATTTCATGTCAAGTCAAGTACGATTCAAGTACAAGATGTGTGTGGAATATCCAATCAAGCAAGTCAAGTACTCGGTATAATGCCAGATACCTTATCATTTTAACTCCCATGGGCACAAGTACTTTCGGGTGCTCCTCCCAGGACCAGATCGGGCCCTATATGCGCAGGCATTTATCATGTGTTTTGACATCCACTCTTGTTTATAGCCAACATAGAATTTCAATAATCAAGCTTGTAGACACGTACGACAACTTTGATAGAATAGAGTCCAAAATATGACAAAGGACATAGATTGGCGATAATAACGGTATAATCACGATTATCGATGAAACTAGGTGGAATTAGGTTCCCTTAACTTAGGTACCATGACAAATCGATATGGACATTCTATATATAGAATTGAGGTCCACATGAACAGTATATCAAAGGTAAGATACCCTCATTCTTATCATAGAATTGAGGTTTACAAGAATGACATGATATGGCATGATATCATCATCCCATTAAGAATTTCTTATGATATACTCTTTGTATAATCATAAGGGCCGGTATACCATGTTTCTTTAGATTGACATGGCATCAATGGTGTAATGGGTTTTTAGGGTACAACCAGCTCAGTCGGCCTTGAGGGAATCCAAGGCTACGAGGAGTCTTACGGAGGTCTCTATGACTAACTCGCTAGTCCAAAGGAACGGAATGTCCAATGGAGAGCTTGTATGTCAATGAGAGTTGAGTGTGATCGATGAAACAACGTGAAAAGTGGGACTATACTCACGGAGTGGAGAATAGTGCCGATATATACGTATATGTATAATATGAACCCATCGGTTATAGAATCAGGATAAAAATCAGTTTACAGAAAATAACGACTTAGGTCAAGTCGTTTCTCAAGTAAGTCACGCCTAAGAGAAAGGCGTTTACATATGTTCCGTTTTGCAGAATTTTCAATAATTCAGTAATTTATCTAAAACGCGCCCTGGACGAGGTCGTTTCTTAAAGAGTTGACGACTACAGTAGCAGGCGTCTCATTATTTATATATTTGACAGAATTTCAATAATTTTTTCACGATTTATCTAAAACACGCCCTGGCAAGGGGCGTTACTGTTTAATTCTATATTACAGAATATATGTATTTCAGGATTTTGACCGATAAACGCCCTAGGAAGGGGCGTGTCTTTTCAATTTACGCCCTATGGCAGGGCGTTAACATGTGTAAAACGACTTTGTCAAGGTCGTTACTTAAAGTTTTTGAAGGACAGTAATAATTTCAGGATAACAGAGGAACGAAGATAATATCAGGACAGTAACGTTAGCAGGTTGAAGACAGAGGATCATGCATTGTTTATAGTCATGATTTCATAGATAATCAGTTCTTAAGGTGGGTGATTAACATTTACATGAAATTAACGTCTGTGTACAGGGCGTCAAATATGAAATTGACGACCTGGGCATGGTCGTGTCTTGTAAATTAGCGCCCTTGACAGGGGCGTTTCTTTCAAAATATTGCAGAACATAATAAAACTGTATGCATGCCATGCTTATACATATATCTTGCGTTATTTTATTTGGGCTACAGTGACTTGAGAAAACCTACCTTGTGATAATCTGAAGATTGAACCGTGAAGGTTTCGGGAAGGGGATCGATGCTCTGTTTAAGATGGCAGCTACTGGCTGATGGCTTTGATGAAGAACCCTTGTTCTTCGGTTCTGTACTCCTACAGGAACAGAAGAAGAAACATTTATTAATTTCTTCACCTATCAGAACAGAGGAGATTAGAAGAACGTTACCTTGTTCTTCGCTTATGCTGCTGCGTCCTCAACCTGTAAGAGGAAAAGAGGATGAAGAACTATTAGTTCTTCATGTAACCGAAGCAAAGAGAAACTTATATGAACTGCTATTACGTTCATAAGGAAAAGAAGAAGAAGAAGAAGGAGATATGTTCTTCACGTACCTGTGCGGTTCGATCGTCCAAATAGGTTTAGGGTTTGTTCGATCAAGATTATTTATAGGATTTTGGACGTCCTGTTAAGGTTAGTGTTCTAGTAGAAGTAATGCTTCCAATATAGAGTCCTTGCCCTATTAAATACTTACTGGATTAACATAATCCTTCCCTGGATAAGCTCCCGTGTCGAACGGAACTCGAATGGAATTAACGACTTAGGTCAGGTCGTCGATTCTTTAATTGACGACCTTGTGCAGGTCGTGTCTTAAGAAGCGCCTTGAGGAAGGGCGTTTCATGTTTCTAAAACACGCCCAAGATTGGGGCGTTTATTGGCTTACCATATTTGGCGTTGGAATTTGACGCCGTCAGGTGAGGGCGTCCTTTCTTTAGTTACGCCGTATATAGAGGCGTTTCTTTTTAAATTAACGCCTTACTAAGAGGCGTTATTTGTAATATGTTTTATTTCGTCTGGTTAGCCCCATTCTTATTATCTGTATTACTTCTGTAATATATATGTTTTAATTCATTTCAAATATTCATTTGTCAGGGTTGCTACAGGGAGGCCCCCCCGGGGCCTCCTGCTGCAGACCGCGACCGGGGAAGCCCCTCGGCTCCCTGTGCAACCGGGGGAGCCCCCCCGGTCCACTTGCACCGGGGGGAGGCCCCCCGGACCCCTTGCTGCCGACGCCACCGGGGGTGAAGCCCCCGGCCTCTTCCGTCGCGACCGAGGGAGAGCCCCCCAGCCACCTTAGCCACCGGGGGAGCCCCCCCGGTCCACCTGCACCGGGGGGGGGGGGGGGGGGGGGGGGGATTCCCCCCGCCTCGTCCGCACCGGGGGAGGTCCCCCGGTCAGTTACCACACCGGGGGAGCCCCCCCCGCTCGCGGTCGCCACCGGGGGAGTCCCCCGGGTCCATTGCGTCACCGGGGGACCCCCCCCCCCCCCGCCTCCTTTGCTGCTGCCGCGACCGGGGGAGCCCCCCCGGGCCGCCTCCGCTGTCGTTCGCGACCGGGGAGCTCCCCCCCGGCCCTCCTTCGACGCCGCGCCACCGGGGGAGTTCCCCCGGTACCTTATGCAATCGGGGGGCCACCCCCCCTCCATTGCCAACCGGGGGAGCTTCCCCCTTTCTCCTCCGGATGTGGCTTTGCCATCGGGGGAACCAAAAAAACAAAACAGAAGAAGAGGAAGAGCAAAGGACGGAGGGAGATGAAGAGGTTAGGAGTTACCTTCTCCAAGTATCGGGGGAGCTCCTCCAAGCCCTCTTCCTTCCCCTATATAAACCCAAGACCTCTACAAGGGAGAGGATAGCTTTTTTGCTTGGAGAGAACTTTTCTTTCGGAAGAGAGAACTCTTTTTGCAAGAGAGGAGACCTTGTTGCTCCTGCGCAAGAAGACTTGGAGAGAAGAAGAGAGTAAAAAAAAAAAGAAGGTGAAACAAGAATGGTCCACTTCTCTTTATAGGAGAAATGTTTGAAAGTCTTTTTGTAAAACAACCCTCCATCGGAGGATCATATATGTAAAGTATCAATCATCCCCTCCCATGAGGGGAGATTATGTTGGTCAAAAAGAAAGGATATTTGGCTCAAAGAATTGTATGAAATTATGAAGATTATGAAACTATGGAATCCTTGACTTAACATATTCCGGAAATTATATAAAATACCGCCCGTTGTTCGAAACAAATTATAAAAATAGAATCAATGGGGCAGAAAATTACAAATATACTCCCGATGGACAGAAAATTACAAATATAACCCCGGTGGATAGAAAATTGCAAATACACCTCCGGTGGACAACAAATTGCAAATATACCCCCGACGGACAGAAAATTACAAATATACCCCCGGTGGGCAGAAAATTGTAAATACACCCCCGGTGGGCAAAAAAATACAAATATGTCCCCGGTGGGCAAAAAAGTTGCAAATATACCCCCGGCGGGCAGAAAATTGCAAATACACCCCCGGCGGGTAGAAAATTATAAATATACCCCCGGTGGATAGAAAATTACAAATATACCCCCGGTGGGCAGAAAATTACAAATATACCCCCGGAAGGGGAAAATTGTAAATATAACCCCATGAAAAGGGAAAATTGCAAACAAACCTCTGAAAGAAAGAAAATTGTAAGTGCAAGATCGCAAGCACATCAAAGGGTTGCGAATGCCACCCATTTAAAACACACAACGATTCCTCGGGGGCAGACTCAGGATATTAGAGCCGACATTACAGTCAACAAATTTTGACAGTTAATCAAAGGTGTTCGGACTTGTACCGATATAAATTAACACCGACTCCGGTCGGTGGGGAAAGGTCCCGTACACGAACCCTAAATCGTCTGATAATTCCAAAAAATGCGGAATTCATAAAACATGTCAAAAAAAACTAAAACAACGCCGTGCGCTTGTTCGGCATTTTCTCTGTTTTTCTTTTCCGCGTGTAAACAGCTATGAAATGCCTAAAGCATTGTGCATGGTGTTCACATATGTCCCATGTTCAATCACATATGAAGATTGTGATTTTTTAACTGTCTCCTACTTGATGCCCTGTTGTTAACTGTCTCCTACTGGCAGCACTGATTTGTTGTCAGCCGTACAAGTGTTTAGTTGTACACAGATTTTTGATTCTCAAGAGGATGAAAAGGCAGGAGGATGTCAATGACAGATTCTTTTCAATAGTATTGGTGGCGCTTTCCACTTTTCATTCAAAAAAGGGAAAAAGAAATAACTTTTGTGTTGAGTATTAAGTCATTTTTCTAATCTGATTGGTGGAATATGCTTCTGTAAGCGTTTGCAATACACCGAAGGATGATACTATGGAGTTTCACAGTGTTAGTGAATGCAAAGAGGAAGATGTATCTCTAGGAAACATTCAGTTAACAACATAGTTGATAAACACAAGCTTTTCAGTCATGTTAAATTGTTATTCCGCAGTTGCTAGGTTCTCATAAGAGGGGATCTCTCAGTCGAAGATAAGGAGAGGAGAAAAATTAAGGAGAACACACGAAGTGATCAGAAGAGAGGAGAAGCTGGGAGTGCTACGAAAGAAAAGGAGTTAGTTGAAGAAGAGCGAGTGAATCTCATGAATGCCAAATGCATATGCTTCATTGGCATAATCATAGGTAGTAAAAGACATCCAATCACGATCAGTAAATATTCTTCATGTAATGACAGTACACTAAATGTCCAGTCCAACCAACTGTTTTGACATCAAGACATTTACATGAAACCATGTGTCGGCCAATAAGTAGAACACACTATTGTAAACAACAAACGGTGACACATAATCCTCTTCTAATCCCTTTACCCATTGCAAACGGACACCTCTAATTCACTTGTTATAGCTCCATTTACCAAATGTAGTGAACGACAAAGTACAATATGTCCAGCCCCAGTAAGGGTGATACTATCTTTTTGAATCCCATTTTCAGTCGTAAGTCATTCCCTCTTCCACTAGCAGCGGTTGTCATGTCTATCTTGGCTTGTATTATGTCAATTTTTCTTTCTAACATATTCAACTTCTTCTCGATCGATGATTCCATAGAAATTATTTGATGTTTCAAGTCCACGGTATTATGATGCGCATCATCAACCCAAACAAAAAAGTCACAGTAATCGTCCTCCTGTAAACATATATATAAATATGGTCTCTCAATCAGAAATTCAAGAAAGATATCTGAGACATTTCATCGAATACGTTGTGAACTTCTTACCTTCCACCTTGCACATCGATAAAATCTTCTTCCTCTGCTTGTTTCTTGAGACGAAATGTATACCCTACATCTCTTCCTGCAATAGCATTGTGGAACTTCGTAACACTCCGATGTATTTAGTGAACGTCTAATACTAGATTGTCCCGTAGTCATATCACTCATCTTCTTTGTCCTCCACTGAAATCTCCTTGACAGTGATCGTGAGTTAACCTCGCCCTCAGCCTGCACCTCAGGGCCGGTGCACACTGTCTGCTCAGCCCCAGACGGTTCCGAGATGTGTCGCCGGATTTCTTAAGGGGGGAGGCGCCGTGAGATGGGGAGCCTTCTTCGAGAGAGGGTGTGCCGCCCTAAGAGAGGGTGTACCGAGGTGAGATGGGGAGGCTTCTTCGAAGTGTCGGAGTAGCCGGTTCTGGGATGTGTCACCGTGGCCTTGAGGTGGGGGGGGGGGGGGGGGGCGTGAGATGAGATGGGGAGGCTTCTACAGAGGGTGTGCCGCCGTGGGCGTGAGATGGGGAAGCTTCTTCGACGGCGTCGGAGCAGCCGATTCTAGGGTGTGTCGCCGTGGGCTCGAGGTGTGCCGCCAGTCGACTGCCTGAGATGGTGAGCCTGCCGTTAGTGTTGTGAACGATGTCGGGAGGTGGAAGAAGAGCCTTCCGGTTATAAATCGATGGTAGAAATGCGGGGTATTTTAGGTATTACATAAGATTTAACGATTTAAGTTACTTTGCTTTAACGGGAGAGAACCACGGGGTACAACCGCAATCATTAAGGATATTTTTGATAATATGCTTATATGAAGGGTATATTTGGCATAACCTCCATTTATGAGGGTATTTATGTAAAAAAACCCTATAGTTTTTCACTACCTTATACATTGCAATTGTGAGAATGGCTCTTTTTTCCTTTTTTTTGTGGACATGACTTCTATTTTCATCGGTGAGCTTTGAATGATTTTTTTTAATTATTTTTTCAGTTCTTTCTGTCTTTCTGAGTCTAACTGAGATTTGGAACCATTTTTCTCAGTCATATAAATGTGTGTTCACTACTTAGATTTCAATCTTCACCAGAACAAAATTGGTTTGTTGTGCTCTGTTTTGAAAGATGCTTATTTTTTGGACAGTTTGAATGAAATTGACCTGCTACCATTTGAGACCGCGATTACAACAAAGTCAACTCCTTTTGCTATTTCTCTTGCGAAACATCTGCATTCTATAGGAGCTAAGATGTATGGAGCTTTTTGGTGTTCACACTGTAATGAACAAAAACAGGTAAAAAGAAACTTTTTTCCCTAAATGCTCTTTTAATTTTGTTCCTATTCTTGATCATTGTGTTTGGAGCTACCTGCTATTGCTGCTTCTGCATCAATATTGGCCCGTGCAAAGTAGTTTTGTGCATTTCATAGTTGACCATGACAAACATGAGGCACGGCTTTAGAAGAAGGCAATGACAATACTGTGCTACTGTGGTAGGCAACATTGGAGTCTGCCACCTCTTCAGAATTGGCTGACTTGGACTGGGATCAGGAGTGCTAGTTGACTTAGGATTCCAGTATTAGAGTAGACTGGTTTTGGTCCAATTTCAGTCTGGTTGTGCTGATCTCATCCTCGTTAAGCTGTGTTTTGATCTTCATTCCTTTGATTTCTCTGGGTTGATTAAGATTCTGTTTGATCCTTGGAAAATCTTCAGATATTTCTGTTCTGAAGTTGTCCTGATTCCTGATTCAGTGTTCTTGGTTGTGGATTCAAAGGATGTAGCCCAATTCACCTTGTTTCGGCTTCCATTTGAAGCTTCTGATGCTCAATTCTGTCAAACAAAAATATTTAGACATCTTTTGTGCCCATCCTTCTTGCATTATGACGTACAAAGCTTTATCTAAATTTTGTTCATTGACTATTTTGTCTCTACACATAATGCCAAAGTGGAAGTGATGACAAAGGGTAATGCCTCCCAAATCACATGAGATATTGGGGGCCTAACTGAGATTTTATTTGATATCTAAAGCTCTTCTTCGGCCTTTGTATTCTCTTAGGTGCAGTTTGAAAAATGGGCAGGGTAAGGTATTCGACCCCAGAGGGTCGAATGTCTTACCCGAGGTCGGATAGGTGCGCATGTGTGTGAGATGAGAAGTGGGGGCCACATTTTCTCTTTCCCCGGATGAGAAATCTTATTCTAATAACAAACCGGCCCTTATAAGTCAATTAATTCCTCTTCAAATACACAACTATTCTCATGATAGTCATCCTTGTGTGTTCTTGTACTGTCTGGACTATCATGTCCTAAAGTGAGAGATACTCTCAAATATCCCAGACCCAAGGTATGGCAATCTTTCAGTTAGTTTAAATGTCTAAAAGGATCACTTATTGGATACTTTCAATAACATCATAAAATATATTAATATCCTATTTAGATGGTGAATCGAAATCTGTATCCTGTCAAAAGATTTAAGTCCAGTTCTGTTTGTGATTCTCCACAGTACATCGCACACCTATCTGTCAGATGCAGGAAGGGAACTTATGGAGGGAAAGAATATACTTTAATATAGTTAGGAAAAGATCCTTTAATTTGTGGTATTTACAGAGCAACTCTTGAGAACATTGTAAGTTAGGATTTCATCTTTCTATCCATGGTATTTGGTAATTGCCAAAAAATGTACAATATTGAAGAAAGTTCCTCCACAAAGATCACAAACTTGGTCTAAAATTTGGCGGATCATGAAGATTTCGGGGGCTTGTTTTCAAAAATCTTCCAAGAAAAATGCAGTTGCTGGAAGTGTGTGTGATGCTATGCACTGAATCTGACAGATTCTCAGTTTGGGATGAACTCTGTATATATATATATATATTCATAAAACGAATTAAAATAAGGGCTTAACTTGGTAGAAATTATAAAGCAGTACTTATAGGATTCTAGTGTAGAGTATGCTCCTATTCACTGATCAAAGAAATGACTATCAAGAACTAATTAATCCTCTTTTCAGAGTACCCCCTCTCTTCTGAGAAACAAGAGCAGGAACAAAAGAAACAAAATGCAATATCAATATTTTTTTAGCAGGCGTATCACTAATTTAATTCATATTGTGCATAAATGTCACCGTGGTTAACTTCCGTCGACGGGAGAGCGAATATCCTAAAAAAGTTAAAATATTCTTATTAGTTGGGTGCTAAATGACCTAAATACCCTCGGTGAGAGAGAGAGAGAGAGAGAGAGAGAGAGAGAGAATGGTGGGGAGGGGGAGGTGGGGGCTTCAGGGACCACGCACGTGAGGCTCCGGGGATGTGCCGGTGCTACAGCTGGGTGAGACGTCGTCGTCGGATCTGCAGACGAGGCAGCACCAACCAGCTCTACGACCTTGGTGGGCGACGTCACCGGATCTGCAGATACAGGTCCTGTCCCAGAGGAGGGCACAGCGGGGGTGCTCCTGCTGCGGCAAGCGTCCAGGGCGGTCGGGGAGGTCAGCGGCAGTTCTGCAGCAACTGACGGTGGGTCTGCACCTGCTGGCGAGGTTGAGGGCGTCGTTTCGGAGGCTAGAAAAAGAGCCAGGTAGAGCCGGAGCACAGGCAGAGCTGGGCTATTGGTGCTGAGTTGAGGGGCTGCTTCCATCAATCGGGCACAGGTAGAGCTGGAGCAGCCCGCGCTGAGACCTACAGATCTGATGTGGAGGCTGGACATGAACGAAGGGGCGCCGGATCTGTAGGGGGCACACGCCCGGCTGGGCGAGCTACAGAAGGGCTGACGGAGGGCAGAGAGCCTGATCCAAGGGTGGAGGATGAGGATCAGACCCCTGCTGTGCGGAACAGGGAGCCGGAGGGGCGCCCAGTGGCGAGCAAGCGGCTGTCCTTCCCAAAGGCGCCACGGCACCAGAAGGCCACGACGGCAGATCTGCTTGCCAAGGAGCTCCACGAGCAGCAGGTCTAGCAGAAGAAACCTGCTGGCGGCAGGGAGAGGTGGGAAGGGATGGAAAAGGCTGGAAGGAGGCCAGTGGGGGGGAGGGAGAGGGCTGAGAAGGAAAGGAGGGAGGGTGACTCCGGTGAGGACAGCTTCGTCAAGAACTGGCATGGGGAGGGGAGTCCTGGCAGCCAAGGGGGAGGGAGGGTCCGGCAGGGGGAGGGGGTTCCGGCATTGGGTGGGGATGTTGCAACGGTAGGGGGGAGGGCAGTTCCGACAGGGAGAGGGGTGTCCGGCGGGAGAGAGGGGAGAAGTGTTGTATTTTTTATTTTATTTTTATTTTAAGTAAGGGTATTTTGGTCTTTTCATAAGTCTAATCAAAGTTAACCATTGTTAATTTCACGAGTGGTAACGGACGGTCACGATGATGACATTTCTGCACAATATGAATTAAATTAGTGATACACCTGCTAATGTATTTCTAAGAATGATTGTTTTGCCAATTCACTTTTAACAATAGTTTATATGCAAAAATCCCTTTTTTCACTGCATCCATGCATATGCAATTCTTACAAAAATTCATGAATTAGTGGCTAATTCTTTCTTTTTTGGAATCTGATAAAAAAGATGGGCCAAACTGTCTGTTTCTATTTACAAAATTGAGTATTTTATTATTTAAGCGATAAATCATTATCGAACAAAGAAAATTTCTTTTTAAGAGGATGAGATTAATTCAAAAACACTTTTTTCTAGCAAACAGAATTACATCGGTCTGATTTTGGACTCTCTCTCCAGTCTATCTTTGCTCTATTTATCCCAATAGATAATTAATGTCAATACCGAACTAGTCCTTGAATTTATTTGTGACCGTAGAGGAGCCGTATGAAACTGAGTTTTCATGTACGGTTCTGAAATACGACGGAAACTGTAATGTTTTCGCCGCCTATGATTATCTAACAGTTCAAGTAGAGTTGATATAGTTGAGGCACAGTCAAAATATGGTTTCTGGGTGTGGAATTGGTGGTGTCAGCCTATTACAACTTATTTACTGTTTTTGGGCAACCCTCTCGACAACTAAGAGACTCATAGGAGGAACATGGGAACTAGTCAAGTAATGAGCCTCCCAATTGCGATAATGAAAAATCATTTCATTTTTTTAGTTAGAACCATTTTTACGCGTACAATGTGTTTCTCTCCACTTCCATGTGCACAGCACGTTTTTTCACCTACAGATGTTGAAGTTTCACCTTGCCCTTGCTCTCCATGTCACATGACATAGATGTTTGGACAAGAAGCGATGAAGATAGTGGACTATGTTGAATGCTTCCCCAATGGTGCTGGTAAAGGAAGAGTGATGGACAAGGCATGTGCGGATGTAGGAATTGAAGGCTTCCCGACTTGGGTGATAAAGGGCCAGGTATTCCATTAGGTTTTGTTTTTCGTTTCAACTTCATGGGAACATCGCACTTCTTTTGCGGGTTCCTGCACTTTGCCTTGGCATGGCGTTAACAGGGAGCTGTCTGCTCTTATCTTCATGGACGATGCCCATTTTCCATCGACGTCTTATTCACATGATATTCATTGGTCACTGTTTGGTGGTATCGCAAAACCTTTAAAAGTTGACAAATTTCTTGAGCCCGCTGACGCAGGTTTTGAATGGAGAACAAGAACTTTCAGATCTTGCCCAAGCCTCTAGATTCATTCCGGACGAGACTCGGCCATCCTGAGTCCTCTTCAGCACATGCACAGTGGCTGCAAAGGTCGAGTATGATGCTCGTTTTTCTACATATTGGAAGGGCAAGACGGATGCATTCCCTTCCCAACCCCCCCCCCCCCCCAAAAAAAAAAAAAAAAAAACCATTGTAACCTTCAACCAAGCTCATGTGATTTTTCTTCCCAGACCAGGATGCTAAAATGGTAGTTTTAAGATTTATAGGATCACCGTACGAGATGTATTTTACAATAGGATACCCAAAACAAAAGGAGCTCGAAGAAGACCGGGCATGTATTGTAACAAACCTTGTACAACCTCAATCTTGTTACTCACAGTCATACATCAGTCACTTACAGATCGGTGTTTTGTCTCTGTGATTCTGTTTCCGGAATCATGTAAATGTCGTGGAGTTTCAGCCTTTTCAAGACTACGATTGGTACGGACTTTTGGTTGCAGAAAGTATACAAAATGAGATTGAGTGCTTTTGTTCAATTCATACTTTTTGACGGTGTGAATCTCTGGACGACAAATTGACATTGGTCATATAGGTTGATTTTAGTTTATCATCTTGGCAAAAACAGTGGAAATTATCCTATTCAACTGAAATAAATTCAGGGAAGCACTTGGTGCACATCAGGGTCATTCTTACTGTGCATCCAATAGGAGATGCATATTTGGAGAGGTCAAGGTTGAGTCGGACGCGGAGACTTCAGACTTACTTGGGCATTATCTTTTAATGGGATCTGAAAGATCTACAAAGGATATCTCTGCTCTTATCTCTCTCTCGCGAAACTCTGTCTCTCATGTCCACACATTCTCTCTCCTACGATAGAGCTCCACTTCTCTTCTCCATGGTGCGAGCTCCACTTCTCTTCTTCCGCATAAGCACACGGTGCGACATCTCTCTCCCTCTCTCTCTCCCTAGAGCTAAGGCGAAGAGGACCCCTTCTCTTCTCCGACGCAAACAAGACACAACCCTACGGAGCAGGCGACGCCTCGCACAAAAACCCAAAAGGAAAACGGTTGATCAGCTTACTTGCTTACTAATAGAATTTGACGCATTAGTTAACATCATCAAATGACTATAACAATTTTTGTTAACAAACCATGTTCTCATACAAAATAAAGGCACATCTACAGGTCTTTTGTTTTTTCCAAATCCAAAAGAAAATTGGAAACCCACATCTGAACTATTCGATTATGAAATTTATAGATTCTACAGTTAAGTTTGATGCTTTCCTATTTGAGAGTATCATCTTAGACATACGAGTACATGGATGCAAGCAATAACCACCATCCATGACACAAGAAACACGCAGACTTGAATTCCTCTCCGTTTCCTCTTCCCCAAGAAAAAAAAACATTCATCTGTAGAAGGAAACAACACACCACCAAACTTTGAGAAACTACACATTTCGAATCATTTCTGCCTCCGCGGCAATGCGGTCTGCTTGGGCGGCCTCTTCCGCCTTGCAGCCGGCGTCGGCCTTCGCGAAGCGGAAATCCGGATAATTCCTGTGGTTAAGCGAGTGCAGCCACAGCGCCACGGCCCCTTCCTTCTGCTCCATGGCCGCGATGTGCGAGAAGATGTGCTTCGCCCTGAACTCTCCCGCCTGCTCCGCGAAGGCTTCCATGGAGACGGCCTCGTGCGAGTCCTTCCATTTCTGGTTGTACGACGTGAAGAGGCACTCGTCCAGGTAGAGCCCCACCTCCGGCGCTGTCGGCACGTTGATGTTTGCGTCCCTGGAAGCAAGAAAAGACACCATTTTTTAATGCCCAAAGATCGATCAAACCAGCATTTTCAATCTCGTCGGGGATGCACGGCGGGCAAAGATGAACTTGGTTGTTGATTTTTTTTTTGGCCTTTTTTTTTCGCGCTTACTTCCTTAGGGCGGTGTCCATCGTCGACTCCGGCGCGCAGTTCCGCATGATGGCGACGGCGAGGCCGACCATCTTGCGGATCTGGTGCAGCATGAAGCTCTGGCCCACGACCTCGCAGCGGACGAACTCGATGCCGCCGATGTCCACCACGGCACGGGCGTCGAAGGAGACGATGTAGCGGCGGGCGGAGGGGTCCTCCGCCTTGGTCCTCGTCGTGAAGTTGTGGAAGTTGTGGGTTCCCACGTAGCGTCCCAGTATGGCGTTGAACCTGGCCCTCTCCTTCTCCCCGTACTTGAACTCGCCGGCCCTCCCCGGCGCGTGCTCCCCGTCCCCGCAGCTGATCTGTGGAGCTCCTGGGGTTGCTTCCTCCTCTTTGGAAGCTCCAGCTTCCATGGTGGGTTCGTCTCCAGGGTTCGGCTCCGGTTCCTCGGTGGCAGCCATAGTTTTCACTTCCTCGTCGGAGTCCGGTGGGTCTTTGCCGGCCTCAGTTGGAGCTTCTGTTGCAGAAACTTCAGATAACACCATTGCTCCCGTCTCCAAACAAGCAGGGGCCGCCGCATTAGCTTCCCCAGTTACCAGATCGCCGGAGTTATGCTCGACGTTTTCTTCCTCGCCGCCATTTGTGATTTCCGCTTTCTTCTCTTCCTCCACCACAGAGATGCCTTTGTCACTTTCACCGCCATGTCCAACACTGCCCTCTTCCTCCGTGACGGAGTACTCCGAGTTCGCCACGAGCTCAGGTTTGATCTCCTCTTCCCCGGTCCCAAGGTGGGTTCTTTGCTCCCCCTCCCCGCGGGCCTTGCCCCCCTGCCGCCCCACGAGGCCGTCGACTTTCCGGCCCCTCTCCGAGCACTCCAGGCACTTGGCGAGCTCGTTCCCCGACCCGAGGCTCGCGATCACGCTCTCCCGGTCCGGGTGCGCGTTGGGGTCCAGCGCGAAGACGGGGAGGAGATAGACGTACCTCCGGCGGTCGCAGAACTTCTTGGCGTTGAAGGAGGCGGTCACCCGCCTGTACCCGAAGGCCCTGATCTGCAGCGGGAGGTTGGCGTTGAGGCGGTCGACGAACCCGGGCGGGTCGACGTAGAACCTGCCGGAGACCACCTGGCCGACGGCGCTCACGCCCTTGTCGGTGCGGGCGGCGCGCGCCCAGTCGTAGCGCCGGGGCTTCCCGCGGTCGGCCTCGGGGACTGCGCCGGAGTGGAAGAGGGCCTCCTCCAGGTCGCCCTCGATGGTCCGGGCGCCGGGGTTCTTCTGCATGCCCTGGTACCCGGCGCCGCAGTAGGCTAGGAAGATGGCGACCTTCCTGCGCTTGTACCGCCGCTTGGGCTCCCCACCGGCGGAGGAAGAGAAGGGAAGGGGAGGTGCTTCCCCCGCTCCGTTGGGGTACTCCTCCCCCTCGTCGTCATCGTCAGAGGCGGTGGTGGAGGACATCTTTACCTTCTTGGTGGGCGGCAGCGGAGAAGAGGAGGTGGGGGACGGCGGCGACTCCATTGGGCTCATGGCATCGCGAGCGGGGGCGGCGATGGCAGGGGGCGGTGGTTTAGGAGAAAGAGTTTTGGGGAAGAGGAAAGGCTTTCTCACGCTCGGGGCGGCGCTTTAGGGCTTCCGGGCTCGAAGTGGTGCGCCCAATCGGAAGAACGAACCCAACCCGGCTGCGTGTAACAACACATCAATTCGGTTCGGATCTATTCCTCGCCTGGGTTCAATGTTCAAGCGTGTAACTTTAGCGTTTGGAATGAGTTTGTAAAAATGATTTTGTTTGGAAGTAGATTTTCAAGAAAGTAGATTTCCAAGTCTCAAGCGAAGGTGAAGTACAAGTTTTAGAGGGTTCTGTAGCGGCAGGAAAATGATTCCTACGTCACATACCACCCTCTCTATTTATTTGTTGGGAAAGTTGTCTCGCGCCCGTGGATGTCTGCACACACACCAAGAAATCAGAAGGGCGTCAGAAGGAGTCCCGGGTGTTACTCCAGGGGACAACCCTCCGATGCTTAAGTCAGCAAGAGATTAATGAGCAATAGAGAGGAGCAAGGTGAGAGAGAAGTAGGGGATGTAGTCGTCGATCCAGGAGGCGTGTAGATCCTCTGCACGAGTGCTCGTCGCTCCCAGTGAGTTCTCGGAGAGTGTTCGCTGGGTGGTAAGGTCGCACAGGAGGAAGAAGCTCTCTGGATGTAGTAGACGTCCCTCTCGTCGTGGTTGCTAGTCGAGTTGCTCTCTTCTCAGTAGGAAGCTCCGGGGCAGGAGTATCCTCTGGTGTAGTAGCGTAGGGTTTAGTAGAAGAATCTACGGTGTCCTTCTCTACTGTCGAAGTCCCTTTTATATGGGTTGTCCTGGAGCGAGGGCCTCATCCCTTGATAGAGAAGGGTCCGTTTAGTAAAGTAACGTTCCTCGGCTATGTTGGCGGGAGTTTCCCGTTGGAGGGCGATAGCCCCGGCGTCAAGCGTTCCCTGGGCGAGTCTTACGGCACTCATGGCGCGTGCTCGCCTGTTACGGGGTCAAGGCCGGCGTCGTGGGGGCAACGGTCGGTTGTCGGAGTGTCCTCCGGCGAGAACTGCGCTTGGGCCAACCTCATCAGCGTCGTGGAATCTGATGCCTTGTTGGGCCGGTCATCTTCTTATTGGGCCGAGCATGTATGCTCATCCCTTGCCTGGGCTCAGCACGTCCAAACCTTAATGGGCCGCGCGTGCGTCGGCCGTTTTTGGGTCAAACCAGATTTACCCTCCTCACTTCCCCCCTACTCTTACTTGCCGAGCACTCGCAGGGGACTGAGAGTAGCCCAAGAGAGGGTTCTTCTGGAGGGTGTGATCCGAAGACGATTTCCTCGTACGGCGGGAGTTGGTGGCTTCGAGGGTCTGCTTGGTGCGCAAGGTGCCTCTGGCGGTGGCAGAAGCCACGCTGGCAATGATGGCGCTGGGTCTTGTCCTGTTCTGGGGATGTGGGCTCAGAACGGTCGCCTGGCTTTGGTAGTTGTACCGCCGCAACGGTCGACGTCCCTTCACTTGACCCTCAGGGGATGCAATCGTCGAATTGTCGTGGGCGGTTTATAAGAAGCGTTGAGGGGGCCCTCGCAAACCACACCCACATCCTGTTGGTCGTCGCACTGTGTCGTAGGCGTCTTCCTCCCCTTTGCCTGGTGAGGATCCTCCTTTCTCTGTTCTTCTTTTCTTCGGTAGCGATGCGTCCGCGTAGGAGAGCTCTCACTGTCGAATCTTCCTCTTCGGAGGATACGCCTCAAGGCCGGGGCGATGTGCCGAGCACTTTGGGTGCGAGCACTAGTCAGCCTGATTCCCAGCCTCTAGTGGCCTATAGGGTATTCCATGGCTTGCGGGAGACCTTTCAGATCCCCCCCCCAAGTACGACATTGTCTTCCCCGCTGTGGGAGACGACATAATGAGTTATCCTTCTGGCGGAATCATGATCCCAGTGGACTCCTTCCATGCGGGTCTTCGTATTCTGGTCCACCCCTTTATCGCGGCCGTCCTTCGCCATTACGTGCAGAACCTTGGGGGGATAACCCCCAATTCATACAGTATCCTCTGCGGGTTCGTCTACGCATGCCGTAGAGCGTCGGTGGCGCCGAGTGTCGACTTGTTCCGGCAGTTCTTTCTCCTCCAGAGTTGCCCGTCCGACACTTATTTCGCCTACTTCAAGACCCGTACCCGCGACCATTTTATCTATGTCTCCCGTACCGCGTCCAACCGCAAGGGGTGGGCGGAGCGGCATGTTTACTTGATCAAGTCGAAGGACTTGGAAAGGACCTCTGATGGCTGGATGCGGAGTGGCTTTCCTCGCCCTTGGCGCGATACGAAGCCTTCCCTCAACGTCGAGGGTCGCCGGGATCTAAAGGCAGTTTCCCGGTATCCTCTTGTCGATGCAGACCACGTCTTGACCCCGGCGCTGCTTCGAGAGCTGGAGTTGTGTCCTCCGTTGCCGCAGGGTACTGGTCTTGTCCCCCGTAGGGATGTGGTAGTAGTGGCTGATGCTTGACTAACCTCGTCTTTGCTTCCAGGGGCAGTTGAAGCACAGGGGTGGACCCCTGAAATCGTCCGGCTACCACGGCTTGCTCCTCGTCCCGTGGATCACGTCACTCCGGGAACCGGTCAGGTGTCGGTCGTCGCCCCCCCAGCCCAGGTCACTTTCGCCCCGGGGAGGTTGCAGTATCCGACCCCTGTCGGCATTCCTCTGGTGCGTTCGCCCGAGGCGTCGGTGGCCAGTGGAGGGCCTAGTCTTCGGTGAAGTTCCCCTGAAGCCACTTCGAGTGCTCCCGGTGAGGAGTCCGCCATGGCTGGTGGTGGTCGGGCTTGTCCGACCGAGGATGACTTGGCGGAGATGGACAGTCGCCGATGATCGAGGAAGAGGGGGAGGGACTCGACTCCGGGTAGGAGCCGGGCTCCTCCTTCGTCCGGGGCGCCTCCCCCCAGTGTTCGCCTGCCGTCGTCGCCTGTGGTGTCGGCAGTTGCCACCCCGGCGTCTGTCCCCGGTGGACGGGGGCGCGAAAGGGGTAAGGCCCCTACCGTTGAAGTTGACCCTCTTGTTGACACCCGTTTTATACCCAATAAGTCGGGTCATCTCCTTATTTATTCAATATGATGCTCCGAGTTGTTCACTCTTCATTGAATTCCTTTTAATCAGTTGAAGCCTGTTTTCTGGGTCTCAATTCCTGGATTAGACCTGGTTCCTGGTGGCACTTCGTTCAAAAGCTTGGCAATCCCTCCATTCTATTTTCTTGAAAATAACGGTCTGGACTAGGCGCGTCATTTCATAATAACGCATGAAGCCTAGGCCGTTAATCTTTGAAGAGTCCCAAGACTTAGGGCCTCGTTGTCCTTTGATAATAACGGTCTACTCCCTAGCCGTTGTTTCCTTATGACGCCCTATGCCCTGGCCGTTACTTACTTGCAGAGTCCTATTGTTTAGATCTTCTTCCCGTCGATCTTATCCTTTGGATAGGGTTGAAAATGACGGTAATTCCTTGGAGCGTTATTTCCAAGTGGCGGTCTATCGTGCAACCGTTACTTCCTTCAGAGAGTCCTGACAGTTCAGACCTTTTCTCTGCTACTCCGTGGACGAGATAGGGTTGTGGATTGGCATTATCTCCTTCAATTCTAATCCTCAGGACCTCTCGTTTGTTTCTTTGGACTCTTGTTGATTTTATCCTCAAGGATTTGCTAAGGATTATCCTCCTTTCTTGGCTGATTTATCTTCAACTCGACCTGAGAGTTTGAGGAAGTCTATAAATAGAACCCTTGATTTCATGACCCAAAGAGGAAGATTTGATTCACGACGAAGTGCTGTCAAATTCAGGAGCCATCTACATCCAGGAGGAGCTGCTTCCCACGTCCATCTTCCAAGTCAAGGGAGTAATTTTGGGTCTTAGCTTGTCAAGATCATCATTATTGCATGCTCAAGTTTCCCTTGGTTTTATCAATCAAAAGCATTGTCCCTCCTCTTCCTCCACGTTTTTCACTGTTGCTAAGCATACACATATCCTCCTAAACTTAAAAAACGCCCAGAGGGGTTAAAAAACCAACAACTCCCCGGTAATCCCCTCTCCTTTTGATGTTCTTAAGCTTTTTAAGGATTGATGCTATACTTATGTTGAGGGCTAATTGAGGTTGTGTTGTTTTGCTTTCTACATCCTTGGCAGGTTTTACAGGATCACTAGCACGAGGCCCAAGCCTTCTAGCCGGCTGGAAGGGTTGGAGTTCAAAGAATTCACATCTTTTCACTGCAGGTTATCTGACGGTCAGGTGCAGGAGCGTTTTTTCTTTTTGGCGGTCTATCGCACGACCGTTACTTCCAAGCGACGCACAGGGTTTGGACCGTTATTTGCAAGTTGATCTGCAGGCTTTCCTTGGTTTTCTCTCCCGTGGGCGGGTGTTTCATCCACCTACTTCCAAGGTATATTCGAGTCTTTGACTCGTGTTTACTTTGGTGGCGATCACGACTTTCCTTAGTGTTCGGCACTAGCTGTCTTTTTCATCAAATCTCTTTATTCCCCTTGATTGTTCCACCCCTAGCAGTGTGTTTTTATTTATCTTTGCTCCACGCCCCGGCGTGTGTTTTTGTTTTTCCCTTAGCGTAATTTGATTGAGATAGCATGCCCATGCTAGAGTTAGATTTGATTGCCTAGGTTCATGTTCACATGTGCATAGGTTGAGCTGATCTTTGGTAGTTTATTTATCATCTCGCCATATCCTTTTTCAAAACCCTCACAATCAATAAAAAAAGAAAGAAGATAAGAAGAGATAGGTAAACAAACAATCAACAGATAATTTTTTTGGCGATCACGGTGGGACGACTAGTGCCAATCGTGCTTCTGATTCCTGTTTAAACCTGCCATCATCTGTTTGTTCAGTTGTCTTTTGATCCCTTTGTTTTCACCCCTCTTTCTGGTTTTCTGAATCATATGACGGCCCTGTCTCGGCGCGTTACAGTGTTCTGACGCGGGGACATCAGGCCGTCGCTTGTCTCTGTGGTGTGAGCTTTCACGGGTTTTCCTGTTACTTCAGTTTGTTTTTTGGTTCCCTGGCTCATACGACGGTCTGGAACCCCTGCGTTACATTATTTATGGTGGTCTGGTATCTGACCGTTATTTGGGTCTGACGCAGGGGCCTTCGTCCGTCACTCTCCTGGCAGGTACGCATCCGAGGTGCAGTTATTTCCGCACTTTTTGGCTGTGATTTATTGCTTGGGTGCTGCTTGATTTCTGCCATAATTCCATTCATATCTTCACATCATTATGTGCACCGTTGTTTGCTAGATTCTAGGCTAGACTTTGCATGCACTCCGGTGCACATAGGGTCATCCATCTCTTCATATATAAGACTGCATTTTCCTACCTTGTTGTGAGGACCTCTCGTCTCCATATTCCTTGGGGCCGACTAGGAAATCACAGCAGGGACCTCCATAAGTCCCCGCGAGCCGTGGATTCCCACACGGACGCCGGGCCGGTTGTACCTCTCCCCCCTTGTGTCTAGGGTTGCATAAGTGAAGGAGTGGTCACACTTAAAGTCAAGCCAAGCCCATATCCACCTCCTATTAGGAACCCATTTGGAGAGAGCATATATCAATCAATTCACTAAAGTTCCAAAGGAGAAACCATAAAGAAACTTTGTTTGCATCATCTTAAGCAACTTGGTTGGCTTTTGAGTGTCTTCATTCCCTATCACTTGTATCTTGTTTGAATCACCTAGGTGCGGTTGCTCATTGTGTGTTTGTTGTGTTTGTTGTTTTGCATTTATCAAGGTTGTCCGTTGCATGTGGAGTTGTTTTCGTTCGTCCGAATCATCTCCTCGAGTCGCTTCCTCCTTCACATTCTATTCTAATCCCCTCTTCGAATCTACCATGGCATCCTGCAATCCTCCTCGCTCCCAAGAGGATTCCCTTCCTCAAGGGCTCCTTGAGAACCCCCCGAGGGTTATTTCTTTCTCCGCTGGAGAGGGGACCACCCCTCTCTCATCCTCCACTCCCATAGAAGGTGGTCAGGTCATCCCTTCTTTAACTTTTTTGCATGCTCAACTTTTTTGACGTTTACCTTAACGCCCTCTTTTTGAGCCACTCCGCTTCATTTCCGCTTCATCTCCGTGTTCCATTTCACTTTCGCTTCACTTCCGCTCGTTCCCCTGCAAAGAGGACGTTAAGGAGGGGCATCTGTTGACACCCGTTTTATACCCAATAAGTCGGGTCATCTCCTTATTTATTCAATATGATGCTCCGAGTTGTTCACTCTTCATTGAATCCCTTTTAATCAGTTGAAGCCTATTTTCTGGGTCTCAATTCCTGGATTAGACCTGGTTCCTGGTGGCACTTCGTTCAAAAGCTTGGCAATCCCTCCATTCTATTTTCTTGAAAATAACGGTCTGGACTAGGCGCGTCATTTCATAATAATGCATGAAGCCTAGGCCGTTAATCTTTGAAGAGTCCCAAGACTTAGGGCCTCGTTGTCCTTTGATAATAACGGTCTACTCCCTAGCCGTTGTTTCCTTATGACGCCCTATGCCCTGGCCGTTACTTACTTGCAGAGTCCTATTGTTTAGATCTTCTTCCCGTCGATCTTATCCTTTGGATAGGGTTGAAAATGACGGTAATTCCTTGGAGCGTTATTTCCAAGTGGCGGTCTATCGTGCAACCGTTACTTCCTTCAGAGAGTCCTGACAGTTCAGGCCTTTTCTCTGCTACTCCGTGGACGAGATAGGGTTGTGGATTGGCATTATCTCCTTCAATTCTAATCCTCAGGACCTCTCGTTTGTTTCTTTGGACTCTTGTTGATTTTATCCTCAAGGATTTGCTAAGGATTATCCTCCTTTCTTGGCTGATTTATCTTCAACTCGACCTGAGAGTTTGAGGAAGTCTATAAATAGAACCCTTGATTTCATGACCCAAAGAGGAAGATTTGATTCACGACGAAGTGCTGCCAAATTCAGGAGCCATCTACATCCAGGAGGAGCTGCTTCCCACGTCCATCTTCCAAGTCAAGGGAGTAATTTTGGGTCTTAGCTTGTCAAGATCATCATTATTGCATGCTCAAGTTTCCCTTGGTTTTATCAATCAAAAGCATTGTCCCTCCTCTTCCTCCACGTTTTTCACTGTTGCTAAGCATACACATATCCTCCTAAACTTAAAAAACGCCCAGAGGGGTTAAAAAAGTTGAGCATGCAAGAAAGGGGTTCTCGGGGGATGAGCATGCAAAAAAGTTGAGCATGCAAAAAAGTTAAAGAAGGGATGACCTGACCACCTTCTATGGGAGTGGAGGATGAGAGAGGGGCGGTCCCCTCTCCAGCGGAGAAAGAAATAACCCTCGGGGGGTTCTCAAGGAGCCCTTGAGGAAGGGAATCCTCTTGGGAGCGAGGAGGATTGCAGGATGCCATGGTAGATTCGAAGAGGGGATTAGAATAGAATGTGAAGGAGGAAGCGACTCGAGGAGATGATTCGGACGAACGAAAACAACTCCACATGCAACGGACAACCTTGATAAATGCAAAACAACAAACACAACAAACACACAATGAGCAACCGCACCTAGGTGATTCAAACAAGATACAAGTGATAGGGAATGAAGACACTCAAAAGCCAACCAAGTTGCTTAAGATGATGCAAACAAAGTTTCTTTATGGTTTCTCCTTTGGAACTTTAGTGAATTGATTGATATGTGCTCTCTCCAAATGGGTTCCTAATAGGAGGTGGATATGGGCTTGGCTTGACTTTAAGTGTGACCACTCCTTCACTTATGCAACCCTAGACACAAGGGGGGAGAGGTACAACCGGCCCGGCGTCCGTGTGGGAATCCACGGCTCGCGGGGACTTATGGAGGTCCCTGCTGTGATTTCCTAGTCGGCCCCAAGGAATATGGAGACGAGAGGTCCTCACAACAAGGTAGGAAAATGCAGTCTTATATATGAAGAGATGGATGACCCTATGTGCACCGGAGTGCATGCAAAGTCTAGCCTAGAATCTAGCAAACAACGGTGCACATAATGATGTGAAGATATGAATGGAATTATGGCAGAAATCAAGCAGCACCCAAGCAATAAATCACAGCCAAAAAGTGCGGAAATAACTGCACCTCGGATGCGTACCTGCCAGGAGAGTGACGGACGAAGGCCCCTGCGTCAGACCCAAATAACGGTCAGATACCAGACCGCCATAAATAATGTAACGCAGGGGTTCCAGACCGTCGTATGAGCCAGGGAACCAAAAAACAAACTGAAGTAACAGGAAAACCCGTGAAAGCTCACACCACAGAGACAAGCGACGGCCTGATGTCCCCGCGTCAGAACACTGTAACGCGCCGAGACAGGGCCGTCATATGATTCAGAAAACCAGAAAGAGGGGTGAAAACAAAGGGATCAAAAGATAACTGAACAAACAGATGATGGCAGGTTTAAACAGGAATCAGAAGCACGATTGGCACTAGTCGTCCCACCGTGATCGCCAAAAAATTATCTGTTGATTGTTTGTTTACCTATCTCTTCTTATCTTCTTTCTTTTTTTGTTGATTGTGAGGGTTTTGAAAAAGGATATGGCGAGATGATAAATAAACTACCAAAGATCAGCTCAACCTATGCACATGTGAACATGAACCTAGGCAATCAAATCTAACTCTAGCATGGGCATGCTATCTCAATCAAATTACGCTAAGGGAAAAACAAAAACACACGCCGGGGCGTGGAGCAAAGATAAATAAAAACACACCGCTAGGGGTGGAACAATCAAGGGGAATAAAGAGATTTGATGAAAAAGACAGCTAGTGCCCAACACTAAGGAAAGTCGTGATCGCCACCAAAGTAAACACGAGTCAAAGACTCGAATATACCTTGGAAGTAGGTGGATGAAACACCCGCCCACGGGAGAGAAAACCAAGGAAAGCCTGCATATCAACTTGCAAATAACGGTCCAAACCCTGTGCGTCGCTTGGAAGTAACGGTCGTGCGATAGACCGCCAGAAAGAACTAACGCTCCTGCACCTGACCGTCAGATAACCTGCAGTGAAAAGATGTGAATTCTTTGAACTCCAACCCTTCCAGCCGGCTAGAAGGCTTGGGCCTCGTGCTAGTGATCCTGTAAAACCTGCCAAGGATGTAGAAAGCAAAACAACACAACCTCAATTAGCCCTCAACATAAGTATAGCATCAATCCTTAAAAAGCTTAAGAACATCAAAAGGAGAGGGGATTACCGGGGAGTTGTTGGTTTTTTAACCCCTCTGGGCGTTTTTTAAGTTTAGGAGGATATGTGTATGCTTAGCAACAGTGAAAAACGTGGAGGAAGAGGAGGGACAATGCTTTTGATTGATAAAACCAAGGGAAACTTGAGCATGCAATAATGATGATCTTGACAAGCTAAGACCCAAAATTACTCCCTTGACTTGGAAGATGGACGTGGGAAGCAGCTCCTCCTGGATGTAGATGGCTCCTGAATTTGGCAGCACTTCGTCGTGAATCAAATCTTCCTCTTTGGGTCATGAAATCAAGGGTTCTATTTATAGACTTCCTCAAACTCTCAGGTCGAGTTGAAGATAAATCAGCCAAGAAAGGAGGATAATCCTTAGCAAATCCTTGAGGATAAAATCAACAAGAGTCCAAAGAAACAAACGAGAGGTCCTGAGGATTAGAATTGAAGGAGATAATGCCAATCCACAACCCTATCTCGTCCACGGAGTAGCAGAGAAAAGGCCTGAACTGTCAGGACTCTCTGAAGGAAGTAACGGTTGCACGATAGACCGCCACTTGGAAATAACGCTCCAAGGAATTACCGTCATTTTCAACCCTATCCAAAGGATAAGATCGACGGGAAGAAGATCTAAACAATAGGACTCTGCAAGTAAGTAACGGCCAGGGCATAGGGCGTCATAAGGAAACAACGGCTAGGGAGTAGACCGTTATTATCAAAGGACAACGAGGCCCTAAGTCTTGGGACTCTTCAAAGATTAACGGCCTAGGCTTCATGCGTTATTATGAAATGACGCGCCTAGTCCAGACCGTTATTTTCAAGAAAATAGAATGGAGGGATTGCCAAGCTTTTGAACGAAGTGCCACCAGGAACCAGGTCTAATCCAGGAATTGAGACCCAGAAAATAGGCTTCAACTGATTAAAAGGGATTCAATGAAGAGTGAACAACTCGGAGCATCATATTGAATAAATAAGGAGATGACCCGACTTATTGGGTATAAAACGGGTGTCAACAGGCGTGACCTACCATTATGAGGACAACTTTCTATATACCGAGTGTGAATCTGGGACTCTACGTAGTAGAAGTTGGCGGACACAAAGACACACGTAGACTCGGAATTTGGGACGGCATATCATTCCTCACACGATGATAATAACATGAATATAACAAGTGAACAGACCGCCGCAGGATATTGATCCGTGCGGGGTTTTAATAACAATATAACAAAATGCCAAAAGAAAAATGCCGAAAGTAAATGACCACGGTGAAATGACTCACCGCAGCCGATTATAGTACAAACAGACCCGGGTTTTAGCTATCCGCGGGTATTATAGACATAAAGTAAAATTTACTACAAGCACGCGTTTGGTGGTGTGATCGCCAGGGACCGTGGGCTCCGAACTGGTTGATCGCTTTTGCCTGACGCGGGAGTTGCGTGGGTTCCTTCTTCCTCTCCGTTCGACTGGCCGAAGAAGAGGGCTTTTGAGTGGTTACCCTGCAAAATGAACAAACAGAAAATAACAAATTCAGAATAGTGATATAATATGATAACAATTCATGGGATAAAACACTAATAACGTGAATAAGAAACTAAAAATACAACAAAATAATAAGAATAAAAAAATAGAGCCACTGATGGCGACGCAAGCACGGGGACAAGCGAACGGTGGGACAAAACGACTTTTCCCGGGTACGGGAACACACGGGAGCTGATCGGGCCGGAGGCCTGCTGTTCTTCCTGCACTTTCAGAAAGATAACAAACTAACATTACACTCATATAGACAATTCTATGAACATGTGATTAAATTAACATATAAACTATATATACTATATATATATATATATGAGTATATGATATATATATATATATACTATATATAATATATACACATATGTAAGAAGTATGTATATATATAAATATATGATATATATATATATTATATATGTAATATATACATATCTATACAAAGTCTTCTCAATATAAAGAATACATATGCAAGCATGTTAATATAAGGGAGGGGAATATACTGGCAAAATAGAACAAAAAGGACAAAAGGGAGAAATCCACGTGCATGTGAACTTTTCATGTGAAGGAGAAACAGTGCATGTGTACGTAACTACACGTGAACTATGTGCATGAGAGTAAAAAGGGAAACATCATGAGAGGGAGAGAACGTGAGAGAGGGAAAGAGAGTGAGATAGAAATAATAAAAAGACAAAGGGAGATCATGTGAGAGGAAGAGAAAATAGAAAGGGAGTTCTAGAGATGGGGAGAGAGAGATCGGGCAGGGGGAGAGAGGAGACAGAGGGCGTGACAGGGAGGGGGAAAAGAGAGAGAGAGAGGGAGAGAGAGATGTGAGAGAGACGGGAAAGGGGGAGCAACAAAAAATAAAAAAAAGAAAGATGAGAGAGGGATCGGGAGAGAGAGCAGAGAGAGAGAGAGGAAGGGGCGAAACGGTGAAAGGAGATTAAAAAAAAGAAAAAAATATATAAGAGAGAGAGAGGAAGTCGCGGTGGGTTAGAGAGAGGAGGAGAGGGGGAGAGAGGAGAGAGAGACGGGATGAGAGGAGAAGAGAGAGAAGGAGAGAGAGAGAGAAAGAACGGAGAGAAGGAGAGAGAGACGATCAACAGGGAGGGATGAGACGGAGGGGGAGAGAAAGAGGAAGAGAGAGAGGGAGATAAAATAAAAAATGAAAATAGAGAGGGAAGGGGATGGCAGAGAGAAGACGAGAGAGAGGAAGAGAGAAGACGGGGGAGGGGAAGAGAAGACGACGGCGGCGACGACGGCCGGCAACCGACGGCTGGCGGCGGCCGGAGGTGGCCAACGGGCGGACAACACGGAGAGGGGGAGGTCTTGCGGGCACATGCAGGTGGAGAGGAGATAACGGCGGTATGGTCTGCAGCGTGGGGAGGTGAACGGCGACCGGTGGAGGGTGACGTTGGCGACGTGGGGTGGCTTTCAGCGTCTGGTGGAGTGGGGTTCGACGGCGTCCAAGGAGGTGGCGGGAGGTGCAGCAGCGTGTTGCTGACGGCGACGTGGAGACGCGGACGGCGGACGTGGGTGCACCGGTGACGCGGCTGGCGACGTGGATGTGGTGGCTAACGGTGGTGTGGTGGCTCGCGTGAGGTAGCCGGAGGTGAAGGAGATGGCCGGGGCTGCCGTGAGGACGGCTTCAGCGGCGTTGTGGAGGGCGGCGGGCGCAGGAAGCTTCGCGGCAACGTGAGGTGTCCTCGCGGTCGGAGAGGGTGTGCAGCAGGGAGCTCGGGCGTGAGGTGGACGACGGTGGCGTTGGCGCGGTGGCGGTGGCGAGGGAGCTCGGAGGGTGTCCGGCGGTGCAGGCGGCTACGGTGGAGGCGACGGCGACCGGAGGTGTAGGAGACACGGCCGATCTGGTGAGATGGGCTCGGCGGCGATGTGTGCGTGGTTAGAGAGGGAGATGCAACGGTTCACGGCAGCGGGAGTGGGGGACGACGACGATAGCCGGGGTGGGCGAAACTCGACGGCAACCGGAGACGGGTGAGACGGGAACGGTGGTGGCGACAAAGATGCGTGCTCGGTGGCTGCCGTGGGCGAGAAGGGCTATCGGCAGGGGGTGATGGTGGCTTGCTGCCGTGGGTTGCAGCAGGGGGAAACTCGCGGCGTGGAGGCGTCTCACGGGGGTGATGGGGTTGTGACGACCGGGTGGTGGCAGCGTCGGTGTCGACAGCGTGTGCCGGTGGTGGGAAGTGGAGTCGGGCTCGCCGGCGGGTGGACGTGATGGAGTTGGGGTTGGTGTAGGTGCTGCGGCTAACAGAGAGGTGGTGCGAGAACGTGGTCGGGCGGAGATGCTGCGAACGTGGGTTTGCAGTGGAGAGGAGATGGTTAAGGGAAGTGGAAAGGGGAGATGGAGAGTGGCTGTGCTGAGGGAATGGGAAAGAGGAAAGAGATGGGGTTGGCAGTGAAGTGGAAATGGACGTGAGAGGGAGAGATTCTCTCTGCCGGGCGGCTGGGAAAAGAAGACAATGAAGATAAGAGATAAGACAATGACATGGATTAAGATTAATTAGAGATAAAGAAATATTTAGATTAAAGATAAGTATGATTAATATACATATTATTATATGTCTTCTTATGTTTTTTTATTAATTTCCCTTTTTATACATAAACTTATTTTTACATATTAGGATTTATTTTGTTTTTTTATTATCAGATTTTAAAACATTTTCTCCTTATTATTTTTAACCTTTTCTTAACTTTTTTTTAGATTTTTTATAACCTTTTTTTTATTTTCTTATAACATTTTTTGATTTGTATTTTCTTATAACCCATTTTTTACTTTTTTCTGAATTTTCTTATAAGCTCTTTTTTATAAGCTTTTCTCATTTTTCTGTATTTTTTAACCTTTTTTTTTGATTTTTTATATTTTTTATATAAAACCTAAAAAAATGACTAATCACCCACATAAGTCAAATACGTAAGCCACTTTGGGACATCATAATGTAATATGAAATTTATCCGCGAAAAATGTGAAAACGGCGTGTCTACACTTACGTGTCCCATTTTTCCACATATATTGCATGCTTGTGTCGTATGAAAGTAGATTTGATTTTTCTTCATTTGTGGACTTCTGAAACCATTAAGTTGGTTCCTGCCTAAAAACCCGTCGACAGAATGCCTGAGGTTCTATCGACCAGCCCATGGAGATTGGTTTATGTTTTGATATCTTTTGTTTCTATTTTGGACCTTGTCGACCAGATAGTGGATGTTCGGTCGACCAACCCACTTGTTCCAGTTTCTGTTTGGAATTATGTTTAAATGTCTGTTAATAGGATTTATGTATTTTTGTCGACTAGCTCGAGTGTTGAAACTTGTGTTGACATACTGGAGAGGGCCTTGTCGACCTTGATGGGATGTTCTGTTGATCTGCCCTCTGTTTAGATTCTTGTATGTAGAATGAGAATTACCCTGTCGACTAGACTAACCGGTCTTGTTGACAGGACTGGGTCTTTGCATGTTTTTCTTTTGAGTGTTCAGAGTCTTGGTGAACTTCCAGTCAGTTTTTAGAGTTTGTTTTGACACATTTGTCTTTTACTGAGATAAATTTTTGACTGGAGTTTTTAATATTCCTTTTCAGGGATGAATGAAATGGTTTTTACCTGAAATTCCTTCTTCTTGGTAGGGTTCAAGCCAAGACCCTCCTTATTGAAATTTACCCTTACACCTAACATAGCATCCAGATTTTCTTTGCCTTTCACAAATTTTTCAAGGGTGACTTCCTTATCAACGAGTTCTTTCTTAGTTTCTTCAAGATTCTGTTGAAGAACAATATTCACTGATTAAATTGCTTCATGCTTTTCCTGGATTAACTTGTTCTGCTTTTCAATTTCCTGAACTTTCAGTTTGAACTCATCCAGCTGTTTTCTCAGCTCTTCACTCTCTGTTTTCAAACTTTCAGACTCCTCTTTTACAGACTCCATTTCATCTACATTTTTCTTTAGTTTCTCATTTTCATTTTTCAGAAGTTCAATCTTTTCAACTAAGATGTTATCATGAATAATGACATTTATCTTTTTCTTAAGTTATTTATTTTCTTTCCTAAACTCATAACATTTATCAAGTAAATCATCATATGCATTTTCCCAATCATGGATAGTAAAATTTTCAAACATAGAGGTTACCTCCTCATCCTCATCACCATGAGCTATTAGATAGATCTTCTCCTCATTTTCCTCATTTGAGCTTTCTTCCTCTTCCTCTTCATCGCTCCATGTGCAGAGCATTGCTTTTGGCTTCTTAGTTTTTCTCTTGCTCATTCTCCTCAACAATTCCGGGCACTCTCCTCGCATGTGCCATGTCTTCCTACATTGATAGCAAACTACATTATCAGGTTTTTTGTTAGAATCAGATTTGAAATTGGAATACTTGTTTACCTAACCCTTTTTCTTCCTTTGACCCTTACCTTCCTTTCTGAGAAACTTTCTAGACTTTCTAGTGAGTAAAACTTACTCATTGGGGTATTCTTCACCATCAGATGTCGCACTTTCACCACTTGATCCCTTGCTGTTAGGTGATACTTTGAGAGCTATATGCTTCTTCTTCACATCTTCCTTATTTCTTTTTAGATTTAGTTCATATGTCATCAGGGATCCTATCAACTCATCTACTGTCATTGTAGAGAGATTCTTAGAATCCTCTATGGCAGTGGCCTTGGTATGCCAGGCCAGAGGAAGAGACCTCAAGATTTTCCTAGCTATCTCACTATTCGTGTATTCCTTGCCTAGGGACTTGATACTGTTAGTCAACCTAGATAATCTAGCATACATTTCTGAAAATGGTCTCATTAGCTCGCATTTTAAACATCTCATAGTCAGATATGAGCATATTAGCTTTAGTCTCCCTTACCTCGAGCGTACCTTCATATATCAGCTCAAGTTTGTCCCACATCTCCTTGGCAGACTTGCAAATTGAGACTCGGGAGAACTTGGTCGGAGTTATCACGCACTTCATGATATTCATGGCACTCTAGTTCACAGTTGATCTTCGGATTTGCTTTCTTGTCCAAGTGTCCTCATCTTCGGGCAGCTCGAATAGCCCTCTGCTAACCACCATCCCAATCTCACGCTCTTGTGCTCTAAGAAAGACATGCATTCTATTTTTCCAGTAAGAATAGTTGGATCCATCAAATAATGGAGGCCTATTGATAGAATGCCCTTCGGCTAGAAAGCCTCGGCAGTTGTCCTAGCTGATCTCTCCGAGTCGTTGGACCACATTGTGGAGAAACTGGCTCTGATACCAAGCGTAGAGTCAGGTTAATAGATATAGGGGGGTGAATAGATCTGCCCCGAAAAAAATGCAGTTAAAATGATGATACTCTCACGGTTGACAGACAGAAAGAGCGATCATAGACCAAATAGGTGAATTGCGCTAGAGGTGAATATCGGTGTATGATCGTGAATACTTGAACAACTATCCGTGAATGGGGGTAGAAAAGATGGAGCAATCACACAATCATCCATGCAGAAACACATGATTTTTAGGTGGTTCGGTAGCACCTCTGTGCTCACCTACGTCCACCCCTCACCCAATTCGGTGAGGACTACTAGCTGCATTAACAGCAACCACTTAGGGATAAAACCCCAAAACACACCGTTGATTCACAGCTTCAAACACACACACACACACACACAGATTCACAGCTTCACACACACGCTGATTCACAGCTTCAAACACACACACGTTGATTCACAACTTCACACACATGCTCAATGTACTCACATTTCTCTGAGCCTGTGCTGAAAACCCCAGCACAGTTACACACACAACGGTTCAAAGATAGAAACAAAAAACCAAAAACAACTTAAAACAAAAGCAATGTAGCTTCCATTGAAGCAATATGATTGATCTTCGATGGCTCCAACTTCAGACGATCTCTCTTTGTTTCTTCTCTTCACCTCCTTTGCTCTCTGCTACTAGATCGAGCACTGGACAGACATCTCAGACTCTTTTTGATTGATTCTCTATTTTTCTTTTATCTTCCTCAGAACAATCTGGACTCTCAGTCATAGACTCTGATCACTCTTTCTCCTTTTCTCTACTAAGGCTGCTTCTCTCCCTGGACTCTAGCGGCCAAACTCCTCACTTTTTTCTGTGTCATTGTGCTGCTGGAGAGAGGGTTGTTTTATATCATGGAGAATGGGCCGAATGCCCTCTTTTTCTGGCCCATTGATCCACATTTCTAGACAAATAGGGAATATTCCTCATCCTTGGAGCCTTCCGGAAGTCGAGGTACGATGTCAGGACCGTTTGCCAATGATTGGCCCTACGGACACATGCACAGGGCTAGCTCACCTGTGGACGTATGGGCTCGCCTTTATAGCTCTGTCAATCGGATCAAGGAGGATGTTGACAGCCTCATTATGTCTTTCTGGATTCTGCTAAAATCGGTTGACTTGACTTTGTTTTCAGTCGACCGAGCTGAATAAGGCTTCTAGATGAAGTGGATACTGTCGACTTGTGTTCTCATCTTTGTCGACCTTGGCATATTAATCCATCGTGTCTTCTACTTCTCTGTCGACCCGATGTGTGATCTTGTTGACCAAATGTATGATCCTCTCGCCCAAATTTTGTATGCTCTTCTTCTGACTTTGATGGTTTAGTCGACCGGCTCTTCAGTCCTGCCGACCGAACAATTCATAACTTAGTCAATTAGTGAACAAAGGCCATCTGATCTATGTGCACTCATTTTTTATTATTGAAGTATTCTATAATGATCCATAGTTAGAACATCATCAAAACAAATCACACAATAGGACACACAGGCCACATGAAAACTAAGCTACGCGTATACAGCTAAACTCGCCGTAAGGAATCCATAAACCTCATATTATGTGAATCTAATCTTGGGCGACTGCCACCCTCACAAGGCCGAAATGGCCCAATTTCCATTGGTTTATGTGAATATAATATTATTTTTTATATTCCAAGATGAAAACCAGTCCACGAGACTCAAACGGGCTAAACAACCCTCAGTTCGGTCGACCAACAAAGCTGGTCCGTCGACCAGCAAGGGACGGGTCGGTCGGCTGACCTTCCTGGTCGGTCGACTGGCTGGGGAGTTCGATTGACCGAATTTCTCCGTGCTAATCGGATCAGTTGGCATTCGATTGGTCGACCGAACCAATGGAACTGTCGACCGAATTCAGCACGCCCGCGATGGGAAACCCCTCTGGGGTTTCCATTCCACGCCCCGCTCGCTCCACACGAGGGGGAAAACAAGGGGGAACCATTCCCCGCCATCCTAACCACCGAAAAACACAATTTAAATTACAAATCGCCGCTCGAATCGACATCATCGTCTCTCGTCCCGAAACGTGCATTTTAACCCCGAATATGAAAGAAACCCACTCATCCTTACTCGAATCAACTTGGAATCGCGAGAAAATAACGCAAGGAGGGTAAGAATCCATCCCCCTACCTTTTCTGAAGAGATCACGCGAGTTTGGGGCCGATCCACACCGAAATCTCTTCGTCCCACGATCGGTTCTTCATGAAAAAGTGAAAGCCACCCCGCCACGCCACCGTCTCATGCTCCGCGCTCCGGTGCTCGCCACTCGTCGCCTGCGCCGCCCTCTCCCTCGCTGCAAGTCCTCCCCGTCGGCCGTTAGAGAAGAAGAGGGAGAGACATGAGAGTGAGAGGGAGAGAACGAGAGAGAGGGATAGAGGGTTACGGGAGTGAGGGAGAGAAAAGAGCGGGGTTTAAACAAAAGAAATTTTTTATTTCTATTCCCTTTTTGAAAATTCCCAATAACTCTGGAAAAATCTCAAAAAATACATTCTGACTCAAAAAAATTCTAGGAAAAAGGGCCGCTCAACGTGCCGCCACAGACCTGAAATAATTCACACCACTACCATCAAAGGGCCCGAAGATTCGATATTAAAGTTCGAAACAAATACGGACACAATCTGTAACCCGCGGAAACACGATCCGAAATCTGAGGACATTACATGTCCTGTCTCTAGCGATATTCACACAGGCACAGACGACAAGTCCTCTCCAGATAGCGCTCCTCGAACAATCTCCTAGGCCTTTTTCTAGCAGAATCTCAACACTTGAGAGGATGGAGAGGAGAGGAGATAGAAGAGAGGAGAGAGGAGGGTACGCTTCCCAAAGGAAGGAGGGTGCCTTACTTTGGGGTGGAAAGAGAGAGGGGGGGGCAATCAAGAGGGAAACATGGATGCATAACCCAGGGTTCCCCCCATACAACTATTTATAGACTCTTTGATTTTTCACAAAACTCTCATAAGTCCATAATTGCACAAATACTCTTGCTGTCCATAGCTCTAATGTGTGTGACCCTCTAGGCCCAGTGTCAGTTTGATTATAGGTCCATTAAGTTTAAGAACTCTTTCTTAACTTTTTTCATATTAATATTTAACATGGAATTAATTATTTAATCATCTCATAACTTAAATAATTAATTTATTATCTCATGATTATTCCTTTATTGGGCTTTCAGGCCACTGTAAACACCAAATAACATTCCGTGACCCCAAAAGATAAAGGGGGTCTATTAAATCTCTCTAAGACCTTTCCACCTACAGTTGCTGCACAGTTATATATAGTCCTTCATTCATATATAATGCCCCTGATCACAATTAAGGGTATAGTCATATTGTCAAGCCCTTCTTGCTTATGACTTGATGAACTTTGTACTGTAAATCTCACTGGAAAACTCTTTTTCCAGAGAACTGTCTACCTTAGCCAAGGATTCAAGTGAGTACAGTTCACAGGGCATTCTCTCTCATGCTATATCCGAGAGTGAATGATCCGCTATTGTCACTCAATCACATTCGCATGTATTCCGCTGTATCCAAATACTTGAGCATCTAGAAATTATGACTAAAGTCCCTTTGCCAGAAATCAAAACACAGAAATTCTCGTGCAAGGTATCCTTGGTAACTTACATGTCCGAGGACCAACTGTACTATTGTGACTGAAGAATCGCTTGGTTGATAGTTAGATAAGATTACCTATAACGAATTGAGAATCCGATTACTGGGAAAGACCCGATAACCCGAGACTCGAACCGCCGCCCACGAGCCGGGAGGGCTCAAAAGGGCTAAAAGGAGTGTGGAGGCACAAAGAAATAGGAAATAAAGCATGACAACTCAACAATTAACAGAAATAAATAAACAACTACTGCGACAACAGAGTCCAGCCCAACAGAAAGTACAGTATAAAGCAGTAAAACGTACCACATGCCGAGTGAACACTCGGCCCGGTGAGCTGGCAACTGAGAACCTCCAAACAGCACCCTCGAACCTCGAGGAAGAACCGCCACACCTGAAAAGTAGGGATGAGTCTCCAAAACAGAGACTCAGCAGGGATCCCGCGGAACCCCAACCGGAAACAACGGCAGTAGCGGAAAGGAAAGCTACAACGACAGCAGGAACAACGAACCGGTGGCCGGTCAAAACTCGACACTACAGCTACTCCTACTGTACCAGAAAACACACCCCGATCTCACGGTCGGGGGCTACCGAACTACACTAGTACCACTTACCGAAGTAAAAACCCATGGCAATCACGCTGTAGAGGCCTGTCTCCCAGGACACGGCCAACCTGGACACGCTGTCCAAGGTGCAACCCCGACCACCCGGTCGCGGACACGGCACCAACAAGACGCAACCTCGGTAAAGCTACTAGCACCAGTCTCACGGCGTGAAAACTGACACATGCGCCACGGCGAAACAACCGGAACTCAACGGTCAACACGACCAAAACCCGAAGGTCGAAGTCACAGAGACTGACTGACAGTCTGTCACTCCCAACTCGACAGGAGTATCTCCCACTAGAAGCACATTCGGTAGCGTCCCCTGACGTCATACACCGCACCGCAGGTGAACTGCCTGACGTGGTAGTGCCTACCAAAGGCACGGACACCGACCAAGTAACCGCAAAGCAAGTGACTAGCTGGGGTCACGCTCGTCAGCGCGTGTCCACTGCCTCCAACCACGTGTGCACACACAGACCATGCGTCCTAGGTCTGGCCTCTGACTGGTTTTCCCCTTAGTCAGACTCTGGCTACAGACGTGGGGCCCAACGGAAACCAGTCTAAAAATCGTCCTCAGGGTAAGCCCGTACACCTACTCCCAGGTGAGACCAGCACACGCGTACTGGTGGGCTACGACTAGTGGAGGGTCACTGAAGGAGTAGACTCTCTCAAGTCAACGGAAAACAACGTCCGAACCCGACGAAGTACGGGGACCATCCCACGTACCAGCACCGTCGCACGGTGACCACGGTCGGAGAAGAAACGGGACTCACAGTCCACGGCCACGCACACACCCTGCGCGAGAGTCGAGAAAACCCAAGTGACGCTAAGCCATTGGACTCTGGACAGTCCTCTAGACACACTACACCCAACGGTCCTTGAGTCACAAGACTCGAGGTCAAGACCGTCGTATGCAACGACACAAGGCCGTCAATCTAGTCTAATCCCTAGGCCTAAAACCACTGTAGCACACATATCGAGGTAACTCACGAGCCGCCAAGACCATCCCCTCAAAAGGGAACTCAAGAGACTAAGGCCACACACATGGCCCACACGGAAAGCACAGAAGCACGATTCCCAAGGTAGCTTGCACACCGCCACGCTGCATCCCAACTAAGGGAGAAGCGGAAAACCTCCAGCCCCAGACTGGACAACTGGGCTTGCAGCCCAAGGCCTCACACAAGACCCACTCGGAAATCGCTTTTCAGAGAAACCGACGACGCACGGGAACTCTCACCGCACGTACACCGACACACGGTGACACGAGTCGAGAACGCTACACCCCGAGACCACACCGTACCACGACACCTGGCCCCAATGAAGTGCACAGCATCCGTCAGGCCATGGGTCGGCACGTGGATCAAGACCCACACGCCCGGGAGTTGAATTGGTCAAAACGGAAACACCGGGTTAGACTGGCACATGGGCGGTTTATCCTGGGTCGCTCAAGGGAAGTGCGGCTGGGGACGAGCCGCTCAAGAGATATGTGGCCAGGAAGGAGCCGCACAAGTGCACTAATCGGACTAACCCCAAAGTGAGGATAGGCGGTTAGGGCTGAGTCGCCCAAGGGGATGTGCGGCTAAGGGTCACCCGCACAACCCAACCGATCTACTACACTGTCAGTCAAAACGATTTTGACCAAACCGCACAACCCGATCGACACAAAATTGTTGACCAAGGGTCAACTGGGACACGCGGTCAGCTCCTGGCCGCTCATCCCAATGGAAAGACAGATGGCTGGGGACCAGCCGCCCAAGAGGGGACATGCGGACCTCACCTGGCCGCACATCACATGTGCGGTCTATCGTTCGACCGCACAACCCCCAAAACCAGACGGGACATGCGGTCCAGAACCAGCCGCCCATACGATGGGCGGGCCCTGGTTCGACCGCCCAACCGTCACGGCGAGCAAACCCAGGGGATCACCCGATCGCGGCCTTTCCACGCCCCGTTCGTGCCGAAACGAAGGGGATACAACCACAACCACCATGGCAATCACATGGACTCCGACCGGAGTCAAAATGATGCACGAATCGCGAGAAACGGGCGATTCTATCGAAGTTACTCAAAAATGGTTTCCGAGCTTCCCGGAGCCCTACCGGTCCAACGGGACCACCAATCGAGATGAAATCAGGGGGGAAGAACGCTCTCGCCCCAAGGAATCCGTTGACAGTAACCGATCTGGAAACCGTCGCCGTTTTCCGATGGACCCTACGAACTCCACGAAAACTATCATTTAACCTAAACGACTCCAAACGCACCCATTTCTACACCGAACGATGTGTAATGGCATGGAAAATGAGTAGGATGCAGTAGTGTTCCGTCACCCTACCTCCACAGAAGAAACCGCGCGCCGAAGCGACTAATCCACGCCGAAAATCGCCCGGAACACGAACGACGCCAACTCGGAATCCACCGAGGGATCGCGCCCGCTATCGCCTCGATCCTCACCCATCCTTGCCCGCATCCTCGCCCATGCCACCTCCACCTGGCCCCCGCCTCGCTCCATCGGCCGCCGGAGAAGAGAGGGGAGAAGGAGAGGGTGAGAGAAGAGAGAGGGAGAGTGAGTGAGAAATGAGAGGGGAGAGAGAGAAAAGGGCATTATATAGGGAAAATCCAGAAATTCTGAAAAATACCAAAAAATAGAAAATCACATCCCCGCGATCCTCAGAATGCACCGATCGTGATGGTACCACCCGTGCCCAAGTGAACGACCCGGTTTACCCGCAACGGAGTTCTGCAAGATTTACCGAAACCCGCACATGGAAATCGGAAAACACGCGGAAAAAGCCGCAGAATGCACTCCGGCCTCCGAAATAGTTCCGGATCGCGCCGATCCGAACACGATAGATGTCCGAAACATCACTTCGGACACAACGGAGTCAGATTCACCGGAAACGCAGATCCGGGACCCGAGAAGAAGGATCCGAAAAATCCAGGACATTACAGCCCTCCCCCCTTAAAGGAATTTCGTCCTTGAAATTCAGGACGAGCACGGGAACATGGGAAGAACGCCGTAACCCACTGACAACACCGTCAGAACCTCATCGCAGAAAACCACGATTCACATAAAAGCTCCAGACCCGAGGGACACAGCCAGACTATAAACACGAACAACACTTCGCTCTACGCGTCGAGCACACCGGCCATCAGAGCAGGCACACACAAAGAACACAGTCCAGCGTCACCTCAATCACAGCACAACGAAACACGGCACCGCAGCCATCAGCACGCCCATCGGGGAGACACAGTGCCCGACACGAGAAACAGCTGCCAATGCATCCCATGGTCGGCAGATGACCCAGACGCCAGTTTCGCAAACCCGCCGACTGGTCTCACGCCCGACACAAAGGAACAACCAAAATCGAGCTCCCACCAGCTTACGCGGTTACCTTAGCAGACCGCAACCACCACAACGGCTCAGCGCCGAACATGAGCCACAAATGCCAACAACAACGCCTGACAGTGGAAGACCACGCACGGGCCGCCATACACTGGTCAACGGGAAACCTCCACTGGCACAGCAGGCACGATCCAATCGCGACAGGCCATCCGCTAACACTCCATAGGCTGACAATGCGACTCGAGCCAGATCTCGCTCGAACACGTCATCCAATCTCGAACCTCCTGCCAACACTTCCCACTCAGGGGAGCACGGCAGAACCACGGGATAAGGATCTCCCCACGGTCCCCACGGCACTCGACGTAGACTTAACGACGACATCTCAATGGAGACCCTCGCACACAGGCACCGCCCTTCGAAACGAACTCATCCCAAAACAACCTCAAAGGATTCCTGCGAACTCAGTTCCCACTCTTACCACAGAGCCACTGAGCACCACCGAAACCGCAGCAACCTGGTCGACAACGACGCGACCAGCGGACACGGGTTCCCAAGCAAAGCACAACTTACCACGGTCGGTCACTCGGCCAACCCGCAAGCCACTCTCAGCAACCAACCGATCCCACAATCTGTCAAAGATCACTCCTCCCAGTGTGGTCTCACCCAAGAACGCGATCTCTAACACAGAAATAGGGTACTCATGCTGCACACGAACCAACATATTTCCCCCAGGGACACCAACTACCAGTGCCATAAACCACAAATGCCACAAGCACCGGCACGTCAACAACACACCTCACACAGAGGAACTAATTCTCCAACGCTCAGCACAACCTCTGCAACACCGTAGGCTCCAGTCCTCGACACATCGGGGACCCCGCACCAACCACAAAACCTCGGGAACACCGCCCAACTGGCGCACATCCTCGAGTCCCGAACTCGCCGTGGAGCCTTCGCATCTCAAGCCAAGTCCAGGGCGAACACAACCCATCCACTAACAGAAACGCAGGAGCAAGGACTTACCGGGACATCTCTGCCCAATCCTGCCTCGAAATCCGTAGAACAATCAGGACCGACACGTCATTTCTGACGCCACAGAGCACGACAAGAACATCAGGCTCGACGAAACATCAGCTCACCGAGAAGATCTTCCGCTCACCCGAGCACACTTCTCGATTAGAACACCCGCTCTGCCACCTCAAACCACAACCTTAACACATCAGGGGCTGGATAAACTTCAAGATGGAGTGGCCAAAATCGACAGTAGCTCCCTCAGAGCACGCCTACGGCCACTTAACCACGAACAGTCCTCTCCAGCCACCTGACCAAGCTACAGATTCCTCGAACGCAGTACCGCAACAACGCACCTGCCGGCAACCTCTGCTCAACGCAGCACAACCAGGGCCACCACCGATGAGGGAGAAGGCTCTCGACCTCGATACTTAGACCCCATGCTGGCATGAAAGCCGCGAACAGCAACTACCTTCATAGCGTCGCACAGCACACTCAAGCTCTCAAGCGAGAAACTAGGCGGAAAGCGAATACAAAACCCTAAGCCAGCTGCCGACTGTACTGGACCTTATGGACTCTGATCACTGCAATATCGCGAATTCCTATGTACGTCCACAGCCACTTCTCTGATACCTGCTGTAACGACCTGAGAATCCGATTACCGGGAAAGACCCGATAACCCAAGACTCGAACCGCCGCCCACGAGCCGGGAGGGCTCGGAAGGGCTAAAAGTAGTGTGGAGGCACAAAGAAATAGGAAATAAAGCAGGACAACTCAACAATTAACCGAAATAAATAAACAACTACTGCGACAATAGAGTCCAGCTCAACAGAAAGTACAGTCTAAAGCAGTAAAACGTACCACATGCCGAGTGAACACTCGGCCCGGCGAGCTGGAAACTGAGAACCTCCGAACAGCACCCTCGAACCTCGAGGAAGAACCGCCACATCTAAAAAGCAGGGATGAGTCTCCAAAACAGAGACTCAGCAGGGATCCCGCGGAACCCCAACCGGAAACAACGGCGGTAGCGGAAAGGAAAGCTATAATGATAGCAGGAACAACGAACCGGTGGCCGGTCAAAACTCGGCACTACAGGTACTCCTACTGTACTAGAAAACACACCCCGATCTCACGGTCGGGGGCTACTGAACTACACTAGTACCACTTACCGAAGTAAAAACCCACGGCAACCACGCCGTAGAGGCCTGTCTCCCAAGACACGGCCAACCTGGACACGCTGTCCAAGGTGCAACCCCGACCACCCGGTCACGGACACCGCACCAACAAGATGCAACCTCGGTAAAGCTACTAGCACCAGTCTGACGACGCAAAAATTGACACATGCGCCACGGCGAAACAACCGGAACTCAACGGTCAACACGACCAAAACCCGAAGGTCGAAGTCACAGAGACTGACTGACAGTCTATCACTCCCGACTCGACAAGAAATATCTCCCACTAGAATCACAGTCGGTAGCGTCCCCTGACGTCTTACACTGCACCGCAGGTGAACTGCCTGACGTGGTAGTGCCTACCAAAGGCACGGACACCGAACAAGTAACCGCAAAGCAAGTGACTAGCGGGGGTCACGCTCGTCAGCGAGTGTCCACTGCCCCCAACCACGTGTGCACACACATACCATGCGTCCTAGGTCTGGCCTCTGACTGGTTTTCCCCTTAGTCGGACTCTGGCTACAGACGTGGGGCCCGACGGAAACCAGTCTAAAAACTATCCTCAGGGTAAGCCCGTACACCTACTCCCAGGTGAGACCAGCACACGCGTACTGGTGGGCTACGACTAGTGGAGGGGTCACTGAAGGAGTAGTCTCTCAAGTCAACGGAAAATAACGTCCGAACCCGACGAAGTACGGGGACCATCCCACGTACCAGCACCGTCGCACGGTGACCACGGTCGGAGAAGAAACGGGACTCACAGTCCACAGCCACGTACACACCCTGCGTGAGAGTTGAGAAAACCCAAGTGACGCTAAGCCACTGGACTCTGGACAGTCCTCTAGACGCACTACACCCAACGGTCCTTGAGTCACAAGACTCGGGGTCAAGATCGTCGTATGCAACGACACAAGGCCGTCAATCTAGTCTAATCCCTAGGCCTAAAACCACTATAGCACAAATACCAAGGCAGCTCACGAGCCGCCAAGACCATCCCCTCAAAAGGGAACTCAAGGGACTAAGGCCACACACATGGCCCACACGGAAAGCACAGAAGCACGATTCCCAAGGCAGCTCGCACACCGCCAAGCTGCATCCCAACTCAGGGAGAAGCGGGAAACCTCCAACCCGAGACTGGACAACTGGGCTTGCAGCCCAAGGCCTCACACAAGACCCACTCGGAAATCGCTTTCTGGAGAAACCGACGACGCACGGGGAACTCTCACCGCACGCACACCGACACACGGCGGTTCGAGTCTTAGGTTATCGGGTCTTTCCCGATAATCGGATTCTCGGGTCGTTACATTACCATTCAGAGATTCATAATTGGATTAGTTCAGTGAACCCATATTCTAATAATGGGTACTTGCACATATATCTTAACGTCTTCACACTAGTGATTATGAGATCAGTTACCCTCATCATATGAGAGGATATCATGTGCACTGATCTATCCAGATTCTTTCATATCTCGTCTCAAAGATCTTATGATCAGGAATGTTTAGAACACATGTATATGGAATGTTGATCTCATTATCATAATCTCATTATGATCTAACATTCATAGCATGCGTTCAATGATTTCATTACATCATGTGGTAATAGGCATTATAATAAATGAGATATAATGAAGAAAATATCATAAATATTATTAATACGAATGAGAACATAGAAGAAAAGACACGATCACTTCATAAGTGATTGGTTTACAGAGCATACACTTCTTTTAGAATCTTTTTTAAAGACACATTTGGAATAGTCTGTAGCAAACAAAATTATTGAAAAGTCTCTTCGAAATAACCTGTTAAAAAGAGGAGCTTTAATGATGGCGATACTTAATCAAAAACTCCTTTGGAATATCACAAGAAAAAGTAACTTAACTCAATTTTAATTACAAATGTACCGTCAACAATATCATTTTGAAATGTAAAATTGCATGTAATTATTTTACATTTATTGGGGCAATTTTGATAGGATATTTCATAATCTCAAACATTACACACAAAATCAGTTGAGACGAACTTTTACTTATTTCTTCCCATGGACCTTTTGTGTCTATATCTCCTCTTTTAAAATAATTATCGTACACAAAAGTAAAAACTAATGTGGAATATTTAGAATACGTTTGGAAAAATAATGGATTATAAATTATGAGATTATTAATGATTGGAATCAATAAAAGTCATAGTCCATCTAAATGTGTCATGATGTCTTGGCTTCCATGGGAAGAAATTTTGTGAGAGAAGAGAGAGAGACACATGCAAAGGGGAGTGGATGTCAAAATCTCCTAATACTATCCAAAATTGTCCCAAGTTAGTTTTTATGCATAAGCCTCAGTCTAAGGAAAAAAATGAAAAAAAGACTTCAAGTAGTATTAATTCTTATGTTTTTAACAAAAAGTAAAAATAATAGTGTAAAGTGCATAATTCATAATGTAAAACACTCAAATGAGATTTTGAGATTAACATCTTAAAAATTGAACTTTTTTGACAACATAGTGATTATGAGATTTTTCATAATCTATTGAATCCTGCATTATTTCCATAATAATTCTGATGACCGATTTATGTCCACCGGCCATAATCAAAATATCTAAATATCACGTCAAGATATGTTTATTTGGGTATCATTTGGAACCCAAAAATATATGGATTCTGATGAGAGCGTACATCTCACCTGCCTGTAAAGTACAAGATTTGGTCCGACATAGCGCCATTCTGCACGCGTACGGTTGGAATGATAGTTAACATGATGCTCGGCCCTATCATTGCCTTCCTCAACGCACCATTCGACACACGTCTCGTGACATCATCTGGCCATCTCAGCCTATGCATTGCCCAACTCTCTACCACTGCCAATTGGACTCCCGGACACAGGGTAGAGCATGACTATGCAATCATGCTCGTTCCTTCGTCATGGCTCTCATTTAATGACTCTCCCAACTCAAGACATCATAAAGGTAAATCTCTACAACCCCTCTAGGGGCTTTACCTTAATGACAAGGGCGGCTCTCGCCCTGATTTGAATCCTACTCAGTTACTGACACAAAATCTGAACATGTGTCGTATTCAGTGAGATATTCCTTTCATAACTGTCCTAAGCACTGCATGTCTCTGTAACCACCCTAGTTTGCCTACAACTTCGCCTTAGTAGGACCAACACGTGACACCAAAGTAACAGCTCGATTGTCATCATGGCGAATACCACGAGGGCCTATAAAAGGTACAAGAGGATAATGACACCAGGCATGTGAATTAGAACTCTCATAGTAAATACTTCTACTTTCCTCTGCCCTTCCACCTTTAATGACTTGATAGTCGTAGGGTTTTCCTGGGACACCTCACCTCCTTTGAGAATTTCTTCTTCCTTTATGTAGACAAACTCGGCCTCAACACTCGACTTGACCTCGGGATATTCTGCCACCTCCTGTCTAAGTTCTCTCACTCGGTCTCCCTCTTACAAATTTTTAGTGTTATATAACATGTTCCAATATAAAAAAGACCTAGACAACCTTACCATTGTTCCTAAGGGCATTTAGGTGCATCTGGAATTGTGAATAATCATCTTTTTGGCAAGACAATTAAAATATATAGTTGTAATTTCTCTCTCCTCCATCATAAAAGTAACTCGCAAGAAGCTTATCGATAAGATAAGTAGCTTCTCCAAAATTTTGCCTATTTTACCCCTGACCTCATTGAATGTGTACATGGCGTGAACGAATGTATAAAAGCTCAAAGGAGCACTGTTACTACGTTGGTGCATTGCGATAAACAGAGGGTATTTTGGTGGTCCGATAGTTTGAAATCCTTGTTCCCTGCCTCCAATAACAAAAATTAGGGCGTGTTTGTTAACCGGAGACGATAAGCGCATCTGTGAGTGAGAGAGTGATGAGATCCATCGCTCTCTCTCTCATCAGATGCGTTAACCTAATCAATTAACAAACACGCCCTTAAGCCCACTTTGATAATAGATTAGGATAACTCATATGAGATGTGTTAGGATGAGTTATTCTTTGACTTTTCTCTTTTTCAGTTTGATAACTTGTTCTTACTCTAGGAATAACTCATTCCTAAAATGAGTTATTCCTAGAATAAAGATTTTTATCCTAACTGACTCCTGGTAACTTAATCCTGCTATCAAATTAGAACAAAAGTGAAAAAGTGGAATAACTCATTCTACCCGGAACTTATTCCGTTAACAAAGCGCCCCTAGAGTTTAAACATCGTCGTTATAAATCACCTTGTACCTGACAATTCAATAGGAGTCCGATTTTAGCAAAATAGAATGGATGGAATCAGTTCCAAATGCTGCCTTAAAGTAATATTATACGTCATATCACTGATTATAGTAAAAATTGTCAGAGTAAAATTAGTACAGCAGTTTTACCAAACAACATTAGCCAAATTAGTCATGATTAAAACGGACACTGGCAATAAGTTCACGTGTAGAATCTGGATATATATATAAATAAGAAAAAGAGAGCTAATTAGAAAAATCAAATGGTCTCTCTGCACACATAAATCGATCACTTACAATTTTGATGGTTTCTATGACAATTCAAATATAATAATAATAATAATAATCATATTTTTATTATAATACTTATATATTTATAAAGACATTACTTATATTCCTTAGCGTAAAACTGATATTTTTATGAATATGATTGCGACGATGAAAAGGGCAACGACGATACCCAAAATGAAATAAATCAGGGTGATCATACTTTGGGTGAGTTAGAAGCATAGTTTGTCGATCCGGTACGGGTCGTCTCGACTTGTACGACTCGACCCGACCCATATCGTTTGCGAGATGACCGGGCCGTGAGTCGTCACCGGGTCGCTCCATTAATTTAATAATATATTATATATATAGTGTACTTTTTTATTTTATTTTATTATATATATATATATATTATATATATATAAAGTCTTCTTTATTTAGATATGGGGCAGGATCGGGATGGACCGAGTCGGGAGCGACCCGACCCAGGCCGAGACTGGGTCGGCCGGGTCGCGCGGGTCAACAAACCTTGGTTAGAAGGTTATGAAAATATTTTAATTTCTTGAAAGTGGTTTTTTTCTTCTCATACTAATATTGTGAGAAATATATATATTTTTTATTGTTAGGGGTTACTGAAAAAAGTCAAATCTCGTATGAGTTAATGGTAAATCTGAACCGTTGCTCAAGTTTTTTTTCCTAGAAAAAAAATATGTTATCTAGGTTGAGAGATAAGAAAATTTTGAGGCAAATTTTCCACCCAAAGATCAAAAATCTTTTTCCAAGCCTTTTATTTTCATAAATGACTAACTTTGAAGGACTTTTTTATTATCAAAAAGTATATTTTTACATCCTATCTCAAAAAAAAAGAAGCATAAGAACAAGATCATAGCACTAATAGTACACACATCATATAGTTTTGACTTTTGCATAGTATTAAAATGAAGTAACATCCCGCAAGCAGACAAAAAAGAACGTCTGCTAACCTCTAGAGATCATTGCGGGACCACTGGGGAGTGGGGACTGGACTCGCCGAAAGGTTCTGGTGGGAAGGGGGGGGGGGAAGCAACGCTTGGCCAACCGTTTCGGCACGCGCGCCCGCGGGCGCCGAGCCCGCCAAGCAGGATCCCGTCCCTGCGTCTGTGCGTGTCCTCACCCGCGCCTCCGACGCGCCGCGTGGTAGAAATCCACGGAAGACGCCGGGCGCGACGACAACGCCCATAAACGGTCGTCAAGTTCTCTTCTCCCTGCGCAATCCCAACGCTCCTCTCCCCCGTCGCCCTCGCCCTCGCCCTCGCCCTCGCCCCTCCGGCGCACCACCATCGCACCTCAGGTTCTCTCTCTCTCTCTCTCTCTGTTTGTGTGTGTGTGTCTGCTCTGCCGTTGCTTTTTTCAAAAGCAGAGAGGAGTGTTCCGATTCGATGCGGTCCTTTTCCCCTCGCAGCCGCTGACGCAAGGGGAATGGTGAAGTAGAAGCGAATGCTTTGGAGTTAAAAGCTGTTTGAGAGGGGGAGGGTGGGAGAATGGAGTCTCCTATTCGAGGAATTCGAATTTGGGTGGGGGGGGGAAATCTGATCATGGGGGGCATCGTGTCGCTGTCTCTTTGTGGGGCAGGCCGATTAGGCTGGGGGTGGTGGTGGTGGGATGTGATTCGGTTTCTCTATTGTGGTTGCTATATGTGGGTGGAGCTTGCAGGGAATGCAAGCCGGTGGCTTCTCTTGTGTTCTTCAAGGCTTGATCGAGGTTGATTGTTTCATCTCTTCTTGTTCTTCCAATCCTCCCTTTTGGATTTTCTTCCCGTGTATTGTCTCTCTTTTGTTCACGTCTTTTGATTTGGTTCCTCTTGCTCTTGTTAAGCTGTCTAACGTGCTGGAAGGATATGTGAGTCCAGGATACTCGTGCTTCTAACTTGAAGCGGAATCCTAAGCGACCGTTCTTCTGGTTATGGATTCTATTATTTCGTAATGGAACTTTTGGTTAGGCCTTGAACTAGCTTCTATACAGTTGTTCTGTCGTGGGAAATTCACGCCACAGCTGTCTAACTTCTTACTGCTATCTGTATTTCTGGAAAATGAGCTCCACGGTCAAGTAGAAGGAAGTAACAAATTGGAGATCGATCGTTCTTGTAGCTGTGGCCTTTGCTTTAATGCGGCAACCAACGTGGTTGTACATGCTAATTACATAAGAATTTAAGTCGGTTTAATAAAACTCTACAGATTACCTGACTGTGTCTTGTTGGTTTCCTCTATCCTCCTCAATTTTCTTCTTTTATTTCTGGGAAAGATGTAGACTTGTTTGAACATTTAGTTGATGGTATTATTGGTATCCTGCTTTGGCCTAGTCGGAGGGTAGAGATTATAGCACTTAGAAGTATGTGAAGTTGATTCTCTTCTTTTATTCATGAACGCAGGAGTCTTTCCCTACCAAGTGCTTGCGTCTATTGCAGCTGAAGTTCAGCACTCATCTGTGATAAGATATGGTTTATCCAGACAGCGTATGGAATTTTCTTCCTGTTATTTATTTATTTTTGCTCTTTTTCTGTTTTTTCTCTCCTGGCTAATGATCCATCTTGTCCATAGCCCACATAGTCATGCCTGCTTTGAATAAAGGCTCATGATTTTTTTTAAAATCATTCTTTGCTCTTCAGAAGTTCTTGGATTTAAAATCCAAACTAATTGTTTTAGGTTGTTCAATATGCAGGTCTCAGACGAGATTCCACTAGGTAATGCATATTTCATTCTATTAACATTTTTTCAACTCCAGAACTTGATTAATAGAAATGCCAAATCTTAATTGCATTTTTTTTCTTTGCCCCTCGAAGAGTTGAATGAGTTCACTATTTGATTTACTACCTTTGCTATTGATTTTGAATCAATCTAAAAGTATTTCTAACATTGAAAATTCATTATAACTTCATAAGATATAAATCTTTTCTCATATGCTTGTTTTGCCTGCCTTAAACAAGTTGCAGAGGTTGGTCACATTTCCTCTGGAAATGGAGAAATCTACGTACTCATGTAGCTTGCTCTGTTACTTTCATATCCTAAGGGTCCATTGGCATCTAAAAATGTAAAGTTAACAGGGCCACTATGCTAATGTGAACAAGATCCTACTGATGACTCTCTTTGAAAAAGAATGTTCTTGTGGGTGTTGTATTAATCTTTAGAGATGTCCCTATTCATTGTATTGTTTATGTATGTCTTTTTTGATACAGATGCAGTAATTAAGGATGGAAGAGAAATACTTTTCCAGGTAATTCTGTAGAAATGCATACTCGAATTTTTATGAGTTGTTGGATAAAACTAGGTGATTGATATATTTCTTCATTTCTTCAATAATATATATATATATACATATATACGTATATATATATATTTTCATCATCAATATATTTATATATTCATCAACTGGACACCATAGAGAAGTAATAAATGTAGGGAGATACCTTCTGATAAAGGAATCATAAACACACGTCATCATTGGCTGAAGTCCTACTGCAAGAAGACTTTTATTCTTGCTCCCATCTCCATCGATTTGGCGAATTTATAGGAAGATTCTGGTTATGGATCAGAATTTTAATTTGAATAATGATGCTAATTTAAATGTAACATACAACGTGACCCAACTGCAATTATGTCAATGATGTCATGCCAAACAATCGAAAGTCTTTGGCATGAAAGAAATAAACCACCTTCATTATCTCATATAAGTTTACTTTAACCAGCTTGCCAAATCCCTTAACTCCATCTGGTTTTCTCTCAGTTCTCGAGAACAATCCACTCAATTGACTCTTTTCTCAGGAAAAATAGATGAACCTCTTTTTCTTCCTTCAAAGGGATAAATCTTGCTTAAAGATCAAGAAATCAATGTTCTACTGGTCAACACTTCTATATTTTCACTTTCAAAAAAACACTTCTATATTTTTGTTTTTGAGTTGGGAGAGACTAAAAAACTAAAGCAGACTGCCAAGTAAGTCTGTAAGAAAGGTGCAGCTGATGTTTTACGAAAGATTGTTCTTTCCCAGCATAAAGCAAAGGTTGTGAACAGGCCATTAATGGTGCATACTTCCTTTTCATTTATTTTTATCCTGCAACAACGCTATTAGCAAGGGTGGTGTGCTGGCGCTGGAAAGGATCAATGATAAGTAGGAAACGTGGCAGATGAGAAAGATGCCCATTTTTTTCGAATAAGGTTCTCCTTTTCTTTTCTGTTCAATGCTTGCTTCCTCATATGAGATGACTCAGTTTTAATTGTTTTGAAGGATTGATGATTTTCTACTGAACTTCAAAATAAGTGATGATCTAAAGAACAAGAAGCATTTATTAGGCTAGTTAAATGGTCGTTTAGAGAGGAGATTAAATGGAAACAAAGTGCTAAGGAACATTGGCTCAAAGAAGGAGACAAAAACACAGCATATTTCCATGCAATGGCAAGTCTCAAGCGAAGCTCTTTGTGTATTCAGAGGTTGAAAGCTGGAGATGATGACTTTCATAATGAAATAGACATTCAACAAGCTATACTCAAACACTATGAAGAACTTTTCAGAGAGGAGGAAGAGTGGAGGCCATACATGTGTAGTGATAGGTTCAATAAGATCTCGGAATCTACAGCCATTAATCTCATCAAACCATTCACTGAGGAGGAGATAAAAAGCTCAGTTTTCAGCATGGATCGGAATAAATCACCTGGGCGGCTGGGCCCAATGGCTTCTCAATGTGTTTCTACCAATATTTCTGGGAGATGGTGAAGGGGGAGGTCATGGAGGCAGTCCTAGAATTTCGGAGAAACCCAGCAGCTGTGAGGTGCTTCAACTCCATCTTTGTAGTGTTAATCCCCAAGAAAATGCTGAAGCTTTAAATGACTATCGACCAATCAGTTTGCTGAATGGGACTTGCAAAACTATCACTTAGGCCTTGGCAAATAGGTTGAAAGAAGTGATCAGCAACCTGGTTGATACCAATTAGTCTGCTTTTATCTCCTGTAGATACTTATTGGACAACTTCATGGCTCCCCATGAGTGCTTACATGAACAGAAGGTAAAGAAGAAAGAATGTGTATGGTTTAAGTCAAATTTTGAAAAAGCATATGATAGAATCAGTTGGGATTGTTTATTTCATGCTCTCTACTGCATGGGGTTCAAAGATCTATGGGTGGAATGGGTCTGGAGTTGTGTTCAGAGTTCAGACGGCCAAGGTCTCTATGTTGCTGAATGGGTCACCTTATGGCTTCTTTGGAAGCTCTAGAGGTCTGAGGCAGGGGGATCCACTGTCCCCTTTGCTCTTTGTCATTGTCGGGCAAGTGTTGAGTGCTATGTGGAAGAGAGCATGGGCATCAAATCTGATTAGTAGGATTTCTGTAGGGAGTGGCCAGGAGGATGTCACACACCTACACATTGCAGATGACACTATTCTCTTTGCTTTAGGTGATATGAACAGGATAGTGAACCTAAGAATTTTGTTAAGACTGCTAGAGGCTGTTACTGGCCTTAAGATAAACTTTCTGTAGAGTGAACTGGTCGGAATCAACATCAAGGAGGGAGAAAAGGACCTCATTGCTTGTCTTTTAGGGGCCAAATGGGGAAATTTCCCAATTAGATACCTGGGACTGCCTCTTACTTTTGGCAACCTGAAGGCCTCTGATTAGAATGTGATTGTCAAGAAAATTGGGGATCACATAGCTGCTTGGAAAGGCAAATTTCTGTCTGCTGGAGGCAGGTGGGTTCTGTCTAAAACAGTGCTGCCCAACATCGCCATTTATTTTATGTCCATCTTTAAGGCTCCAAAACATGCTTGCCTCAAGATTGAGTCTCTTAGAGCATCATTTTTCTGGAAAGGAAAAGGGCCAGGTGAGAAAGGTATACATCCAATTACATGGAAGTTTGTATGCAGGTCTAAGGAGGAAGGTGAAGTGGGTTTGACGTCCATTGAAGCTATTAATCAAGCCCTATTATTGAAATGGCTGTGGAGAGTAGATACAAATGATTCAGCCATGTGGAAAAATATAATTGTTAATAAGTACTTGGGGGGCTGGAATGGATGGTGTTCATAGGGATCCTTCGGCAATCAAATGTCCAGCATCTGGAGGAACATTCTCAAACTCAAAGATTTTTACAGATGTTCATCATCAATCTGTGTAGGGGATGGAAGAAAGACTAAGTTCTGGGAGGATCCGTGGCTACTGAATACAGAGCTTAAAGAAGCCTTCCCAAATCTTTATGCAATTGCTTCTATGAAGGGGGAAAATGTTTATGATTTCTGGTCACAATCAGAACAAAGCCTAGGTTGGACTATACATTTCAGAAGGAACTTGACTGAAATTTAGTGCCAGCAATACCTGCAGTTCTCTTGCATATTGGATAAGAAGAGGTTGTCACTAGGGTCCAATGATTCTAGAAGCTTGAAATGGGAGAAAGAAGGCAACTTCTTTGTTAGATCAGCAACCAAAATTCTGATGCAAGGAGGTTGGAAAGTCCCCTGGTACAAGCAAGTGTGGAATGTCAAGACTCCCATCAAAATCAGAATTTCCTTATGGCAATTGGCTTGGACGAGAACCTCAACTGCTGACAGAGGGCACAAGTTCAAGCCGGGCATTAGAACCAAATGTGTCTTTTGTGGGTGTTTTACAGAGAAGTTGGACCATCTTTTTTTCAATTATGGCATACTTCGGACAATGTGGGATCAATTTTTCAAAGCAACCAAGGTCCAGTGGCACACCAAGAATTGCTTGGAGGAATGGCTTGTAGAATGGATGCTCCTAAACCCAATAAAGGAAGAAAAGGAGTTCTGGGAATTGTGTTTCCCGGCTATGCTCTGGTCATTTTGGAGGGAAAGGATCAATAGAGTGTTTAGAGAGCAGTTTAGACATCCGTCCAGTATCATCCAGAATCGCATCAACTGTTTAATGGATTGGCATTTTACTGTTAAGGGGTTGTCATGCCATCCTTCATATCTTATGTCTAGAATACAAGGGTGGAAACAATTGATATTCTAATTTTCTTTTCGGGGGGGGGGGGTTACCTTCTTGGTAGAATCCCTAGGTTGTACCCTCTTCATTTCTTTTTTAATGAAATGTGGCTGTAGGCCACCTTCTAAAAAAAGAAAAGGGTAATAACTTTAATATTGATAACTCAAAACGGGAGTTGGTTTTCTCTCTCTAGCCATTTCTAGAGTGAGAAGCTCTAGCTTTTCTCCCTGGTCCATGGCTCGCCGGGGGGGGGGGGGGGTCCTCACCGGAGCAGGCTCCCGGAGGACGCTCCTCAGGGAGGATGCCTACATGCTTCGAATGCGGGTTACGGGGGCGCATTCGGCGCTTTTGTCGGGCTAGGAGGCTGCCCCCCTCTGGGGTCGGTGGTGGTTCCGATGGAGGGTCAGTTCTGGTCAATTTGGAGGGAAAGGAATAATAGAGTGTTTAGAGAGCAATTTAGACATCCATCAAGTATCATCCAGAATCGCATCAACTGTTTAATGGATTGACATTTTACTATTAAGGGGTTGTCATGCCATTATTCGTATTTTATGTTTAGAATATAAGGGTGGAAACAATTGATATTATAATTTTCTTTTCTCGTGGGGGGGCTATGTTTTTTTTTGGGGGGGGGGGTGGTTTACTTTCTTGGTAGAATCCCTCGGTGCTTGGTGATTAGTGATTGTACCCTCTTCATTTCTTTTTTAATGAAATGTGGCTGTAGGTCACCTTCTAAAAAAAGAAAAGGGTAATAACTTTAATATTGATAACTCAAACGAGAGCTAATTTTCTCTCTCTAGCTGTTTCTAGAGAGAGAAGCTCTAGGTTTTCTCCCCGGTCCATGGCTCGCGGGGGGGGGGGGGGGTTCTCGTTGGAGCAGGTTCCCGAAGGACACTTCTCAGGAACATTGTTGGCAGTTTCGGCCGAAACGTATCGGTTTCGGCCATAACCGATACGAAAATGGGCCCAATTACTGTAGCGATCAGAAACATAAAGGGTGTATCGGTTTCGGGCGAAACAAATACTGGTTTCGACCGAAACACGTGAACCCTCTTTATGATTTGCTGTGTCCCCCCCCCCCCCCCCCCCGAAACCCACTACCCAGCCACGGTTTCGGCCGAAACCCTCCCCCCTGTTGCCTGCTGTCTCCCGCAGCTACTGTGCTACTCTCGCTGGCCTACTGCCGCTGCTATGGAGCTGGCCCGCCGCTGCTGTGCTGCTGCCGCTGCTGGTGCTGCTGCTGCCGAGCTGCTCCTGCTGTGCTGCGGCTGCTGCCTGCTGCTGCTGGTGCCTTGTGCTGCCTGCTGCGCACCAACTGCTGCTGCCGGTGTTGTCTGCAGCCTGCTGCTCTTGCTGTTGCTGCAGCAGGTGCTGCTGTTACTCCCACCGCCGGCACCGCCGGACTGTCGGACTGCCCACCCCCTGCTAGCCTGTTGTGCACTTGGGGTTGTAAGTAATTTTTTTTACCTTAATTTGTGCAACCCTAATTAGTTCAGATTTCAAAATAAACCTTAATTAGATACTTAAAATTAGATTCATTATTAATTAACCCCTAATTCATGCAACAAATTTGGGGCTTTCGTCTAATTCGGCTTTCTTAGCCACAATTGAAGGTTAGATAAGTTTCATTGACGAATTTGGGGTGCCTTCATGCTGGGATTATATTTGTATGAAGGGTAATTAGGGCTTAATTAGTAATTAGGGCTTAATTAGTTCATAAAAATTGGGGCTTTTGTCTAATTCGAGTTTCATAGTCACAATTGAAGGTTAATTAAGTTTCATTGACGAATTTGGGGTGGGATCATGCTGGGATTATATTTTTATGAAGGGTAATTAGGGCTTAATTAGTAATTAAGCCTTAATTAGTTCAAAAAAATTGGGACTTTCGAGTTTCCTAGCTACAATTGAAGGTTAATTAAGTTTGATTGATGAATTTGGGGTGGGATCATGCTGGGATGTCATTTTTATGAAGGGTCATTTAGGGTTATTTGGTAATTAGGGCTTAATTACCTCATAAAAATTGGGACTTTCGTCTAATTCGACTTTATTACCCACAATTGAAGCTCAATTAAGCTTCATTGACTAATTTGGAGCTCTTTCATGTTCAATTGTCTTTTTTTCATTGTACTTACAAGAGATTGTCTTTGACTGTTTTAATGCAGCATCATGCTTAGACGTCAGCAAACACAGGAGCAGCAAGGGCAGGAGGATCCGGGGTGGACCCACATGTCTTTAATTGATGCTAAGAGAAGAAAGGTGAAATACAATTACTGTGGTAAGGAGATGTATGGCGGAATTACCAGAGGAAAGCAACATTTGGCAGGGGTAAGAGGAGAGGTGAGACAATGTGACAACTGTCCCCGATAGGTGCGAGAAGAGATGCGCCAGTACCTTCTGGGGAAAAGGGAGAGGGTGCAACAAAGGGTTGAGGATGAGGCTGAAATTACTGAGGAGATTTCTGGCAGAAGGGTTAGGAGGGATGATGATGAGGAAGGCACTGAGGATTCAGATCCAGAGATGACTGAAGTAAGGGAGCGTGAACAAGTCGCTCGAAGGAAAGGGAAGGGACCCATGGGTTCAGGGACCTATGAGAGTACAGCTGCACGACGTCCTGATGTTGGTGCTGCCCCACATACGCAGGGAACAGGTCCCATGGACAGCTATCTGCACAGAAGGCCCCAAGCTACACAACCTAAAATCAAGCAAGCAATGAGAGGGGTCAAAAAATCAGTAGAAGTTGCAGGGCATGCATTTAAATCTATTTGTAAATGGTTTTTTCATGCAGGTGTCCCTGCACATGCAGCTTCAAGTGAATATTTCCAACCTATGATAGATGTCATAGCAGATGCTGGCCCTGGCTTGCAGGCCCCCTCACGTCGAGACATATACGGGCGTGGCCTTGAGGGAGAGGTTGAGGAGCTCCATGATTGGGTTGAAAGCTTCAAGCATATATGGGTGGAGAGAGGATGCACCATCATGTGTGATGGTTGGACTGGTACCACGAAAAAGTCCATGATAAACTTTTTGGTCTATTGCATCGAAGGTACAATGTTTGTGAAATCAGTTGATGCATCAGATTATGAAAAGAATGTAAATTATTTGTTTCATTTGATGGATGGCATGGTAGAACAAATTGGAGATGAGAATGTTGTGCAGGTGGTGACTGATAATGAAGCCAGTTACAAGGCTGCAGGGAAGAAATTGATGCAGAAGTGCAGTCATTTATATTGGCTCCCATGTGCAGCACATTGTCTGGGTCTGATGCTTGAAGACATATGGAAGGAAAAGCATGTGAAGAAGACAATTGACAAGGCACAAAAAGTCACACAGTATATCTATGGCCATCCTAGGATACTAAATATGTTCAGGGCGCATGCCAGTGGAGGGCGAGATATCATCCGTGCAGGCCCAACCAGATTTGCTTCCAATTTTATTTCTTTGGAGTTTTTGCACAGGTATAAGATTGATCTCAATTCTTGATACTTTATCCTTACTAATATGTAACAGTTGATGCAGCTTCAAATTTCATTTATCTGCACAGGTACAAGAATGAGCTGAAAGCTTTCATGTACCACAATATCCTGCGGGACTACATCGACAAGGGCACAGTTGATGCACAGATAGATTATCTGGATGTCTGCCACGTCGTGGACGACAACAAATTCTGGGACAGGGTGTCACGGTACTTGAAAGTAGTCACACCTCTCGTGAAGGTCCTAAGAATGGTGGATGGCGATAAGAAGAATGATATGGGCTATCTGTACGAGGCCATGGACCGTGCCAAATTGGAGTTGCAACATTCCCTTCCCAGACATTATGCAAAATGGTGGAAAATTATTGACCAGAGATGGGACAATACATTACACCACGATTTGCATGCAGCTGGTGAGTGATTAATTATACTGAAATTGGGGTAATGCCTTTATGTTATTTTATAAATTTCATTTAGTTAATTATACACAAATGCAGGTTATTTCCTCAACCCTCGATTTATGTACGGTGCCGATGCACATGTTGATGGCGAGGTGCTTCAAGGGACTTTAAAAGTCATTGGTCGTTTATCGAGGAATCCATAAAAGAGACTAGAGGCCGAAGTAGAGGTTCGCCTTTATTTGATACTTTCAATAACATGTATAGAATTTATTTAAATAGTTATGTTAATGTATTACTTTATGTTTGTAGATGAACCATTACAGAATGAGGACTGTGACATATGCTGACTCCCAATTACAATACGCTGTGGGAAGAGTGAGCCCAAGTATATTTTATTTTTTGGATTTCTTAACCTGATGAATATATATTTCTACAACTAAAATGCATTTTTTTATGGTTGGTGGAACAGCTGACTGGTGGATAATGGTTAACAACCGAGATGTGGGCAGCAATGCATTGGCTTTCATTGCAGTTAGGGTGCTCAGTCAAACAACATCGGCAAACCAATGTGAAAGAAATTGGAGCACGTTCAGCCTTATACACTCGAAGGTTCGCAATCGGCTAAAGGCTGAACTGTTAGAGAAATTAGTGTACTGCCACTACAATATGAGGTTGAGAATAAAGAATATGAGGTTGAGACAACAGCTGCGAGACAAACGCGCCGCCGGGGATGCCGCCGCAGAAATTGATGTGGATGTCTTATTTGATGATGAGAATCCGTTGCAGTCTTGGGTGGAGACACGAGAGCAGGTTGATGAGCCCGTTTTTGATGATGATGATAGAAAATGGGCAGAGGGCATACTAGATGAAGATGAGCAAAGAGATCCCGAATTAAGAAGAAAATCAAAGAGGGTCAGAGATACTCATGGCCACATGTCTAGGGTTGTTGAGGACACTGAGGAGCAGCATGATTTTCAGCCAGCTAGACACTCCGACTCAGATAGCAGGCCAGTCACTCCTAGAATGGGCAAGGCACCTACATCCTTAAGAAGAAGTACATCAGTGCATGGGCAAACTGAGAGAACAAATGTTGCTGCTCGAGAGGACCCGACAATTGAGCAGTTGAAGCAGATTTATGTGAGGCACACGCCAAGGGATAAAGGACTCATGTCAAAGATCACTGAAAAATTGGCACCACAAGAGAAAAAAGTATCCCCAAAGGCTAAAAAGCGACTGATTTCTTGTGGTGATGATGATGATGGTGATCATCCCGGAGGTGCTGCAGGTAGTACTAGTGCTGCAGGTGGTACAGGTGATGCAGGTGCTGCATGTGGTACTACTGCAGATCGTCCCTCCCCCTGACTGTATCCAGTAGTACCACCTGCAGCACCTGCATCACCTGTACCACTTGCAGCACCTGCATCACCTGTACCACCTGCAGCACTAGTACCACCTGCAACACCTCCGGGATGATCACCATCATCATCATCACCACAAGAAATCAATCGGTTTTTAGCCTTTGGGGATGTTTTTTTCTCTTGTGGTGCCAATTTTTCAGTGATCTTTGACATGAGTCCTTTATCCCTTGGCGTGTGCCTCACATAAATCTGCTTCAACTGCTCAATTGTCGGGTCCTCTCGAGCAGCAACATTTGTTCTCTCAGTTTGCCCATGCACTGATGTACTTCTTCTTAAGGATGTAGGTGCCTTGCCCATTCTAGGAGTGACTGGCCTGCTATCTGAGTCGGAGTGTCTAGCTGGCTGAAAATCATGCTGCTCCTCAGTGTCCTCAACAACCCTAGACATGTGGGCATGAGTATCTCTGGCCCTCTTTGATTTTCTTCTTAATTCGGGATCTCTTTGCTCATCTTCATCTAGTATGCCCTCTGCCCATTTTCTATCATCATCATCAAAAACGGGCTCATCAACCTGCTCTCGTGTCTCCACCCAAGACTGCAACGGATTCTCATCATCAAATAAGACATCCACATCAATTTCTGCGGCGGCATCCCCGGCGGCGCGTTTGTCTCGCAGCTGTTGTCTCAACCTCATATTCTTTATTCTCAACCTCATATTGTAGTGGCAGTACACTAATTTCTCTAACAGTTCAGCCTTTAGCCGATTGCGAACCTTCGAGTGTATAAGGCTGAACGTGCTCCAATTTCTTTCACATTGGTTTGCCGATGTTGTTTGACTGAGCACCCTAACTGCAATGAAAGCCAATGCATTGCTGCCCACATCTCGGTTGTTAACCATTATCCACCAGTCAGCTGTTCCACCAACCATAAAAAAATGCATTTTAGTTGTAGAAATATATATTCATCAGGTTAAGAAATCCAAAAAATAAAATATACTTGGGCTCACTCTTCCCACAGCGTATTGTAATTGGGAGTCAGCATATGTCACAGTCCTCATTCTGTAATGGTTCATCTACAAACATAAAGTAATACATTAACATAACTATTTAAATAAATTCTATACATGTTATTGAAAGTATCAAATAAAGGCGAACCTCTACTTCGGCCTCTAGTCTCTTTTATGGATTCCTCGATAAACGACCAATGACTTTTAAAGTCCCTTGAAGCACCTTGCCATCAACATGTGCATCGGCACCGTACATAAATCGAGGGTTGAGGAAATAACATGCATTTGTGTATAATTAACTAAATGAAATTTATAAAATAACATAAAGGCATTACCCCAATTTCAGTACAATTAATCACTCACCAGCTGCATGCAAGTCGTGGTGTAATGTGTTGTCCCATCTCTGGTCAATAATTTTTCACTATTTTGCATAATGTCTGGGAAGGGAATGCTGCAACTCCAATTTGGCACGGTCCATGGCCTCGTACAGATAGCCCATATCATTCTTCTCATCGCCATCCACCATTCTTAGGACCTTCACGAGAGGTGTGACTACTTTCAAGTACCGTGACACCCTGTCCCAGAATTTGTTGTCGTCCACGACGTGGCAGACATCCAGATAATCCATCTGTGCATCAACTGTGCCCTTGTTGATGTAGTCCCGCAGGACATTGTGGTACATGAAAGCTTTCAGCTCATTCTTGTACCTGTGCATATAAATGAAATTTGAAGCTGCATCAACTGTTACATATCAGTAAGGATAAAGTATCAAGAATTGAGATCAATCTTATACCTGTGCAAAGACTACAAAGAAATAAAATTGGAAGCAAATCTGGTTGGGCCTGCACGGATGATATCTCTCCCTCCACTGGCATGCGCCCTGAACATATTTAGTATCCTAGGATGGCCATAGATATACTGTGTGACTTTTTGTACCTTGTTAATTGTCTTCTTCACATGTTTTTCCTTCCCTATGTCTTCAAGCATCAGACCCAGACAATGTGCTGCACATGGGAGCCAATATAAATGACTGCGCTTCTGCATCAATTTCTTCCCTGCAGCCTTGTAACTGGCTTCATTATCAGTCACCACCTGCACAACATTCTCCTCTCCAATTTGTTCTACCATGCCATCCATCAAATGAAACAAATAATTTGCATTCTTTTCATAATCTGATGCATCAACTGATTTCACAAACACTGTACCTTCGATGCAATAGACCAAAAAGTTTATCATGGACTTTTTCGTGGTACCAGTCCAACCATCACACATGATGGTGCATCCTCTCTCCACCCATATATGCTTGAAGCTTTCAACCCAATCATGGAGCTCCTCAACCTCTCCCTCAAGGCCACGCCCGTATATGTCTCGACGTGAGGGGGCCTGCAAGCCAGGGCCAGCATCTGCTATGGCATCTATCATAGGTTGGAAATATTCACTTGAAGCTGCATGTGCAGGGACACCTGCATGAAAACATCATTTGCAAATAGATTTAAATGCATGCCCTGCAACTTCTGCTGATTTTTTGACCCCTCTCATTGCTTGCTTGATTTTAGGTTGTGTAGCTTGGGGCCTTCTGTGCAGATAGCTGTCCATGGGACCTGTTCCCTGCGTATGTGGGGCAGCACCAACGTCAGGACGTCGTGCAGCTGTACTCTCATAGGTTCCTGAACCCATGGGTCCCTTCCCTTTCCTTCGAGCGACTTGTTCACGCTCCCTTGCTTCAGTCATCTCTGAATCTGAATCCTCAGTGCCTTCCTCATCATCATCCCTCCTAACCCTTCTGCCAGAAATCTCCTCAGTAATTTCAGCCTCATCCTCAGCCCTTTGTTGCACCCTCTCCCTTTTCCCCAGAAGGCACTGGCGCATCTCTTCTCGCACCTATCGGGGACAGTTGTCACATTGTCTCACCTCTCCTCTTACCCCTGTCAAATGTTGCTTTCCTCTGGTAATTCCGCCATACATCTCCTTACCACAGTAATTGTGTTTCACCTTTCTTCTCTTAGCATCAATTAAAGACATGTGGGCCCACCTCGGATCCTCCTGCCCTTGATGCTCCTGTGTTTGCTGACGTCTAGGCACGATGCTGCATTAAGACAGTCAAAGACAATCTCTTGTAAGTACAATGAAAAAAAGGCAATTGAACATGAAAGAGTTCCAAATTAGTCAATGAAGCTTAATTGAGCTTGAATTGTGGGTAATAAAGTCGAATTAGACGAAAGCCCCAATTTTTATGAGGTAATTAAGCCCTAATTATCAAATAACCCTTAATGACCCTTCATAAAAATGACATCCCAACATGATCCCACCCTAAATTCATCAATCAAACTTAATTGACCTTCAATTGTAGCTAGGAAACTCGAATTAGACAAAAGACCAATTTTTTTGAACTAATTAAGGCTTAATTACTAATTAAGCCCTAATTACCCTTCATAAAATATAATCCCAGCATGATGTAGACACGTCATTTTAACATTATGCTGAGCAGATCCCGTATTACACTAAGACGCCCCAAAGCAGCTCGCACGGTTAAGTCAGTTGAGTGGCCTCCAATTTTTATCTGGTAAACCTCAATTGTAGTTTCTTAATAAAACTCATGTTAATAGGCTTGTGACCATCCTATTTTCTACATAAAAAAATAATAATAATATGTGTGTCAATGGGCTTGGCCCATTCTTATTCTAAGAATAATTGGATAAGGGGAAGCTCATCAAGTGTTAATGGGCTCATGTGATAATGGGCTTGGCCTCTTCTTATTATAAGAATAAATAAATAAATTTTAATAAACTTGACCCCATCCTTTACTACCATTTTTACTCTCTTCCCACCTTATTCGGATCTTGCCCCCTCTCTTTAATATTCTCTCTCTCTCCCATTTCTTCCCTTCGGAGGCATCTCCCCACCCTCTCACGTAAGGACCCATAACCACCTCCAGCCATCCTCCTCTTCACGACAGTCACCTCTTTTCTCCTCCACCCTCACTCACCCTCCCACTCCTCTTACGGGCCTGCTAACCACCTCCACCGTCTCCCCTCCCTCTCTCCTTCTCTCCCTCTGCAGCCACCACAGCCACCTCCTCGGTCAGCCTCCTCTCCACTCACCCACTCTCTTCCTCTGCCTCCATCTCCACCGCATCTCCCCTTCGTAAGCCACCTGCACCTCCTTTTTTTTTTTTCATTCTCTGCACCCACCACCACTGCAGCCACCACAGAAGCCACCCTCCGCCATCTCCCTCTCTCTTCCTCCCTCATCCCCCCCTCTTTCATTTTCGGTTCTCTCCCTCTTTCTCTTCTCTCTCCCTTACTCCATCTCTTTTCTCTCCCTCTGATCTCTCCCTCCCTCAATCTCTTTCTAACAAAAAAAGCTAAAAAATAAAAAGGTAGTTCGCAGGGGGGGCCTCGTCGCCCGTGCCCCCCCTTTGAACCACAAGGGGCCGCAATGGCCCCTTTTGTCCGCCGCACACGGCCGCCCCCGACGCCGCCGCTCCCGCCGGCCGCCTCCCGCCGGCCGCCTCCGGCCTCGCACACGACCGCCCCCGACGCCGCCGCTCTCGCCGGCAGCCTCCGGCCTCGCACACGGCCGCCCCCGACGCCGCCCCGACGCCGCCTCTGCCCCGCTGTCGTCTCCGGCCAAACGCCCCAGCCCGCAGCGCCCTCTCCTCCGGCCCCGACGCCGCCTCCAGCCGCAGCGCCCTCACCTCCGGTCGCCCCGACGCCCCCGCCTGCGCCCTGCACGCCCGACGCCGCTCCCTGCGCGCCGCCGCCAACGACCCCCTCTCTCTCTCCCCATCTCTCTCTCCCTCTGTCTCTCTTTCTCTCCCTCTCTCCCTGTCTCGTTCTCTCTCTCTCTTCCCGCCTCCCTCTCTCCCCGTCTCTGTCTCTCCCCCGTCTCATCTCTCCTCTCGCGCCCACCCCCCTCTCTCTTCCTCTTTCTCTCTCTCTCCTCCTCTCCCTCTCGTTCTCTGTCTCTCCCTCCCTCTCACTGTCTCTCTCGGCTCCTCTCTCTCTCTCTCTCTCTCTCTCGATCTCCCTCTCTCATTTTTTTTCTTTTTTATTCCCTCTCACCACCGTCTCTCTGACTCTCTCTCTTTCCCCTTCTCCCTGTTTCTTTCACTCTCTCTCTCTCTCTCCCTCTCACTCTCTCTTCCCCTCTCTGCCTTCGCCACCCCCCTTTTTTTATTTTTATTGTCTTTTTTTTTCTCACCAACTCCCTTCATCCCTCACTCTCGGGTCACTCTCCCTCTCTTATGTATATATAACATATATACATATACTATATATATATATCTTATATAGTTCATATTCTCTCTCTCTCTATATATACGCTATATATGTAAAACTAAAGTAAAAATCTCTATAAAAAAAAAGAGTTCTTCTCCTCTTTCTCCCTTTCTTCCTTTCTCTTCAACCCTCTCTCTTTCGATCCCCCTCTTTATAGATGTATTCCCGTTCATGTATATGGGTATGTGTGTGTTCGTGTAGGGGTACGTGTCTGTGAACGTATGCACGTGTTGATTTGAAGTGGAAAAGAGACTTTAAAGCAGTCGTTCTGCTGTGCTGCGTGCCTGGTTCATCCTCACCTTGCCGGAGAAGCTCATCCAAAGCCCATCATCCATCTCTGAATAAGTTTTCTCCCCCCTTGTTGTCTGGTTTTCATTCAGTTAGTTACATATGCATGCATTACTTGTCGTTCATATAGTGTCTCTCTTCCTGAGAGACCCCTCTTTGTTCATTCATCATATCATCTACCTACCTTTTCATGTCTAAAAGGGGTTTTTAAATACTACCAACCAGGTTAGTGTTCTCTTATGCTATCCTCAATATCAGCTTCTAAAGAATTGATGCTACACCACCGTCGTCCTTATCTCGTTGTTGTTTCTCTTCATTTGTTTTCCGTGCAGGGTTAACCAGTCGGGGATCCCGCTTCTTCCGTCAACCAAAAGAGTAGGAGGTCATCCCTCCTTTTGAGGTACCCGGCTATTGTCTCTCTCATCTATCCTAATTCTTTCCTTCATCATTATTATTTGTTGTTAAATTTCCATCTTCATCCTCCTTTACGTTTCGTTTAACAATAAGTCTATCTCCTCTCCCTTATTAGTATTATATATCGTTAAAACTCCATCTCCGTTCTTCTCTGTCTTATCTAAAATAAAATTTTCATCCTGTCTATATTTTCTTAGTATTCTTTTCCTATAACGTACTACCTTATTCTACCATCTATCACCCGATTTCTCTCTTTGCTCTCTCATCTTTCTCTTAAAAAGATATAAGAACATAAAAACAATAAAAGCCACAAAACCCCCAAAAAAATATATAATAACAAAAAGTAAAACAAAAAAAAGGGATAATAAAATCCGGGTAACCAAAGAAGGCCCTCTTCGTCGGCCGGCCGACTAAAGAGGAAGAGAGGACCCGCACTGCTCCCGCTTCAGCGGTCAAACGCGATCAGACATTCCCTGTGGGGCTCTCAGCCCCTGGCGATCACATCCCCTTCCCACTTTCTTTCCTGTCAATTTTCTCTTTTGTTTAAATCCTGCGACGGAAGTCATTCCTCGCGAAGGTGTACGTGACGGAAGTCATTCCGCGCGAAGCCTTTTTCATTCTGTCATTTTATTCCCTTGATTTTTGTCTAAACCCTGCGACGGAAGTAATTCCTCGCGAAGGTGTACGTGACGGAAGTCATTCCTCGCGAAGCCTTTTTTTATTCTGTTATTCTATTTCTTTAAATTTCTGTCTAAACCCTGCGACGGAAGTAATTCCTCGCGAAGGTGTACGTGACGGAAGTAATTCCTCACGAAGCCTTTTTATTCTGTCATTTTATTCCTTTGATTTTTGTCTAAACCCTGCGACGGAAGTAATTCCTCGCGAAGGTGTACGTGACGGAAGTTATTCCTCGCGAAACCTTTTTCATTCTGTCATTTTATTTCTTTAAATTTCTGTCTAAACCCTGCGACGGAAGTAATTCCTCGCGAAGGTGCACGTGACGGAAGTAATTCCTCGCGAAGCCTTTTATTATATATATATTACAGTAAAAACCCCGCGGAGAGTAATATCTCGCGGTGGTCTTATGTATATATACTCATGTTTATTATCTATATTGCAATAAAAACCCCGTAAGGCCAATGTCTCGCGGTGGTCCTAATACGTACATATATATTCATTAGTGTTGATATTACTGCATCACTGTTAGAACCCCACAAAGACCAATGTCTTGTGGTGGTATGTCTTGGTTCGTATTGTCTTTGTAATTTTCTGGAGAACGATACACCGCTGCAGTTTCTGAGTCTTCGTGCCTCCCCATTTCTGTTACTTAGATTCTCGGATTTCCTGGTATATGGAAAACTGCTCGTGGAACGGTAAGTCACGCTTACCGGGAAGGGGTTAGTTTGCGCGAGAGGGTCTTCCGACCCCTATCTCCGCCACGTACCGGAGTTCGTTTCACATCCTTCTTTCCTTTCTCTCCTTTATGTTCTTTCTCTTCTTGAGTTGACCTCGTCATTTCCATCTCTTAGGACAGACGAGGGTGGACGTCCCTTGCCGTCTCCACCTCTCTGGCAATCACCTTTTCATCATTACTTTGCATCATTGTTTCTTTTCTTCACGAGGGTGGACGACACTCTTTTGCGTCTACACCTTTTTGGCGATCACGGTGGGACCTCTTTTGTTTTCTCTGGTTACCCAAATATTGTCGGCACCCACGTGTGCCCCTCCATTCGGCACCCACGTGTGCCCCTCCACTTGGCACCCACGTGTGCCCCTCCACTCGGCACCCACGCGTGCCCCTCCACTCGGCACCCACGTGTGCCCCTCCACTCGGCATTCGGCACCCACGTGTGCCCCTCCACTCGGCACCCACGCGTGCCCCTCCACTCGGCACCCACGCGTGCCCCTCCATTCGGCACCCACGTGTGCCCCTCCACTCGGCACCCACGTGTGCCCCTCCTGATTGCGCCCGCGTGCGCTATATTCGTGTTCCCGCTATCATTCTTGGCATTCCAATTTCATCCCTCGTGCACTACGTGCATTACTCCAGAACCCCCCTTGAAGTCTGAATAAATTTGTATCATTGCAGAAAAGGAGTGTTGTGATGTTTGTTTAATTTCTTTTATTGCATATATCTGCTGTCTGTTTATATATCTCTTGTTAAATTCAGCACTGCATTGCATATCATCTCCCTTTTATTTTTATTTCTTTTGTTCCATCTTTTTTAGGATCACCTTTTCTTGGTGAAGGAAAGACTCTCCGTCGGGAATTCCTCTCGACGGACTAGGATCTCCTTCACTGGGACCTCCGTAAGTCCCCGACATCGAAGGATTCCCTCTTCGTTCACTGGGCTGGTTGTACCACTGAAGTTCCCTGGAGATAGTTAACCCATTCGTGGTGAGTCGAGTGTCCTTAGATCACACGGCGGAAATCAATATTGCAACTAAGGTCCCTCCTGTGGTGTGAACATTAGATTAGAAAAGAAAAAAAGAAAAAAGGGGAAAACCAAAAGAAAACAAAAAAGGCGTTAAACATCAACTTGTTTGTTAATCTTTGCTAATGGTTTGAGTGTGTATGTTATTACATTTTAATTAGAAAGAAAAAAAAAGGGAAAACAAAAAGAAAACACAAAAAGGCGTTAAACATCAACTTGTTTGTTAATCTTTGTTCTTGGTTTGAGTGTGTATGATATTGCGTTCCGGCAAAATCTCACGTTCCGAAAAGGATCAAGAAATGTCCGGGAACGGTCAGAATCCGACCCCGAGTCACCAGGGGACACATGTCCCTGCTGAGGACGCAGGTTCCTCCCGTGAGCCCTCACATGAGGTGCGAGCCGCCGTCGGGGAAGCATCCCCGCCGCAAGATATTTCCTCCTTGCTAGGTGTTCTCGCGAACACACAGCTCAATTCCGATCAGATCCGAGCCTTTCAGGCCGTCTTAAAAGGGAAATCTGTTGACTCTACTCCTCAAAATCCAACACCAATTCCTCTCTCTATTCAAGAGCCCGCACAGGCAATCCCTCCCTCATTCCCTCTTGTGCAGACAAGTTTGCAGCCTCCCTCTTTCCAATTACCTCCCCAGTCTCAAGTTCCACCAATTCTTCATCCAACATTTCAGTCAGTTCCATTTACTGATATGCCACATCTGCAACCTCCCCCTTTCCAATTACCTCCCCAATCTCAAGTTCCACCAATTCCTCATACGACATTTCAGTCAGTTCCATTTGCTGATATGTCACAACGTCTCTCTCATCCGGAATTCCCTTCTCAGGCTTCTGCGAGGCCTCAGTGGCCACCACAACCTGCTCCTTACAATGAGGTCACTCAATCTCTCCTTCATAGGATGAACAAGATGGATGAACAATTCCGAGATTTCAAAAAGATCGTGGATGTCAAATCCGCGCCTGAGATCTCTTTACCAATCCTTCCAGTATTCCATCTCCCTCCTTCTGAAATGCCAACGTATCGACGGTACACCGGCACAGGCAACCCCCTCATTCATCTGAAGGACTTTATGTATGAGTCCTCGTTTTGGCAGAACGATCAAAGATCCTTGGCATACCTCTTCAGGAGATCATTGGACGGTCCCGCCTTAGAATGGTTCTATTCACTAGAGCCGAGTGAGGCTGAGAATTTCGACGTAGTGCAACGAAAATTCACACAGAAATATCGGGATAGGGTCGGTCCCTCCTTCTCTATTACCGACCTAGTGGCTGAAAAAATGAAGCCGGACGAAGATTTCATCCAATTTGCCGATCGATGGAGATCCTTGGCAGAGAAAATGAGAGACCCCATTTCAGAATCAGAGCAAGTAAAGATGGTCGTGTCTAATGCCACTCCACAATTTAGACACGTTCTGGCAATGAACAAGCTCACCACTATGGAGGAACTGTATGAGAGGGCTCGATATATCCAAACACAGCTGAAAGATTCTCCCCTCATGCATATGTTCGAGCCACCAAAGCCAAAGGTGTTTAGGAAGCCGGGCACGGGTGCCCAAGGTGGGGTAACAGAAGGGGTTGTAACAAATGAACAAGTGGGCGCGGTTGGCTATCCCAACCAGCAAGCTAATCCTAGGCCCCCACAACCCCCACAATTCCCCTTTCATCAGGAGCAACAAGGTCAGCAACCCTATCGTCCTCCCCCACAAAACAATCTCTTCCAGAACAATATGCCTCAACCGCTCCATCTCCAACAACAACAACAACGACCTCCTCAATATAATCAGGTTCCACCACCCGGGGATTATGGCCTCCAACAACAGAGAAGGCCGATCGGCCCTAGGAGAGCTCATTACCCACCTTTGCCGGAGTCGTTGCCGGACATCTTTAATGCTCTCATGGCTGCTAATTTCCTCACCTTGCCTAAGGAAAAAGCCATATGGCCCACGAACGTCGACACTTCCAGATATTGTGTCTTCCATAGACAGCCGGGTCATACAGTCGAAAATTGTTTTCATTTCAGAGATTATATCTATGATATGAACGATGAACATCAAATAGATTGGGATGAAATGAGGCGATGCGTCACCATGATGAAGGCCAGGAGACCTCCTCTTAGACAACAACAACAACAACAACAGCAACAACAGCAGCAACAACAGCCTCAGCAGGCACCACAACAACAGCCGAATATGGGCATCCTCCAGAATCCGTTACCGGCGCACCAACAACCTAACCACCAAGTCAACCCCATCTCTTCCTTCCTGGAGGTCGGAAGAGGGCAGGATTGGCATACGGAAAGCGGCTCTGTCCTTGTCACCAATCACGTTCCTATCCAATCCCCACGCCTTATTCGTCCCGCACCTGTCTATCCTCCACCCGTAGCACAACCCGCAGTAATACCTTACTCATTTCCACTGACATCACGTCCTCTCATCCGCGTCGCTACTGATGACCTCCCTTCGAGTCTCCAGCAAACACCCTCCACTTCCACCATAACACCGTTACCCCCAAAACCTCTCATTATCCCTCACGCCTCCACTTCATCATCCGCCTTCATTCCGCCTCCACTAAACAAACCCATTATTGTCCAACACCCTTCCGAGGCACCATCTACCTCCACCACAACCCCTTTACCCTCGAAACCCCTCATTATTCATCACCCATCCGGGACACCATCAACCTCTACTATGCCTCCACCTTTTAAACCCCTTATCATTCGCCGTCCATCTGAGACTTCACCCACTCCCACCATGCCTCCACCTAACAAACCACTCATCAGAGCCCCTACACCTATCATTGCCCCTGCTTCATCAATTGTTCCTCCACCACTACCCCTCGAACCCTTGCTAAACCCCATATCTAACTCTATAAAGGTGCCGCCAAAACCACAAGCCATGGTGCTCCGTAGTGGAAGGATGTTCCATCGGATTTTTCCCCAAAACAGTCAGGTCCCCGAGCAATCTCAGCCGGAGAAAGACACCGAAGAACAGCCAGAGGAGTCTATCCCTGGGACACAATATGACCTGTTGAAACACTTGGATAAAACACCAGCTCGGATCTCCATTCTCGAGCTAATCAAGAGGTCGAAAACCCATCAAGACGCCTTGATGGAGTATCTTCAGAGGGTTATGGTAAATGAGGATCTCCCGGTGGAGAAAATCTCGTCAGTATTGACGCCAACTGATACACAACCGGCCATTATATTTCACCACCATGAGCTTGCCCCCAAGGAGGCTCGAAAATATGCTTTGTGTATTGCAGTCAAGATCAATGGGGTGCCTGTAGACCCATGTTTGGTGGACACTGGTGCGTCTATAAATGTGATCTCTATGATCACCCTCCAATCATGTGGGGTTGACACGGAACAGATAAGGCCTTCATCAATCACGGTTACGGCCTATGATAATAGCAAAAAGCCGCCAATGGGGATGGTCATCTTGAATGTAGAATTGGGCCCTGCATCAGTCTTCACGGAATTCCATATCCTTGATATGGATCCCACATTCAAGGCCATACTGGGCCGCCCTTACATTGAGGTTATGAACGCGGTGCCTTCCACCAATCATCAGTGCTTGAAGTTTCCGTACAAGGCTTGGATTATCAAGGTAAATAGCATGCCCATCTTTTCTACAGTGGATGCTATTAATACCTCATTGCCTTCTGTTTGGCCAACTCACCGGCCAATTCTTTCACTGCTAGATGTGTGTGACCCTCGTCGCACCCATTCTACACAAAAGCCACTTCCAACACCAAAGTCATGTCACCCTTCCCATGCTAAGGGATGGGAGATCATGAGAAACATTGGCTACCAACATGGCAAAGGTTTGGGGGCACAATTACAAGGGAGACTGAAGTTGCCAAAGAAGACAAAGCTAACCCTTAGAGCCGGCCTAGGCTTTGAAGGGCCACTTGAAGCATATGAGGGACCTCTTACATGGACCTTGTACTCTCATTTCAGAAAGGGTCCGGTTATACAGTTGGGGGATTACCCGCGACAATCACATGGGAAATTGCATATTGCCTACTTGGCTGAAGGTTGCTTGAGAGCTGCAAAAAAGGGGAAACACGATGACCCGATTGTGAGTGGAATAAGTGGATTGATATACAGGATATTTCCATAGCACTACAACAGATGTTCTCGTCTCCAGACTTAGAGGGGCCACTTTTGATCTCTGAGGTACCAAAAGATGTCGTTGACATTGCTGAAATTCCAAGTTTTCCTCGCCAAGAGGAAGTTGCCACTGACGGATCGCTTTCCGTCATTCTCTCTGATCATCCTCCTCAGCCGTTGCTGCTGACTCTTTCGTGGACCCGACGTTTATCTGATGATATTCCCAGGTTCCCTTCTCTACTCACATTCTTGCGTGGGTCTTTCAGCCCATACCAAATTTTCAACCATGATCTGCTCAATGAGCCATGCAACCCCCTAGCTATAGTTCCCTCCTCCCATTCTCTAATTTCTTTCAATTGTTTTGTAATTGAAAATGAAAATGAAAAAAAAACTTCGATTTTCAAACTCCTCAACAGTGCATCTCCTTTGAGGAGACCTCCTACCTCTCTCACGAGTGTGCCCCGACTTACGGGCCACTCATTCAAGGTCCCTTGAGCGACCTTCTTTACCCCTCTATCGAGGGGTCTCTTCCTGTACATTCTTCAACTTCTTCTTCGTCTGTAGAACAAGTCAGTCAGGTTAGGAATAGTGAGTCAAGGGTAGTACCTAGAAGAAAATCCAAAGGCAGGGAAATTCCTCGTCGATTCCTTCTAGATCTAGCCAATAGGTGTCAAGCCTTTCTAGCCATTCCTCAATTGCTAGAAAATCCCATCCATCTGCCGGAGTTAGAATGTGAGGAGGATTGCACAATTGATGAGGAATACGGAGTTTATGAGCTCACAGATGAAGAGTACCCTATTGAAGAAGGGGACGAAGAATATGAGGACGTGGCTGACGCATATGCTAGCGGAATGAGGAGGTTTGAGGAACCATCAGTCGCTATAGAAGAACCCACCAAAGAGATCAACCTGGGAACCGATGAAGACCCTAGAATCATCCTCATAAGTGACAATTTGCCATCATCTGAAGAAGAGGCATTGATCGAGGTCCTAAAGGAATATAGGGACACGTTCGCGTGGAGTTACGAGGATATGCCGGGATTAGATTCCACCCTGGTCGAACATCGCCTGACGCTAAAACCAGGGTCCGTCTCGGTAAAGCAAAGGTTGAGACGTTTCCACCCCCAAATGGCTTTAAAAATGAAGGAAGAGGTCGATAAGCTCCACAAAGCCAGGTTTATTAGAGTCGTCCTATATCCTCAATGGGTGGCAAACATTGTCCCAGTCATGAAGAAGGATGGAAAGGTGAGAATCTGTATCGATTTTCGGGACCTTAACCGCGCGTGTCCAAAAGATGATTTCCCCTTGCCTCACATTGACGTGTTGGTTGATAATACAGCGGGCTATGAAACTCTCTCATTTATGGATGGATTTTCGGGGTATAATCAGATCCGTTTGGCGGAAGAAGATCAGGAGAAAACATCATTCACCACACCTTGGGGAACTTATTGCTACTTGGTCATGCCATTTGGTTTAAAGAATGCTGGAGCTACTTATCAAAGGGCTATGATGGCAATATTCCATGACATGATGCATGTGTATTTAGAGGTATATGTGGATGATTTGTTGGTCAAATCTAGGACTAGGGCAGAACACCCAAGAGCTCTGGCTAAGGTGCTGCAAAGATCAAGAGAGTTCAATTTGAAAATGAATCCAAAAAAGTGCGTATTTGGTGTTTCGTCAGGCAAATTGCTTGGTTTCATTGTGAGTAAGAGGGGTATTGAAATAGATCCCAACAAAGCTAAAGCAATCAGGGAGATGCCACCTCCGAGAAATCTGAGAGAAGTTCGAGGTTTAATTGGAAGGTTGCAATTCATTCGTCGATTTGTGTCACAGCACTCACAAAGGTGCAAACCTTTCTACGAGTTAACTAAGTCAGGAGTAGAATTCCTTTGGAATTCTAAATGCCAAAAAGCTTTCGAAGGATTAAAAGAATATCTGGCCAATTCACCCGTTCTAATTTCACCCACGCCAGGTAGACCTTTAATCCTTTATGTCTCAGTCCTGGACGACTCCGTGGGAGCTGTCCTAGCACAAGCCGATGAAGCGGGCAAGGAAAGGGCGACCTATTACTTGTCCAAACTCCTCAACCCCTGTGAGCAGAAGTACACGGCTATGGAGAAAACTTGTGCCGCCCTTGTCTGGGTAGTGCAGAAGTTGAAACACTACTTTCTGGCTCATGAAGTTCATCTGATTGCCCGAATGAACCCTATCAAGTTCCTTCTAGAAAAATCTGTCCTTACGGATAGATTAGCACGCTGGCAAAGTTTTCTCTCTCAGTTTGACATCGTCTACGTCCAGCAAAAGGCGATTAAAGGGTATGCTATAGCTGAGCATCTCGCTCACCATCCTCTTCCCAGATTCGATCCTGTCCAATCAGAATTTCCAGATGAGGAACTAATGTCCATCAACCAATCAGATGATTGCATGTGGACGTTATATTTTGATGGAGCTCTGAATTCCCAAGGGAAAGGAATCGGCATTGCCCTCCTGTCGCCTAAAGGCCTTACATTCCCACTGGCATATCAGCTCAAATTCCCCGTTACCAACAATATAGCTGAATATGAAGCTCTTCTAGCTGGCCTAGAACTCGCTCATTCCTTTCGCATCACTGAATTGCGAGTCGTAGGTGATAGTCAACTCATTCTTCGCCAGGTGCTCACCAAATATCGCACTCGCGATCCCAAGCTCAAGCCATACCAAGAACTCACTGCTGCCTTTGCCAAATTGTTCGTCAAATTGATCTTTGTCCATATCCCTCGTCATCAGAACATTCTGGCCGATGCCCTCGCCTCATTGGCATCATCCCTAAGGTTCCCTCTAGGAAGATGGTTTGACACCATTCACGTCTACAAGCGTCACGCCCCTGCAATCGATGACGCTTCATACGTAAATATCAAGGACAGGATAGCAAGGAAGGCCCTACAGGAAGAAATCCTTGAGAAGAGGGAAATTATGTTGACAGAATTAGAAGAAGAATTGGCTGATGAGGAGAAGCCATGGTTTTACGAAATTGCCAAGTATTGCAAAGATCAATCCTACCCCAGAGAAGCCACATCGGAAGATAGAAAAGCCATAAGGAGGGTGGCACAGAGGTACGTGCTGGTCGGAGAAGTGCTATACAAGAGAAGTCTTACTGGTGTTCTTCTAAGGTGTCTCGACGAAGAGGAGTCCTGGAAATGTGTAGAGGAAGCACACTCAGGTGTGTGCGGTGGCCATGTGAATAGCCAAATGCTTGCCAAGAAAATCCTTCGGCAAGGCTTTTACTGGCCTACCATGGAAGAAGATTGTGCCGTCTATGTCCGCAGGTGTGTCAAGTGTCAACTTCACGCCGATAAAATTCATTCCCCATCTTCTTCACTTCATCCAGTATCCTCCCCATGGCCTTTCTCCATGTGGGCTTTCGATGTCATTGGTCCTCTCGGTAATCCTTACTCCCTCACTAAGCAAAAATCATTCATCCTTACCGCAACGGAGTACTTTACCAAATGGGCCGAAGCCGAAGCTTACGTGGAGGTTAAAGCATCAACAGTCTGCAAATTCATCATGAAGAACATCATCGCCAGGTTCGGCGTTCCAAGCACGATCATCACCGACAATGGACCGCAATTCATTTCTCAGGACCTTCAGGACCTCTGCAAAAGGTATAAAATTGCATTGCATCATTCATCACCTTATTATCCACAAGGTAATGGACAAGCAGAGGCCACTAACAAAACATTGATTAAAATCATAAAAAAGACATGTGAGTCTAACAAGTTCTCGGATTGGTCAGAAAAGCTGATTGAAGCTCTATGGGCCTATCGCACTTCAATCCGTACTCCCACTGGGCAAACCCCGTTCGCCCTCACTTATGGGATGGAGGCGGTAGTTCCGTACGAAATTCTGGTCCCCTCTCTGAGAGTACAATTGGATAAGGACCTCCCTCTCGACGAACGTCGTGATTCACTCCTTGCCCAATTGGAACTCTTAGATGAAAAACGGCTGGCCGCTGCCGAGCATGCACGTGTATATCAAAATAGACTCACACGTTTTTATCAAAAGAAGGTCATTGAAAGGAAATTTCAAGTCGGTGAAATGGTTGTGAAAAGAATATTTGTAAAACCTGGTGGCCCGCGTTCTAAACTCCAACCCAATTGGGAAGGACCGTACGTGATTCAGGCTGTGCATCCTGGCAACGCCTATAGGCTAGTCAATGCTGAGGGGATTGAGTTATCCCACCCTTGGAATGGGCTTTATCTTAAGAAATACTACCCTTAGATAGGTGTACATAGTGTCAAAAAATGATGAAACAACAAAAAAATAGAAAACAATGAAAATAACAAAAATATGTATATATACAACAACAAAAGACCAAAAAATAGAAGAAAATGAAAAGAAGAAAAAAGATAGAAAATTCAAAATTGCTAATGCCCGGAGATCACCATGTAGTTAAGTCATTGCATTCAACCTCCGTGTTGGGATAGGGCCTATTAAGACTTGGTAGGTTCCGGGTCTTGGTTTGCCAGAACCGTGGGGATCCCTGTCCGGCTAGTTCGGCTTATGCCCCCCTCAAAAGGGGCAACATACATGTACACATGTGTTCTATGAAAGATCGGTAGCATCGCTCATGGTGAGGCCTCACCCAGAAGGTCTCCAGAAGGCTTAAATCTTTATTCTCTCTCTCTTCGACCGAATGAGACAGCCGGCGCCCTTAAAACGCTGAGCATGGAAAACACGAACACAAACCCTAGGGCAAGAGTAGGGCCCAATTCTTCGAGCATGGGTCAGAGCACGAGAAGAGGGCAGTGTCCCCGCAGGCATCCAAGAGGGATTCCATAATGTCAAGATACTATGTCCCTCGTAAAAATCTGTCAAGAAAAATCAGAAAAGAAGAACAAAATCAAAGTCAAGTGAAAAGCCTGGTCGTAACCGTGCCTGATCCCACAAATGAAACCCCTTTGACTGAAAGTCAAATTCTATACAAGAGGGGCCATGAGATGTAAATGCTCGAGATTTGGTCTGAAGTTGTCCGAAAGGGAGAGTTAAGTGTGCCCCTATTGGCTCGCCGGGTTAACGGTTTTGCCGGTCCTCTCAGTAGGTTTGCCCCTAATACTCTTCCTTCTTCCCCTGAAGATAAAGGCTCAATGGAGTTCCTGAAGGGTGAAACTCACCAAAGTCTGCAACCACCTTTCGACACAAACGTATGATTGTCCGTCTTGGAAAGCAGAAGCCATTGTCGTGAAAGAGTCTCCGTGTTTCTGGCCGGTCAAGACCCTATCTACCACCTTAATCTATTCTTAGTCTAACCTCGGGCTTAGACCAATGCAAGCGCGTCACCTATGGGTGCGACGGCGTCTGATTCCGGGTCAGCGTCGCGCGGTTGGTCATTTGGGTTCCAGGGTGTTCCATTACATATCATCTAGAGTTGTGAGGAAATAGACCTGGGTCGGGCAAATCATTTACCTTGAACACTTTTTGGGTGAATCCCTGTGGTCGGAAGCAACTGGGAGCCTAAACATGGCATGACGGTATTGTCATCAGGGTAAGTCTTAGCCGACGGGATTATCATTTGAGGAGTCTAGAGGCCCAAATCAACTTAGACGTGCACTTAGGATGCCTGGGAGGTTAGCAAGAAGCCCTCGTTCTCATGCAGGTTAGATGTTATATCAAGTGGTCATCATGCATTAGCAAAAATAAAAAATAATAAACAATCCAAAAACAAATAAAAATAACAAATCCAAAATCTAAAAAAAAAGGAAGAAGCAAAAAATGTACATGCACAAAAAAAAATGGAAATATAAAAGACCAAAAAAATAAACAAACAACAAAATACAAAAAAATGAACACACCTACAAAAACAAAGAAAATCACATCTTCGCATGATCGCATTTGTATGCACCATTCATTTTAAATTCTCGTTTGCATCCGTGTGCTTGTCTGTCGCATTCATTATCCTTTATTATTGCCTTTGTTAATAAAGGCTTGCCCCTTGACTCGTTATCAAGAATAACTCAAAATCACGTTTGTTTATTGAGCAAGGGGCAAGTCAGAGCAGAAATGCTAACTTGTTTGCTTAGATGTGTACAGGGATTCGGGAGATCAGAAAGAAGCATGAGGACCAAGCACAAAATATTTTATTCCACTCCCACTCAACAAAAACAAACAACAAGAGAGAGCCTACATTAGCTCCCACCCTCCTTCTCTACATTACTCGTCTCGCCGCTTTCTGGACGAGAAACTCTAGAAGGTGCTATCCAACCATGAAAAGCGGTACTTCTACCGCTTTGGGGTCCTCTTTCTATCTCCACTCCCCGACGTCGATCTGCGGGAGCAGCAAAGGAGCTACTAACACGAAAGCCACGCTCTCGTGCCCTTCGGTAGCGTTCCTCGCCATCCTTCAGCCACTGCTCGGCGAGACCGAGACTGGTCCTCAATTCAAATAGTTGGGCCTCCAGGGCCCTCCTCTCCTCTTTCTCGGCTGATCTTTTGGCCTTCTCTCGTTCCTTGTCCCTTTCTCTCTCAGCACGTTCTCTCTCTCTGTCATCCCTTTCCAGCTGAAGGGTGATCCTCAGCTCCATGGCGTCCCGAGAAAAATTGTCATCTGAGCGACGCTGCAATTCCTCCTCCAGCTCCGCTATCCTGGCTTTCCCTTGTGATGCATGGGCAAACATCTCTTGCATCTCTTCGGCCTGCCATATCCGTCATTTCAGGGGTGTGATGAGACATAAATAGAGAAGCTCGGATAAGAGGAACCTTCACCTGCGCAGAAAGCATTCCCTCTGCCTCCGCGGCGCGCTGCGTTACACGGGCGAACTGCTCGTGGAGCGAATCTAGTTCCGACGAAGGAATCCATAGACTGGAAGAAGCACCCTCTGCCCCTACTGCTGGTAGGGTCGCGTCGAGCCGAGCGCGCTATGATAGCAAGAAGTGACAGTGAGTGGCTAAACACCAAAACCTAGGGGTATAATTAGGAATATGCATTTGCATACATACTCACCGAGACATGTAAGGCCTCACGGATGTCACCCAACTCTCCCTCCGTGTCCGCCAATCGAGCCCGCAAATTCGCTATCATGGTATCACGGGCATCCTAAACCCATGTCATAGAGTCAGCATTACATTTAGAAAAATGATTAAAAAAAAATGATCAAAAAGTGAGAAAGAAGATATACCTCCACAAGTCCCTCAGGATGGAGTCGCTCTGCATACATCGCCCTGTAGAGACGTAGATAATCTTCACTATCCCGGGCGTGCGACTCCACGAGCGTGCCACCCCGCTGCCAATCTTCATATTGTTCGGGGAAGCGCACCCGCCAGTCGACACAGGTTACCGGCCCACGTGTTTTCCTCCCGACGCGAGGTGGTGCGGTCATATCTACCCATTCCTGGGCAAGCCCTAGAGTCCTCATGACCAATCGTAGCCGGAGTGGCTCGATTTCATTCAGGCAGTGGACCCAAAGGTCCCGACCAAATAGAGGGCGACCTGCGATGACCCACGGTTGGTCGACATCGACCAAGCCTGAGTAAGGCCTCCAGATCACCTACGTTGGCATGCGTGTATCTCCTTAATCACTCAAAAGAACCAAAAAAGAGAGACAAAAGAAAAGATAAAAAAATGGAGTCCTACCATCTCTGCGGGGAACTCTTGCAGCTCACGCCTTAATACCATCAGCTGGTAAGATAGAGAGGTTGTGCTCATAATGGGTTGCCACCGCCGAGCTAGTGGCGCCACAGCCACACGCCACTGTCGAGCTCGCCCCATCGGGATGTAGTAATAACTCCATACCTGTGTCGTCACATGTCATCAGCATTTCACGAAATAGATTAGTTGCATAAATAAATAAACAAATAATTACCTGGAGAAATGGTATGAAGCCACTCACAGTCACCTCTCGATCTGTCCCTTGGGACAGACTTGCGAACAGATGCGCCAGCACGGCGGCTCCCCAGGCATATTGCCCTACCCTCTCTAGGTCCACCAAGAATTCTAGGAAACGACAATGGATGTCGTCTCCTTTGGAACCCAGCAGTAATTTTCCCAGCAGGAAGAGGAGGAATATCCTCAAGTCCATGTTTGATCTCTCCCAGCTACTGGCATCCACGCAGTACACAGCGCGGGACCCTCTTTCCGCTCTCTCCATGAATTCCTCCAAGGACTCGTTATCACGATGACGAGTGTCAGTGAGCCCCAGTGCCTCCATGATAGATGCCTTGGCTATTGACCTATTCTTTTGGTCCTTTAATTCCAGACCAAGAAGCTTCTGAGCCACTTCGCGATAATCGGGGTAAGTGACCCCGGTCACCGCCTCACCATCCACTCTAAGGCCGGTGATTCGGGCCACATCTTCGAGAGTGGGCACCATGTGCCCCCAGGGCATCAAGAAGGCACGACTCTCTGGGTCCCATCTCTCGCGCAGTGCTTGGATGAGGGCGAGGTCGAGCTTAATGGGTTCGATCCGGAGGAATGCACCAAACCCCATCGCATCTAGTCGAGCTTTCTGGAAGTCAGGCAAGCCTCGATAGGCGGCCACCACTAACTCCCATGAGATGTGTGACCTCGTCATACTCTGTGGATTACACAAGAAGTGAGAAGCGGGTGCATCATTGAAATAAAAATAGAAAGAGAATGAGAAAGGAAGAAAGGGATCATGAAGAAATATGGGGAAGAACTGGCTCATTTACAAGCTCCGATTGGGTCCTCTCACTGAGTGGCCTTTCAACATCGGAGAGTCTCCTGGAACTACCACTGGATCGGCTCCTCTTCGAGGAGCGGGAAGACTCGCCCTCCACCCTGAAACTGGACTCTCCCTCCATCTCAGAGAATGAGAAACTCTTACTCCTGTCGACTTTTCACTCTTCTAACCAGTCTCCACAACTCCGTGCTTTCAAGTGAAGCAGGCGGGGGGAGTACTTATAGGATTGAAGGGATATGATCCAGATCTCTCCCACTTCCTCTTGCAATGGGCCTTGTAACAAAGCACCCATCTTTCACTCGAAGTAAACGAGGTCGGGAGCGTAGCGGGTCGATTCACACCCTACACATCTAGGTTCCCTGTGTTCATCATGATTCAAATAAATTTGAGATGAGGTCATCTACACGGAGAAAGGACAATGCAGGTCGACCTCTTCGAATTTGGGAGTGGACTCATCCACAGGAGAAAGGACAATGGAAGTCGATATCTTTGAATCCGGGAGTGGACTCGTCTACATGGAAAGAGGACAAGAGGGCGGTTGGCATCTTTAAATTCGGTGGTACATCATTAAAATTTGTGATGGATTCTCCCGAAAGAAATGCCCAATGAGTCTGAGACATGATCCGTTATCTCAGGGGAGATCTGTTAAACACGTCACATGAGGACGGCATGGAAAGAAGAGGCGTAGAAGAGAAGGAACGCATGGCGGGCAAACCCGTCGCATGAGAGCATGTCGTTCCATTCATACGTCTATATAAACTGTCGTGTTCACCGTGAGAAGAGAGCGGGTGTATGAGCAACTTGCCAAATCTCGCACTACCCCTCTTGGTCGTCTCTCTCCTCTCCTAAGAGGGAGGTCCCTGGGAGGTCATCTAGAGCTCTGCGACGTTGCAGTTATCTCATCGCATCTCTAGTAGCGCTCCTCGCCCTCCTTTGGCCTCTCTCGCGACCCCGACGGTCGCGAAGCTCTTGAACCCGAGGCTGTTGGCTGAGCCGCCCCCCCTGCTCTGCGATGGAGACTACACCAACCCCCGAAGCTCCTCCACCGTGAGCTCCAACTCTCCTCCAATCGGCAGTGACTCTGAAGGAGTGACCTGTCCGAGCGCTGTGTCTTTCGGAGCTTCATCACTTGGGCCTCACGTGCCCTCCTCTCGTCTCGATCCCGATGTCGCTTTATCCACTCCTCTCCTTCCATTCTCTCCCAGTTTACTTCTCTCCTCGCCACATGAAGAGAAATCCTCGGCTCCATGACATCTGAGGGCATCTCCGCATACTGTGGTTGCCTCAGTCCCCCAGATCCTATCCGGTAACGGCCAACTATCACCCGACGTCCGCCATGCCAGTCACAAAGAAAAGGAGGGGGAGACTGAAAGAGAGTGCGATGGCATTAAGGCTCTGCATTTATTTTAAGATAACATACATCAGGGTTTGGGCACCTCAGGCCTCAGTTTCCTGAGCTCCATTACATAAGTCTCACATAGCTCTCGATCCTCACTCACAGATACCGTCACCTTCCTCGGAATGCTTGCCTTCCACGAAGCTTTGATCGCCTTCACATCCTTCGCATCATCCTCCGTGCCCAGCTTTCTCTCTTTAATCAGAGGAAGGTTGGATGGCATGGGAAGAGAGTGCCGAGGAAGGCCAATTTGCAGGCAGCACCGGTGCGAGCTGTAAAGAACAAATTTGGTTGCACCGATAAGATGGAGTTCCGCATCAGGAGAAGATCGCGTGAGAAGCCTACGTGAAAGTAAACATGCTGGCACACAAGTGAACATCTCTCGCGCCAAGGAGCTGAAGTGAGTACGCCAGTCACCGCGTGTCTTCAGACAGGGCATGCGATTGGCCACCTTCCCACTAAAGCCCAACACATCGGCCATGTAATGGAGGGGGCTTCGTTCAAAAATCCTGGAGGCGGTCTGTACCCCTTCATAGTGATGAAATTTGAAGTGAAGATCAATCCAGCAGTTGAGGAGAAGCATGCACCCGTGAGGAGGCCTACCCATGCTGGAAGCCGTGAGACCACTGTAAAGATGCGAGAGGACAGCAGGCCCCACTCTCCTTCCCTCCCAAAGTCCACAAATCGCTCCCAATTGGTCTTCCTCTACGATGTTGTCAGTACAAGGAAAGAGGAGAGCTCCGGCCAAACAAATTGTGAACCCTTTCATAAGCCCTTCTAAATGTTCATCATCTGTCAACCCTTCTAAGGCAGTCACGGTCCAGTCTGCGAGCTTTTGCAAGTTGACTCCGTTCTGAGTCTGAACGCTCTTTATGGTTCCAGATGGCATAAAGCTTCCAAGAACTTCCTCGGTAGATACCCTCTTCCGCATCCGCGAAACCTTTATCCTGTCATCCTTCATCGACCTCCTTAAGCCTAGCAGAAGTTCTGCCTCTTCGAGGAGGACCGTTGCCTCAAAAGTAGGGAAGATAAAAGTGTGGGTTTCTGGATGCCAAACCTCTGCCAATGCACCCAGGGCCGCCCAATCCATGGAGATCTTGTCATAATGCTTGGCATGGATCACCAACCCTTGGAGATGCCATTTTGAAATAACGACCCTCATACTGATAGTGATGTTAGACGTAAGCTTCGATAGCCAGGGCAGCTTTGAGAATTTTCTCGGGCCCGGAAAAAGAGGATACGGCTGAAAGGAAGGAAAAGAAAGGAATGAAAAGCGAGGGAGAACTTATGAAGGAAACTAGGATGAAAAACCAACTTACCGCTCGTGAGAGAATCCTCTCGCTCAGATGGCCTTCAATGTCGGTCAACCTCCTGAATTCGCGGCCGAACTTGCTCCTCTTGGCAGAGCGGGAAGGCCCACCTTCCATCTCAAAAGGGCAGGATTTCTCTCCCATCTCAAAAAGAGCTTGACTCCCCGAACCACCAATGGATGATCTTTTTCTAAAGAGCAAAGGGGTACTTATAGTGAAAAGGGGGGTAAAAAGGTAAATGTGAAGCATTTATGACAAGTTACCGTGGTGAATTTTAACCGAATAAATCTTGTCTGATTTGTGTCGTGTTTTCCCTGCTCCTGTATTGATGTGCGGATGTCCTGTACAGTTGAATGTAATTTTACTTCTTATGAAATAAATCCTTCTTCACTGCTTGCTGTTCGGTGCAGGTTCCAAGAACAAAATAAGAAAGCAAGAGGGCGCCATTGCCCTACCATGTCCCACCATCAGTCACCCTGGTGACTGACCCCACTGTGTCATGCATCCTACTATATGATATCTACGCTATTAGAGCACGTCAAGGACCTTATGCCTTGGATGAATCTGGAGTTTGAGTTCCCCTCTAACAAAAACGGTGATAACTCCAGAGGAGTTCAGGACGTACGGATAGGCCGTTAGGTTGTGATAGCATGGGAACGATGGCTCCATTCGGTGAATCGATGCGTGGATAAACGGGCCCCGGCTCAGTATCGTCTCATCGAATCGGTATCCTGACCCGTCCTAAGCAACTTAACAATATTATCCTTGGCTATTTTCTACTTTTAGTTTGTTTTAATTTTTTCTTTAAACCCAGCATGCATTCATGTAGGACTTTGATATCACTGTGGAAGATCATTCTTTTAACTCGATTGTGAGAGCCGCTGTGCTTAAATTCTTGACTAATACGGGATGTTCCATTCTGAATCGAGTACTGAGTTTCTGTGAAACCATCTTGGGCTGGTTGGCTGAAAGAGACCTTTGTTTGGATTTATCAGCTACCCTTTTTATTTACTCCATTGGACCCACCTTGGTCGCAGCACTTCCACATTGGCTGGTAACCGCTCCCCAAGGTGAAACCTGCGGGTCTACGACTCAGGTACTTCCACGCCGAGAAGTTGGTCCCTCTTCTGTTAGTCTTTTGTTATGTCCAGCCAAACAACCGTTGATTTCAGAGGACATTCTTCAAGGTTGTTTCATTGAAACTCAGGAAAGATTCCAATCACGTAGTGTTAAAAAACGTGTCTCATCACGCCTTGACATCCACTTTTCAGTCCATTCTCCACTCCACTTCATTACACATCTATTTCATTCCACTCCGTGCCATTCCCCTGCAAAGCAGATGCCAAGGCGGGGCAGCTGTAGACACGTCATTTTAACATTATGCTGAGCAGATCCCGTATTACACTAAGACGCCCCAAAGCAGCTCGCACGGTTAAGTCAGTTGAGTGGCCTCCAATTTTTATCTGGTAAACCTCAATTGTAGTTTCTTAATAAAACTCCTGTTAATAGGCTTGTGGCCATCCTATTTTCTACATAAAAAAATAATAATAATATGTGTGTCAATGGGCTTGGCCCATTCTTATTCTAAGAATAATTGGATAAGGGGAAGCTCATCAAGTGTTAATGGGCTCATGTGATAATGGGCTTGGCCTCTTCTTATTATAAGAATAAATAAATAAATTTTAATAAACTTGACCCCATCCTTTACTACCATTTTTACTTTCTTCCCACCTTATCCGGATCTTGCCCCCTCTCTTTAATATTCTCTCTCTCTCCCATTTCTTCCCTTCGGAGGCATCTCCCCACCCTCTCACGTAAGGACCCATAACCACCTCCAGCCATCCTCCTCTTCACGACAGTCACCTCTTTTCTCCTCCACCCTCACTCACCCTCCCACTCCTCTTACGGGCCTGCTAACCACCTCCACCGTCTCCCCTCCCTCTCTCCTTCTCTCCCTCTGCAGCCACCACAGCCACCTCCTCGGTCAGCCTCCTCTCCACTCACCCACTCTCTTCCTCTGCCTCCATCTCCACCGCATCTCCCCTTCGTAAGCCACCAGCACCTCCTTTTTTTTTTTTCATTCTCTGCACCCACCACCACTGCAGCCACCACAGAAGCCACCCTCCGCCATCTCCCTCTCTCTTCCTCCCTCATCCCCCCCCTCTTTCATTTTCGGTTCTCTCCCTCTTTCTCTTCTCTCTCCCTTACTCCCTCTCTTTTCTCTCCCTCTGATCTCTCCCTCCCTCAATCTCTTTCTAACAAAAAAAGCTAAAAAAAAAAAGGTAGTTAGCAGGGGGGCCTCGTCGCCCGTGCCCCCCCTTTGAACCACAAGGGGCCGCAACGGCCCCTTTTGTCCGCCGCACACGGCCGCCCCCGACGCCGCCGCTCCCGCCGGCCGCCTCCCGCCGGCCGCCTCCGGCCTCGCACACGACCGCCCCCGACGCCGCCGCTCTCGCCGGCAGCCTCCGGCCTCGCACACGGCCGCCCCCGACGCCGCCCCGACGCCGCCTCTGCCCCGCTGCCGTCTCCGGCCAAACACCCCAGCCCGCAGCGCCCTCTCCTCCGGCCCCGACGCCGCCTCCAGCCGCAGCGCCCTCACCTCCGGTCGCCCCGACGCCGCCGCCTGCGCCCTGCACGCCCGACGCCGCTCCCTGCGCGCCGCCGCCAACGACCCCCTCTCTCTCTCCCTCTGTCTCTCTTTCTCTCCCTCTCTCCCTGTCTCGTTCTCTCTCTCTCTTCCCGCCTCCCTCTCTCCCCGTCTCTGTCTCTCCCCCGTCTCATCTCTCCTCTCGCGCCCACCCCCCTCTCTCTTCCTCTTTCTCTCTCTCTCCTCCTCTCCCTCTCGTTCTCTGTCTCTCCCTCCCTCTCACTGTCTCTCTCGGCTCCTCTCTCTCTCGATCTCCCTCTCTCATTTTTTTTTCTTTTTTATTCCCTCTCACCACCGTCTCTCTGACTCTCTCTCTTTCCCCTTCTCCCTGTTTCTTTCACTCTCTCTCTCTCTCTCCCTCTCACTCTCTCTTCCCCTCTCTGCCTTCGCCACCCCCCTTTTTTTATTTTTATTGTCTTTTTTTTTCTCACCAACTCCCTTCATCCCTCACTCTCGGGTCACTCTCCCTCTCTTATGTATATATAACATATATACATATACTATATATATATATATCTTATATAGTTCATATTCTCTCTCTCTCTCTATATATACGCTATATATGTAAAACTAAAGTAAAAATCTCTATAAAAAAAAAGAGTTCTTCTCCTCTTTCTCCCTTTCTTCCTTTCTCTTCAACCCTCTCTCTTTCGATCCCCCTCTTTATAGATGTATTCCCGTTCATGTATATGGGTATGTGTGTGTTCGTGTAGGGGTACGTGTCTGTGAACGTATGCACGTGTTGATTTGAAGTGGAAAAGAGACTTTAAAGCAGTCATTCTGCTGTGCTGCGTGCCTGGTTCATCCTCACCTTGCCGGAGAAGCTCATCCAAAGCCCATCATCCATCTCTGAATAAGTTTTCTCCCCCCTTGTTGTCTGGTTTTCATTCAGTTAGTTACATATGCATGCATTACTTGTCGTTCATATAGTGTCTCTCTTCCTGAGAGACCCCTCTTTGTTCATTCATCATATCATCTACCTACCTTTTCATGTCTAAAAGGGGTTTTTAAATACTACCAACCAGGTTAGTGTTCTCTTATGCTATCCTCAATATCAGCTTCTAAAGAATTGATGCTACACCACCGTCGTCCTTATCTCGTTGTTGTTTCTCTTCATTTGTTTTCCGTGTAGGGTTAACCAGTCAGGGATCCCGCTTCTTCCGTCAACCAAAAGAGTAGGAGGTCATCCCTCCTTTTGAGGTACCCGGCTATTGTCTCTCTCATCTATCCTAATTCTTTCCTTCATCATTATTATTTGTTGTTAAATTTCCATCTTCATCCTCCTTTACGTTTCGTTTAACAATAAGTCTATCTCCTCTCCCTTATTAGTATTATATATCGTTAAAACTCCATCTCCGTTCTTCTCTGTCTTATCTAAAATAAAATTTTCATCCTGTCTATATTTTCTTAGTATTCTTTTCCTATAACGTACTACCTTATTCTACCATCTATCACCCGATTTCTCTCTTTGCTCTCTCATCTTTCTCTTAAAAAGATATAAGAACATAAAAACAATAAAAGCCACAAAACCCCCAAAAATATATATATAATAACAAAAAGTAAAACAAAAAAAAAGGGATAATAAAATCCGGGTAACCAAAGAAGGCCCTCTTCGTCGGCCGGCCGACTAAAGAGGAAGAGAGGACCCGCACTGCTCCCGCTTCAGCGGTCAAACGCGATCAGACATTCCCTGTGGGGCTCTCAGCCCCTGGCGATCACATCCCCTTCCCACTTTCTTTCCTGTCAATTTTCTCTTTTGTTTAAATCCTGCGACGGAAGTCATTCCTCGCGAAGGTGTACACGGAAGTCATTCCGCGCGAAGCCTTTTTCATTCTGTCATTTTATTCCCTTGATTTTTGTCTAAACCCTGCGACGGAAGTAATTCCTCGCGAAGGTGTACGTGACGGAAGTCATTCCTCGCGAAGCCTTTTTTTTATTCTGTTATTCTATTTCTTTAAATTTCTGTCTAAACCCTGCGACGGAAGTAATTCCTCGCGAAGGTGTACGTGACGGAAGTAATTCCTCATGAAGCCTTTTTATTCTGTCATTTTATTCCTTTGATTTTTGTCTAAACCCTGCGACGGAAGTAATTCCTCGCGAAGGTGTACGTGACGGAAGTTATTCCTCGCGAAACCTTTTTCATTCTGTCATTTTATTTTTTTAAATTTCTGTCTAAACCCTGCGACGGAAGTAATTCCTCGCGAAGGTGCACGTGACGGAAGTAATTCCTCGCGAAGCCTTTTATTATATATATATTACAGTAAAAACCCCGCGGAGAGTAATATCTCGCGGTGGTCTTATGTATATATACTCATGTTTATTATCTATATTGCAATAAAAACCCCGTAAGGCCAATGTCTCGCGGTGGTCCTAATACGTACATATATATTCATTAGTGTTGATATTACTGCATCACTGTTAGAACCCCACAAAGACCAATGTCTTGTGGTGGTATGTCTTGGTTCGTATTGTCTTTGTAATTTTCTGGAGAACGATACACCGCTGCAGTTTCTGAGTCTTCGTGCCTCCCCATTTCTGTTACTTAGATTCTCGGATTTCCTGGTATATGGAAAACTGCTCGTGGAACGGTAAGTCACGCTTACCGGGAAGGGGTTAGTTTGCGCGAGAGGGTCTTCCGACCCCTATCTCCGCCACGTACCGGAGTTCGTTTCACATCCTTCTTTCTTTTCTCTCCTTTATGTTCTTTCTCTTCTTGAGTTGACCTCGTCATTTCCATCTCCTAGGACAGACGAGGGTGGACGTCCCTTGCCGTCTCCACCTCTCTGGCAATCACCTTTTCATCATTACTTTGCATCATTGTTTCTTTTCTTCACGAGGGTGGACGACACTCTTTTGCGGTCTACACATGATCCCACCCCAAATTCATCTATGAAACTTAATTAACCTTCAATTGTGACTATGAAACTCAAATTAGACAAAAGCCCCAATTTTTATGAACTAATTAAGCCTTAATTACTAATTAAGTCCTAATTACTAATTAAGCCCTAATTACCCTTCATAAAATTATAATCCCAGCATGAAGGCACCCCAAATTCTCAATGAAACTTATCTAACCTTCAATTGTGGCTAAGAAAGCCGAATTAGACGAAAGCCCCAAATTTGTTGCATGAATTAGGGGTTAATTAATAATGAATCTAATTTTAAGTATCTAATTAAGGTTTATTTTGAAATCTGAACTAATTAGAGTTGCACAAATTAAGGTAAAAAAAAATTACTTACAACCCCAAGTGCACAACAGGCTAGCAGGGGGTGGGCAGTCCGGCGGTCCGGCGGTGCCGGCGATGGGAGTAACAGCAGCACTTGCTGCAGCAACAGCAAGAGCAGCAGGCAGCACCGGCAGCAGCAGTTGGTGTGCAACAGGCAACACCAGGCACCAGCAGCAGCAAGCAGCAGCCGCAGCACAGCAGCACGGCAGCAGCAGCACCAGCAACACTGCAGCAGCGGCAGCAGCACAGCAGCGGCGGGCCAGCTCCACAGCAGCGGCAGTAGGCCAGCGGGAGTAGCACAACAGCTGCGGGAGACAGCAGGCAGCAGGGGGGAGGGTTTCGGCCGAAACCGTGGCTGGGTAGTGGGTTTCGGGGGGGGGGGGGACACAGCAAATCATAAAGGGGGTTGGGTTGAAACCGGATGGTTTTGGGCGAAACCAGTATCGATTTCGCCCGAAACCGATACACCCTTTATGTTTCGGATCGCTACAGTAATTGGGGCCGTTTTCGTATCGGTTATGGCCGAAACGGATACGTTTCGGCCGAAACGTATCCGTTTCGGCCGAAACTGCCAACAATGGCGCCTGGTTGGTTGACTTGCCAGGGATAAGGTCGGTCGACCGGCCATCCCGGTCGGTCGACTAGTTGGGGAGTTCGGTCGACCTGCCTGGGAGGTTCAGTCGATCGAATTTCCCAGCAAACCCCTGATCAATCAGGCGCCGATTGGTCGACCAAACCCAAGGAATAGTCGATCGAATCCGGCACGCCCGCGACAGGAAACCCCTCTGGGGTCCCATTCCACCCCCTGCTCGCTCCGCACGAGGGGGAAAACAAGGGGAAACCATTCCCCGCCATCCTAACCACCGGAAAACACGTTTTAGACTGCGAATCACTGCCTGAATCGGCGGAATCGTCTCTCACGCCGAAATATTCATTTTAATCCTAACAAAAGGGAAATCCGCTCGAACTCGCTCTCATTGGCACGAAAATGCGAGGAATTAAACTACAAAGGTCAGGGATCCGTCCCCCTACCTTTTCTGGAGAAATCACGCGAGCTCGGGGCCGATCCACGTCCAAATTGCTTTGTTTCACGGCCCGTTCTTCACGAAAACGCGAAAGCCACCCCGCCACACCACCGTCTCTCGCTCTGAGCTCCGATCCTCGCCGCTCGTTGCCCGCGCCGCCCTCCACCTCGCAGCAAGTCCTCCCCGTCGGCCACCGGAGAAGAAGAGGGAGAGACGTGAGAGTGAGAGGGAGAGAACGAGAGAGAGGGAGAGAGGGTGACGAGAGTGAGGGAGAGAAATGAGGGGAGGGGGGTTTAAAAAGAAATTTTTATTTCTTTTTTCTCTTTTTTTCATTTCATTTAGAAATTTTTCAATAACTCCGGAAAAATCCCAAAAAATACATTCTGACTCAGAAAAATTTCAGGAAAAAGGTAGGCCGCTCCACGCGCCGCCATGGACTCAAAATAATCCACATAACCATCATTTAAGGGTCCGAAAATCCAATATTAAAGTCCGAAACCCACACGGACACGATCTGCAACCTGCAGAAACACGATCCGAGGACCCGGGGACATTACATTAGGCCCCTTCAAAGGGCGGCCTGCTTCTTGGGGTGTAAAATTGGAGAGTTCCCTACTTCTTACTTAGGTCTCCCTTTTATTTTGGGGTCTCTTCAGTGATCAGATTGGCTTCTCATCATTCAGAGGTATGAGTCCAGGATGGCTGGGTGGAAGGCTAGAGCATTATTTTATGGGGGCAGTTTGGTACTGTGCAAATATGTGTTGGATAGTCTCTCTATTTATTTTCTTTCTATATTTTGGATCCCGAAGACGGTGGCGAAGAAGATTGACTCTATTCAGTACAACTTCTTTTGGCATGGCAGTGGGGGGAGATGCAAGGGTTGGCATGATTTAGAATGGGGAAGGCTGACTACTAGCAAGGAAGAGGGAGGATTGGGTATCAAGAATGTGAGGGACTCCAACTTGGCTCTCTTGTGCAAGTGGCTGTGGCGGTTGGGGTACGGAGATGAGGGGTTGTGGGCTCAATTGATCAGACAAAGGTACTTTGATTGGAGGAGAGTCGGGGACTTAACTCCTCCTCTTCTTCACAGGACTTCTCCTCTTTGGCAGGATATCTTCTCATGTAGGGATGTTATCGTCTTCGGCGTCCGGGTCTGACTGGGAAAGGGAGATTTGACCCTTTTCTGGAAGGACAGATGGTGTTGACACTTCACGTTGGAGGCCTTGTTCCCTAGTCTTTTGTTGCTGCAGCAAACCCCCATGGATCAGTCGCTCAGGCTTTCAACTCCCTTCTCCCAGGAGGTACTTGGGCACCGATCTTCAGGTGGGATCTCAGACAGGAGGAGATGGTGCACCTTTAGGAACTCCTTTCTTTCTTCTTACCCTTTTATCTTTGGCCAGATAGAGAGGATGTATAGGTATGGAGGTGGGAAAAGGAGGGCTCCTTTCTAGTTAGATCAGCCTATGCCGTCATCTCGGATGGAGAAATTTGTCACCGCCTTCATGACCCGGTGTGGAGACCGAAGAGCCCGCTGAAGGTGAAACTCCTGGTCTGGAGGATCTCTCATAGGAGACTTCCGACTTGGGACAAGTTGACCCATATTCTCTCGGGCATTTTATCGACGTGCTGTCTCTGTGGTGAGGATGACGAGACTCTTGATCACCTGTTTGTAGGTTGCTCCTACTCACAGGGGGTCAGGAGGGAGATTGCTAAGAGGACCGGATACATCATCGTCCAACACAGTGATGTACACCACCTAATTTTGCATTGGGTTAGGCCTTGGCCCCTTAGGAGCGACACGACGGTGTGGTGGCTCATCTTTCATGTCACTTTGTAGACGTTGTGGGGGGAGCGGAACAATTGGATTTTCAGGAGGGCGTCTCGTACTGCGGACACTCTTGCTTCTTTTGTTTGTGATAGAGTAAGGGAATTAGCTGCTATTCTGTGTAATGTGGACTCCTTTACTTCTCCTCTTTTTGATTGTTTGGGAGGCTAGGTTGTTCCACACTACCTTTGTGTGGCCTTCTCTTGTATAGGATTTTTTGGGGTTGCCATTTTTTGGGGTTGTGACAATCTATACTTGTACATATTCTTTTCTTTTATACATGAGTGATACCACCCACTTCCAGAATTTTTTTTTTTAATATTGATTGAAATAACCCCGATTCTAGCCTTGCCGCTGTGGTCATCTGACCTCAGTCTGTGTTGTGGCCATCATTATAGGTATATTGTTGTATATTTTAGGACCCGCAAAAGCTAATATAGTGAAACACCCACACATGGAACATGGAAATATAGATAAGCTGAGAAGCACCCATCAAGGACACTGCTTTTATTAATAAGCTAAAGAGCATATTTGTCTTGGAGAGTAATACCTAGTCAATTGCATAGGTACCACCCACTTTCAAAAAAAAAAGGTCAATTGCATAGATATACATATCTCAAATAAAGGAGATATTACCCTGTTGGATTAATTTATTATTCTTCTCGAGGAAATTAATATTTTACAACTCACATGGCGAGTGAGGCTGACGAGGGGAGGGCACAAATATGAGAAATTGAAGCACTTCCACACAATAATTAATGAGGGGGGCAATAAGCCAAACAAAAGCACCAAACCACACGTGAGAAACGTCAATTTTCCTTCCTTCACGTGAGAAATGAATAGTGAAGGAGGTATTTATAAGGGTTTTCCTCTCATATAGGGGTTTTAGGACCAGGTCCACCCCCAAAAGGGGGGTTTGCCTTGGGTCCACCCCCCAAAGGGAGGTTTTGCGCCGAATCCACCCCCTTTGAGGAGTTTGCCTCGGATCCACCCCTCCAAGGGGGGGTTTACCTTGGGTCCACCACCAAAGGGGGGGGGGGGTTTGCCCCGGGTCCACCTCCCTTTGGTGGTTTGCCCCGGGTCCACCTCCCTTTGGTGGTTTGCCCCTGCTCCACCTGGGGGTTTACCCCGGGTCCACCCCCCTAGGGGGAGTTTTGCCCCTAGTCCACCCCCATCAGTCCGTGGACTTAAAAAAAAAGGACAAAAGGGGCGAAATGAAGAAGAAAAGAAAAAAAGACTTATGGAAAGACTTGGGTCTAGATTAAGGGACTGTACTCATTTTTCTTTGGACTTAAAATGAGACTATCTTAATTAATGGGTGATACAAAAGATCCCTCAATCAAAGGCCATCCATATTTAGTCCTTGGAAATTTCCCAATCAATGGCAGATTTAATGATAACTAGCAACAATAACAACAGTAGCAGCTGTGGGACAGCAGTAGCAGCAACCCACAAGAGCAGCATTGGTAACACCATAGCAGCAACAACAACCCAAGAGCAGCAGTAGCAACACAACAGCAGCAACATCAACACAATAGCAGCAGCACAATTGCAACAGCAACGTAACAACAACAGCAGCTGCAATGGCAGCAATAAACAAGGCTTCTCACAGTAGTAAATGCTTCCTAGTCTGTAATCAACCTAAGTCTTTGGCAAACCCAGCTCCCAATGATGCAGTGTGTCCTGTACTCTAAGCATCAGCAAAATCAACCTAAAAAAAAAATGATAGCAGCAGCCTGGGTCCACCCTTATATGGGGGGTTTGGACCGGGTCCACCCCCATATGGGGGATTTGGATTGGTTCCACCTCCATATGGGGTTTTTGGACCGGTTCCACCCCCATATGGGGGGTTTGAACTGGGTCCACCTCCCATATGGGGTTTTGGTCCGGCTCCACCCTCTCCACATGGGGTTTGACCTGGATCCATCCTTTCTATGGGGTTTTGGCCCGGGAACAAGTCCTCAACCTGGGGGTTTAGTCCGGATCAAGCCCGAAATCCCCCATTTTGCCCCGAATGGAGGGTGTAACCGTCGGGACTCCCTCGGGGCTCTATAAATACCCTAGTGGTGCCCTCATTTGAAACACACGGACATAGAGAAGAGAACACAGAGCGCAACAGAAGGAGCAGAGCTTGTGTTTGGTGTTTATGCTTTGTTTGAAGGCCCATCTTTTGGGTTTGACCTTCGCGTTTGTGCCGTGGTTGTGTTGTGTGGGTATGACATAAAGCCCTCACTTAACCCATGTGTATCACAACCCTTTTGTGAACTTTATAACTCATGGGGAATTGAGAATATCTCTCTCCATATAAAGTCTTTCAAGTCTTGTGATTATGTAAACGCCTTGGGTGTGGTTAGGACACTTGTATAAGCTCTAATTGCCTATGAGCAAAGGGTCATGTACAATAAAAAAACTTGTTGACAAGTATGTGCTTATGAAAAATCCTTGCAATAGCTTGGACACTTGCTAATCTTAATTAAAACATACCTGTGGCCATGTGAGCAAGTGGTTTTCCTAAAATTGCATGAATGTTTGAGTCGTGAGACACCATGCCTTGCGTCATATGGAGACAGTAATGGACGTTCGCAACCTAGTTGACCGCATGAAGGTTAAATGGCCAGTACATAGCAGCCTTTAACCTTGGGGTTATACACATGGGAGTCTATCTCAGCCCCGTAACTACGTTGGTCGAGCTTGTAATCCTTCCTGAAACGCTTCCGATGCTTAGCATCGCCTCACACGACCCGACGCCTAGGGCAATGCCTTTAGCATCACAACTAACTTTGTGCAAACTGAGGATTTTCTTTGGCAGTTAATCAAGGGTATTCGGACTCATACCGATGTAAATAAACACCGACTGCGGTCGGTGGGGAATTGTCCAGTACCCGAACCCTGATCGTCTGATAAACTCAACCCACGGAATAAATAACTCGTATGCCGTAATTGGCTTCTATACGCATGATGAATAAACAAACATTTTCGTTCTTTTGCATTGAACAACGTTTGTCCGTCCTTTTTTTTCTATTCCCCTCCCCAAATTAATCTCTTTTAAATCCCGTGAGTTAAACATACCCTTAAAAATGGCTTTGTCAATTGTGTCTGGCGGTGGAAGTTGGTACTTGCTTTCACTCAACTTTCTGTACTGTGGATCCAACAAAGCTTCCATCCAATGAAACAACAAAAACACAAAAAGGCGGCAGTGTCTAGTGAGTTTGTTGAACCTATGTATGGGCCGTCTACAACACTACTGGGTCACATAGGCAAAAAGCTAAATGAAACAAGTGAGTCTAGATATTGAAGCAACTAGATAAACAATTGTAACAAATAATTGGCAATAAACGAAAGAATAGCAGTAGAGGAAGGCATAATTACGCATGCTGTCAGTATGGTTGTTGACAATGGTTGTTTGGGACAGCTGAACAGGACAACAATGGCACAAACCATCTATTTGCTTCATGGAAGAACATGTGTTACGAGTTCCCATATCTAGCAGACTCAGGCTTTCAGTAGTCAAGATATGGTGGTAGCATGGTAATGTCTAGGCAAATGGTGGTTGAAAAGCTGAGTTTTCCAAATGCTCACTGCAGTGGATTCATTTCCATGTAGGATGTCCTCTCATATTTGGAGTAGGCTCCTCAAAGAGAATGGGGATTGACTGAATTCTGGTTTTGCTGTTTCAGAACTGATGGATTAGTAATAAATGGGACACTGGATTTATGAGCTGCTCATATAATTGTATGGGCAAGACCTCTTAATAACGATGAAGAAATTGGATATGTAACCGTAAGCTTTTGTTTTTAGTTTATCCGCATGGTGTAGATCCTGTAGTTAATTGTCTTTTCCTGGAAGAAGAAAATTATGCATTGGATCATAAATACTAGAATCCAGAACGAGTGGAAAGTGAAGTCCAATTCATGAGGGATAAAAGGAAAGTGAAGTCCAATTCATGAAGATTTTATCCATCTTTAGTTTCTCTTCTTTGCATATTTGATCTAACATTCTGAAGCAAAAGAAGTGAGAATGGTGTTTTCTGGCTTTTGTTGATGAGAATTAAATGGCTGTCTCAAATGTGTGTCAATTTTTCTTTAGTACATGGCAGTCTATTGATGTTTTCTTTAGCTCAAACTGCATGGATCTCTCACTTTGGATGGAGTGATGTTACGGGTGGGTGGTGTGAGCACCCGGAGGGAGTGTGAGACCCCCAGCCAACTAGAGTTGCCAGTGACTTTAGTCCCATATTAGATTACAGACGAGTTGGACCGGCTTATAAAAAAAGGAATCCCTTATCTCAATGCCTAGGTTTTGGGGAAGGATAGCTGATTCCTAACAAATAGTGTTTGAGCCCAACTTTTGTTGGCCCAATGTGACATATCAATACACCCTTTACTTGCCGTGCATGAACGGGCGTAACCTCGATCGGCACCTAGCCGATGAGGGCGTCGGCCTTGTAAAGGGGTAGGTATTGTTACGGGTGGGTGGTGTGAGCACTCGGAGGGAATGTGAAGCCCTCAGCCAACTAGCGTTGCCAGTGACTTTAGTCCCACATTGGATTCTACAAAAGAGTTGGACCGGCTTATAAGAAAAGGAATCCCTTACCTCAATGCCTAGGTTTTGGGGAAGGATAAATGATTCCTAATAAGTGACTATACTAGATCTGATACTTAACAATATACACCTATCTGATTTTTCAATTTAGTGATTTCAAAAGTTTGAGGATCAACATAATAGTTTCTCTTTTGTTATCTGATTTCACACCTTCGTGGTTAACATGGATATGGTACGTGGCTCTGGCTGCTGTGCTATAATTTTCCTGTAAAATAGGAATCGTCAGAGGATGTAGAAGACATCGTCTCTGAAGTGTTGAGACTTTTCTCTAGCTCTGTGACATATTAAAGATCCACTGCTGTTGGAATGTAGCTCATTCATCCATTTCCATCCAAGCATTTGCACCAAGTACTCCAAGTTTATTTGTTTACTGACCATAGAACCATTTTTTGTTCCAAAGGATACCTGCCATGTTAGACAATTTAAGATTCTTACATCAACTCTATACATTCCTGAGAAAGTGAGGGGCACCAACACTGACAATGGTATAGAGGTCATTTGACACCAGAGAATGGTGTACAGCTTCCAGCTTAAGCGCTTTATGGAGCTTTGCATTTTCTTTACTTTTCTGATGTCATTGGGGAAATGTTTCCATGTTCTGGGTTTCTCATCTCATTCTGGCATTCATAAACCTTTGTTTCCTTCACATATATGTGATGCAAATTTTTGTTCACTCCCTCCCAAAGGAACAAACCATCTCAACTTAAGACTATTTGCTGGACAATTAAATTGCTTTCTGTTGGCACCTAAAATAATAATAATAAAATCAACCAAAAAATATATAAATAATAATAATAATAATAAAAGTGATAGTGATAGGGAATAATAATGGAATTGAAAAACCAAATAAAATATAATAATGACAAAATATAAGGCAAAGATATATATATAGATACACACACATATATATATATATATATAAACAAAACAAAAGAAACAAATCAAAAAAGAAAAAAAGTCAAAAGACTCCCTCACTCTCCCTCCTCACGCACTCGGCAGCTGCACCATTTCTCTCGCCGGCCAATGGGGGAGGAGGAGCCTCGCGCCCCTCTCACTCTCTCTCCTCGAATGCACATAGCTCGTGACCTCCGGCGAGCTCCAGGCGTCGTGGTCCGATGAACGCACGCTCTCCTCACCGGCGAGCCCCTGGCGTTGTGGGCCGGCAAATGTGCGCGCAGCACCACCTCCGGTGAGCGTCTGGCACTGCGGTCCGATGCATACCATCTCCATCCGTGCAAGCTCTACGCTGTGGCCCTCTGCACCCTCGATCGTGAGCCATGGCCTCGACGCCCGTCTGGCAGCCACACGCGCGAAGCACAAGCGAGGCACACGCCAGGCGAGGCTTCCCCGTGCGACAGAGCCCCTCCAGCGGCTATAAAGCCAAGGGTCTTCGATTGAAGCCGGGCTCTCTCTCGGACCTCTTCCACTCCAGCGGACTCTTCCTCCCCGGGCGCCATCTGCTACCCCCCTTGCCTTCGGGCGATCAAGCTCTGTTCACCTGTGAGTGTCCACCTTCGAGGAGAGAAAAGAGAAGGAGAGGGAGTGAAGGTGTGTCCCGGGGAGGGAACGGGGTCAATGCCCCTCCCTCCCCCTTCTTTCTTTCCTTTCTTCCCAGAACCGTATGTTTTTTTTTCCTTTGTGTAATTGTTGCCCGGGGCTTTGGGTCTTGGCACTGTGTATATTCCTTTCCCGTTTATGCAAAGAAATGAATCACAGATTTGAGCTAAGTTATGTTCAGTTGTGGGCGAATGTTCCTTATGCTATTCATTTATGAATGAATGAACTCTTTTCTGTGGTTTGCAACCTTATTTTTCGATTCCCGTCCCCAGAATTTCTATTTCGTTTTCTTGCTGTCCCTTTTCTCCTTTGATGCTGTGGGCTATACTGACTATACGAGTCCCTTTCTCAGTGCACCGGATGGACTCCGATTATTGCCCCTGATTTGGGCAGAGCCTGCGCATTTGATGTCTATGATTTCTATATTTCGATATGTATGTTCCTTGCGTTTAGTACATCTGGTTGCTGTGGAATCGGCTGTGTGCCTCGCCACCCACATCTATGGGTTGTTGGGGCTCTGGCTGGATCCAAACACTTGCTGGAACTCATGTTCTCACACCGCACCGTTTCATTTCTGCATGAGGATCGCAGTAAATCCTTTCTACATCAACTTTACCATTCATGTACTTTGCATCTGCCGCCATAATACATCTGCGTCATGCGATCTGCAGTGTACTGGCACATCCGGTTTCATCGAAGTTCCTCTTCCATACACTCCAGGGTCTGCCAGGGGGAAGGGATACATGCATATTGATTTGCATCAGTGTGAATTTCATTTTGATCACCCTTAAGTTTCCCCGAGGCCTGCCTCTTCATGGTGGACGCTCTGGAGGAATGCCTTCTAAGGGAATCAACATTGATGGCCCAAGGGCCAGCAGTCTTGGGCTGCACATTGAGGGATGGAATTGATGGATCAACCCCGGGTATGTGGAGCTCCCCTTGTAGGCTAGCCTCGGGGACTCTCTACCCAATTCGGGTTATTCGGTCGGAATGATATTAACAACCCGTGGAGTACCGGTACCCCTCGTAGGCTAGCCCTCGGGGTCTCCGTCCATTTGGGTCCACCGGTCGCCGCGACGGCCTCCCGGCATTTAGGAGCTTGCCCCGGTAACCCCGTTGGTAAGCCTCCGCTTTCCCCTGGCAAATGCTTGGTCCGGGTGTGGACACCAAAAATTGCAAACCCAGATATCCTACTCGGCCCAGCACCAACAACGGCACCAAGTGAAGAAGCCCCGGAGGGACTGGTCATCCGGACTCCCCAAATATGCACACTGCCGCGAAGCCGTCCCCGCAAGGATGGCAGTGTCGGTTTCGGACTCGGTTTCGGCCGGGTCCGAAACCGATACGACTCAGTTTCGGTATCGGTTTCGGTTTCGGCCGAAACCGGATGAAACCAGTTAAAAAATTTAAAAAATTAATAATCTTGACCAGTTTCGGACCGAAACTGACCAGTTTCGGACCGAAACTCACCAGTTTCGGACCGAAACTGACCAGTTTCGTCCGAAACTATTTAAATAATATTTTTTTAATTGTTTCGGACCTGCTACAGTGTTTTGGTCCGGTTTCGGATCGGTACCGGTCGAAACCGATACGTTTCGGCCGAAACGTATCGGTTTCGGCCGAAACTGCCAACCATGCGTCCCCGGAGTCACAACAGCAAAGAGAAACCAACCCCCGGGAAGCTCACAATCCGTGGCCCCCGAAGAAAATCAAACGAACCATAACTCGTGCTCAAAACGGGCTCAAGTCAACCCCACTGGCACGCCCTGGAGAGCCCCAGCGGCACACCTCCCCAGGCGCCCAGCGGCACGCCCCCCAGGCCGCCCAGCGGCACACCCCCCAGGCGCCCAGCGCGGCACGCCCCCCCCAGGCCGCCCAGCGGCACGCCCCCCAGGCCGCCCAGCGGCACACCCCCCAGGCGCCCAGCGCGGCACGCCCCCCCAGGCCGCCCAGCGGCACACCCCCCAGGCTCCCAGCGGCACGCCTCCCATGCCGCCCAGCGGCACACCCCCCAGGCACCCAGCGGCACGCCCCCAGGGAGCCCCAGCGGCACACCCCCTGGGAGCCCCCAGCGGCACACCATGGCGAGCCTTCAACGGCACGCTTGTCAGCCCCTTCAACGGCAGGCTTGCCAGCCCTTTCAGCTGCACACTCCTGCAGCCCTCCGGCGGTGCAACTCGTTGGCTCCTCAGCGACACGCTTCGACAGATCAAATCAAAACGCCATCCCCTATAGATTCTTGGCGCGCAATGGGCCAGCTGATGTGTCGCCGCCTCGTGAAGGCACGCAGGCTATTCCCTGCCACCAAGGACAGCCCAAATCAAATCCCATTCAATGCTGCACGTTCCGACCATGGACGCTCCCGCCTTCGGACGCTCCCGCGACTGGGGTATAAATGCCCTTCTTCTCCGGCGAACCAAAGGGGAGAGGCAGACAGACACAAACAGACACAGACAGACACACGCAGAAGAGAAGAAGGGAAAGAAGAAGAGAAGAAGAAGAGGGAGATGCCTGCCCTCCTGCTGCCCGGTCCACCGTCGTCCACGCAAAGAAGAAGAGAGGGAAAGGAGAGAAGAGAAGAAGAGAGGAGTGAGGTCTGGGAGGGGAGGAGCTTATGCTCCGTTCCCCTTCCCACCTTGTATTTTCATTTCCTTTTTCCCCTTCCTTTTTTTCTTTGCTGTTGTCCCCCTTCTCTTTCTCCCTACGATGTATTGGCCCTCTGTGGCCTCCCGTTCTTTGTGAATGAAAAGCCTTGCTCTTTGAGTTTCCCCACCGTCTCTGTCTGTTTTCCTCCCCCTCTTCTTCCCTATCGGTTTGGCCTCCGGCAGTAATCTTCCCCCCTCTGCGTTTCAACCTTGCCCGTTAGCCCGTGGGGAGTTACCCCCCCCCCCCTGGCATCTCAGCGGCCTGCTTTCACCCCTGGCGGCCTTCAGCGGCGCACCTTTCCTGGCCGCCAGCGGCACACCTTCCTTGGCCGCCCAGCGGCACACCTACTTCAGCCTCCAGCGGCACACCTACTTCAGCCTCCAGCGGCACACCCCATCTGTGCCTCCAGCGGCACACCCCATCTGTGCCCCAGCGCCACACCCTTGGCCTGCCTCTACCTGGCATGCCTGGCCCTCTCCCTTAGTCAGGGTATCCTTAGGCTGCATCAACCAAGTGTTTCCCGTTTGCCGTTTCCTCCGAGTTTTCCGAGGTTTTATTAAGGTGTTGCCGCTCTCGGGCGCCCACCTCCAATTGTCGGGTTCCGCCACTCCATGTGGGCGCGTTCCCTGCATCTCCCTTACGCCCCGGGTCAAGGGGAGATGTTGCCGAATTCTTGTCAGAATTAACTTAACAACAACAATCATAAAAGAGAAGTAATAATGCAAAAAGGGGAACGATAAAACATTAATGCAACGACTTTGCCGAAGTAACCAAAGAACCTTGGAGATCCCGAATAACCGAGCATTCACATCTTCATGACGGTCCACCGAACATAACCTCAAACATGGTCTATATGAACGAATAAACCCAACTCAAACCCCTTTCACTTGCATGTCAAGAATAAAAGAAAACCAAAAGAAAACCCCTCACGTGCCCACGCCTCAGCGGCACACTCCTGTCGCCTTCCAGCGGCACTGTCCGTAAGTGCCCCAGCGGCACACTCACCCCCACCTACCTCCAGCGGCACGCCCTTGGCCCTCAGCGGCACACTCCCTTGGCCCTCAGCGGCACGCTCCCCTGGCCCTCAGCGGCACGCTCCTTCGGCCCTCAGCGGCACGCTCCACTGGCCCTCAACGGCACACTCCCTTGGCCCTCAGCGGCACGCTCCCCTGGCCCTCAGCGGCACACTCCCTTGACCCAGCGGTACACCAGAAATAATGATAATAATAAAGATAATAAGCTAAAAGAAAACATAATAAATAAACAAATAATGATACAAAAAATAAAATAATGATAATAACAACAAACTCAAAAGAAGAGGGAGAAATAATAACAAACAATAATGATAATAATAATAATAAATAATAACAAATTCAAAAAATGAATAAGTAAATAAGAATAATAAAGAAATAAGTAATAATAATAATAAGCTTAAAAATAATAATAATAATAAATAGACAAATAAACGATAACAAAAATGAATGAATAATAATAACAAACTCAATAAGAATGATAAATAAATAAATGATAATCAAAATAAATAATAATATCAAACTTAACGAAACACGACAAGCAAATGAATGATAATAAAATGAACAAACAATAAAAACAAACCTAACAATAACAATACTGAATGAATAAATCACGAGAAAAATAAATAAATAGTAATAACGAACTCATTCAAAGATATACATAAATCAACAAATAATAATGGTAAAATTTTAAATAATAATAAAACGATGAGATCCGCTTCGCAGCCTCGTTCTCCTCGAGACCCGGTATAAAGGGAATATTGACGCCGCCCCTCCAAGTCGGATTCGGACCTTGGGAGCCATCCCGATATGGTCATAACCCGACATTGCTTTGGGCCGATAGCCCATCAAATCGGACGCTTTCCCGTTGGGATTCGTTCCCGCTCTTTCATTGAGATTGCTGTGAACTCGGCATACATTTGAACGGCTTTGTCTCCGTTTACGTCGCACCTTCGATACGGACCTTTGTCCGAACATAAAATGGTCCGTGAGCGACCAACAAGATCTGAACGAAGCGAGACAACTTTTGTCATCTCTAGACCCTACGCATGGGAATATCAATGAGGCCTTCGTGGGCCACGCTTAGACCTCGGGCATGTCCCGATTATGGTCATGGTATGACCCATATCTTCGGCTTATAGCTCGTTCCCCTCGAGCACGCTTTGGTTTTGGAATCTAGTCCCGGAACTCTTCCCCGTTGCCCTCCGGCACCGGAAATATTGACGTTGCCCACGCGAGCCCCGTTTGGACCACGGGAGGCGCCCCCGGTATGGTCCTGACTCGATCTCGCACCGGGCCAATAAACTCACTGGTTTCCTGCTACACTAACCGAGATTTAACCGAATGTTTCCAACGTCTCGGAATAATATATTTGCCGTATCCCGGCATACATACATCCCAGGTCCTCCCGTGACGATTATGATATTCTCAAGCCGGGTACCCGTCCGAATATTAAACGGTCTCCCGAACGACCGATACGTTTCGGACGTCCGCTTCCCTAGACACAGAGCTTTTCAGCCAATTCAAGGGATATTCCCTCGTTGCCCCTTGGCACCGGAAATATTAATGACGCTCATGCAAGTCTTGTTTCGACCGCGGGGGGCCCACCGCAGTATGGTCGCAGCTTGCTCTTGCACCGGGCCAACAGATTTACTGGTTTCTGACCGCTCTGACCGAGGTCTAGCCGAACGTTTTTCGTTCTTCTGAACAATAAATTGCCATATCCTGGCATACATGCGTTCCGGTTTTCCCGCGACAACCGTGATTTTCTCGAGCCGGACATTCATCCGAACATTGAATGGTCAGCCCACGACTGACATGAACGCGAATGGCTTTCTTCTCGCCCTCGCACGAGGATTTCAATACCTCGTAATAGATCTTCCATGCAATTGATTTCTTGGCCATGAAGCCCTGAATCCCGGCGATTAATTAAGGGTGTTCCCTCGTATGGGGGATGTAAATGACGCCGTGACCTTTATGGCGCGGCGGGTTTTGGTCCCGACACGAACCATACAATCGTCTGACCGAGTCAGATCGAGCGCACCATGGGCTCTTCGGAGCCCGAATAAATTGTCACTTTGTGACTGGCACGCCCACGCACTTAATAGACGAATCAACCATTCCCGAATAGACGAGCTTAATAAACGAACGAAAAGTGCGTCCACAAGTCGCACGCCCGGTGGGACCAAACCACCCTTCATCTCTTCGCCGGGATTCAGGGCCTCATGGCCCCCTAATAAACGATGTTTGCCTGCTTTGATGAATTGCAGGTGCTGTCTTCACCTGCCCTATGGGCAGAAAAGCCGGACTAGGCAAAATTATCTTTGTCGCCTCGACGATGCTACTCCGAGGCACCTACAGCTTCCAGGAATCATGGGGGGCTGTGATAAAAAAAAGAAGAGAAAGAGAAGAGAAGGGAGGGGAAATCAAGCCCCCCCCGTTTCCCTCAAGAAGAAAGAGAAGAAAAGAAGAAAAGAAGAAAAGAAGAAGAGAAGAAAAAAAAGAGAAAAGAAAGAAGCAAAAAAAAAGGAAGAGAAAGAACCGGCGAGAAAGGGTTGTATGGCCACGTCCGCCGAGACCCGTACTGAATAAAGATTACCATTGTGGGGTTTATGCGGTGGAGCGAAGCACTCATCCCCTCCCTGAGGGGGTGAGCGCTCTCCTGCACCTCCACCCTGGTCAATCATACAAAAAAGAAGAGGAGAGGAGAAGGGACAAAAAAAAGAGAGAAAAAAAAAGAGAAGAAAGAAAGAAAGAAGAAAAGAAGAAAAGTCGACCAGCATCGCCAACCAAAAGAGCAAGAAGAAACCCGGCGTCCCGCCCGACTCTAGGAGGCTCCGAGTCCGTGGTGTAATGACCCGGCCCGTCCCTCCTTCCTGCTGCCTCTATCCGGCACAAAACGGCCCCTCGAGGGGTTGTCAAAGGACCCAGCGAGCTACAATTGTAGCTTGATGAATGGCTACCCGCTGTGGGGAATACTTTATAGCAATGAGGCCAAGCACGGCCGCCACTCTCGAAGAGAGCATGCACATACCCCGCCATGGGGGATAAGAAGAAGAGATATACCCCGCCATGGGGGCATAGGAGGCAAAAAAAAAGGATATACACCCCGCTCCTGGGGGCACGTGAAGAGATTCTACCCCGTCCGGGGGCACAACAGACAACAAAGCTACACCCCGACTCAGGGACACTCGAAGAAAAGTCTACCCCGGCTTAGGGGCACAAGAAGCAAAACATGTCCCGTCCGGGACATAGAAGCCATAAGAGAATACACCCATGTTCTAGGGGTATTTGAAAAAGAAACATACCCCGCCAGGGGGCATAGAAGCCATGAAGAGTACGCCCCGGCTTAGGGGCATCTGAAGAAGTGACATCCCGTCTCGGGAGCACGAGAAAGAGAAGAACACACCCCGACTCAGGGGCACATGAAGAGAAGTCCACCCCGGCTTAGGGGTGTTTGAAGAAGAAACATACTCCGCCTAGGGGCATAGAAGCCTTAAAGAATGCGCTCTGGCTTAGGGGCATGTGAAGAAGCTGCATCCCGCCTTGGGAGCATAAGAAGAAAAGAGTCCGCCCCGGCTTAGGGGCATCTGAAGAAGGAATACATCCCGACCTCAGGGTCCATGAAGCAACATACACCCCCCCTTTGGGGGCATTTGAAGCAGGACAAACAACATTCCCCGGCTTAGGGGCGCATGAAGAAAGGAATGCACCCCGCTTAGGGGCACATAAGCATAAGAGGAAGAGGCTGCCCCGGCCTGGGGTCATGAGAAGAAGCAGAGTTGCACCCCGGCTTAGGGGCATATGAAGAGAAGTGTACCCCACCCTGGGGCATAAGAGGCAGAAGAATCAACTCCGACTCAGGGGTAACTGAAGAGAAATTCACCCCGTCTCGGGGGGCACAGGAAGCAAGAATTCCACCCCCGCCATGGGGGCACAAGAAGCAACACCCCGATTCGGGGGGGGGGGGCATGTGAGACAAAGAATACACCCCGGCTTAGGGGCATTTAAAAATACATACAACCTCGCCTCGGGGGGGGCATAAGAAGCAAAAGATACACCCCGTGCCAGGGGCATACGAAGAGGATACACCCCGGCCTGGGGGCATAAGAAGAAGAAGAAACACACTCCGCCACGGGGTCATAAGAAGCAAAAGAATACACCCCGACTTGGGGACACATGCAGAGCATTTACCCCGCTCTAGGGGCACAAAAAAGAGATACACCCCGCCCTCGGCGCATAAGAAGCAGTAGCACATACCCTGCTTCGGGGGCATAGAAGCCGTAAAGAGACGACATACATCCCGATCCGGGAACACATAAAGAAAGGCATACCCCCCGCCCTGGGGACACTTGAAGAAAGAAGCACATCCCGCCACGGGGGCACATGAAGAGAACCCCTCCCGCCTCGGGAGTATAAGAAAGAGAAGAATACACCCTGGTCTGGGGGCTTTTGAAGAAACAACACCCCCTCCATGGGAGACAAAGCTACACCCCTACTCGGGGACACATGCAGAGCATCTACCCCGCTCTGGGGGCACACAAAAAGAGATACACTCCTCCCTTGGCGCATAAGAAGCAGAAGCATCTACCCCGACTCGGGGCACAGAAGCGAAGAGACATACATCCCGATCTGGGAGCATAAGAAGAAAGATCTACCCCGCCCAAGCGGCATTTGAAGAAACAACACACCCCGCCTCGGGGGCACAGAAGCCGTAAAGAGATACACCCCTGCCTCAGGGGGGCATAAAAAGCAAAAGATCCACCCTCGTACTGGGGACATATGAAGAGAAGCACTCCTCCGCCTTCAGGGGTAGAAAGAGAGTAGAATTCGACCCCGCCATGGGGGGTATAAGAAACAAAAGGCACGCCCCGTACCAGGGGCATATGAAGAAGAAACATACCCCGCCTGGGGGCATAGAAGCCGTGAAGAGTATACCCCGGCTTGGGGGGGCATTTGAAGAAGCTACATCCCGCCTTGGGAGCAAAAGAAGAAAAAAGAATCCACCCAGCTTAGGGGCATATGAAGAAGAAACATACCTCGCCTCGAGGGCCTAGAAGCTATAAAGAACACGCCCCGGCTCAGGGGCATATGAAGAGAAGTCCACCCTAGCTTAGGGGTATTTGAAGAAGAAACATACCCCACCATGGGGGCATTTGAAGAGAACTACACCCCGCCTCGGGGGCATAAAAAAAAAAGCAACAAACACACCCTGGTCTGGGGACATAGAAGCCAAAAAATACACCCCGCCTGGGGGCACAGAAGCAAAGAGGCAAAACACACCCCTCAGGGGGGATGCACACCAAATGAAGCTACACCCCAACCCGGGGGCACATTAAGAGAAATACACTCTAGCGCGAAAGCATCAATGAGAAGATAAGAGCAGAATAAAGAAAGAAGAGACATGAGGCAGCCGTGGTCCTCGAGCCCGCCTCATCACATAAAAAGAAGAAAAAAAAGAGACATGAGGCAAACATGGTCCTTGCACCTACCTCCCCACAAAAGAAGAAGAAAAAAAAGAGAGACATGAGCTAGACGTGGTCCTCGAGCCCGCCTCATCACACAAAAGAAGAGAAGAAAAGGAAAAGAAGACACATGAGGCAGACGTGGTCTTCGAGCCCGCCTCATCACACAAAAGGAAAGCACAAAAAGAAAGAGCAGTCATGAGGCGAACATGGTCTTTGCACCTGCCTCTCCACAAAAAAAAAAAGAAAAAAGAGTCCTGAGACAGACGCGGTCCTTGAACCCGCCTCTTCACACAAAAGAAGAAGAGAAGAAAAGAAAGAAAGAGTCCCGAGGCAGACGCGGTCTTTGCACCCGCCTCTCCACATAAAAGAAAAAAAGAGAAAGAGTCACGAGGCGAACATGGTCTCGGCACCTGCCTCTCTACAAAAGAAGAAGAGAAGAGAAAAAAAGACATGAGGCGAACATGGTCCTTGTACCTGTCTCTCCATAAAAGAAGAAGAGAAGAAAAGAAAGAAGTGATCATGAGGCAAACATGGTCCTTGTACCTGCCTCTCCATAAAAGAAGAAGAGAAGAAAAGAAAGAAGTGATCACGAGGCAAACATGGTCATTGCATCTGCCTCTCCATAAAAGAAGAAGAGAAGAAAAGAAAGAAATGATCACGAGGCAGACGTGGTCTTTGCACCCGCCTCTTCACAATAAAAAAAAAGGAAGAGAAAGAAGAAGAAGAGAAGAAAAGAAAGAGGATCGCGAGGCAGACGGGATCTTCGAATCCGCTTCCTCACATAAAAGAAGAGAAGAAGGAGAATTGAGCTTTGAGGCAGACGTGGTCATTCACCTTCGGCCTTTGGGCCACCAAAAAAAAAAGGAAAGAAAAGAGACATTTCACTTTGGTTCGGACCCTTCCCCGGCCAGAGAACAAAAGCGGACCATTCTCTTCGGTTCTCGTATCCTGCTACTCGACGCCCTTCGGCTCAGTCATTCCGGCCAAGGCCCACTATCAGGATTAATCCACCCGTCCCACCGCACTCTCTGATATCTTTCGGCTTTATAGCCTACTTCTAACATCTCTCGGCTTGTCAGCCTGCTCCCAATATCCCTTGACTTTTTAGCCTTCTTCCCAATATCTTCGGCTCTTGCAGCCCGCTTTCCCCTACTGTGGCTCTTGCAGCATGTTACCCAATTTCGGCTCTCGTAGCCCGCTTCCCAATATCTTCGGCTCTTGCAGCCCGCTTCCCCCTACTTTGGCTCTTGCAGCCTGCTACCCAATTTCGGCTCTCGCAGCCCACTTCCCATACTTTGGCTTCTGTAGCCTGCTCTTTCAATTTCGGCTCTTGCGGCCCGCTTACCCAACTCTGGCTCTTGTAGCCTGCTTCCTAATCTCGGCCTTCCACGGCCCGCTTCCTATAATTTCGGCTCTCGCAGCCCGCTTCCCATACTTTGGCTCCGGTAGCCTGCTCTTTTAATTTCGGCTCTTGCGGCCCGCTTACACAACTCTGGCTCTTGTAGCATGCTTCCCAATCTCGGCCTTCCACGGCCCGCTTCCTATAATTTCGGCTCTCGTAGCCCGCTTCCCAATATCTTCGACTCTTGCAGCCCGCTTTCCCAACTCTGGCTCTTGTAGCCTGCTTCTCAATCTCGGCTTTCATAGCCTACTTCCCAAATCTTGGCCCTTGCAGCCTGCCGCTCAGAATCTCGGTTCTTGCAGCCCGCTTTCCCAATTTCGGCTCACGTAGCCCGCTTCCCCATAACTTCAGCTCTTGCGGGCCACTCCCCATAACTTCGACTTTTACAGCCCGCTGCTCATACTTTGGCTCTTGCAGCCTACTTACCCTTGGCTTTTATAGCCTGCTCCCCAATTTTGGCTCTTGTAGCCTGCTTCCCAACTTTGGCGCTTTGTAGCCTGCTTTCCAACTTCGGCTCTTTGCAGCCCGCTTTCCAACTTCGGCTCTTTGCAGCCCGCTTCCCAACTTCGGCTCTTTACAGCCCGCTTCTCAACTTCGGCTTGTAGCCCGCTTCCCCGACATTCTGGCTTCTATAGCCCACTCCCCTTTGGCCTTCGCGGCCTGCTTCCCGATTTTGGCTCCCATAACCTGCTTCCCCGATTTTGGCTCTCGTAGCCTGCTTCCTCGATCTTTGGCTCTCGTAGCCTGCTTTCCTTAATTTCGGCTCTTGCAGCTTGCTTCCCAACTTTGGCTCTTGCAGCCTGCTTCCCTTTGGCCGTCATGGCTTGCTTCCCGATTTTGGCTCTCGATGCCTTCTCTCCCAACCTTTGGCCTTTGTAGCCCGCTTCCCAGCATCTCCCGGCTTTTACGGCCCGCTTCCCTAATGCCCCTTGGCTTTTCTGGCCTACTTCCCGGTATTTTTTGGCCCTTATGGCCGGCTCCCCTAATATCCCTTGGTTTCTATAGCCCGCTTCCCTAATCTCCTTTCGTCCTTTCATGGTCTGCTTCCCTAACATCTTTATTATCACTACACCTATACGCAACGACAATACATTCTTACGCAAAAAAAAAAAGGAAAAAAAAAGAAGAGAAGAAGAGAGAATTGCTTGGCCACCCTGCCTGCATGTTTGCTTAATATAGAATAATACACCTCCTTGGAATTTTCTAGGACCTTGTATCCTTGCTAAATAACGATGCCCCGATTCCGGACGCACGTGCAACACGGCACGCGCTCGAAGAGAACCCAATTATGGCGGGTGCACACGTCAAGGGGAAGAGTCATGGCTGAATTGCTAAGCCCAACTCACAAAATAAACCTGAGGCAACGCCCCCACACTCAGCACTTAATGTGTTCAATAGCTTTCAACCATAGGGATTGTCCGAATTTCTTCTTAGCACTCTACGGAGACTTGAATTTCTGCACTCGCGTGAAAGGTAATCGTGAGAGGAAAAAGCTGCCTACCCCCACTGTAAAAAAAAAAAAAAAAGAGAGAGAGAGAAAAGAAAGGGAAAAAAAAGAGAGAGACACGTGAATCCGAGTAGCCGGGAATCCCCATTGAGACACATGAGGAGACTCGCGCGAAATGGTGAAGCGAATTATAATAAGGATGAAACCTATTAGCCGGGAATCCCCATTGAGACACATGAGGAGACTCGCGTCAAACGGTGGAATCCGTAATAGAATTACAATAAGGATGAATCCTAGTAGCCGGGAATCCTCATTGAGACACATGAGGAGACTCGCGCCGAACGGTGAAATCCGCTACCAAAATAAACAGACGGGGGGCTGTGCGAAGCTACCAAAATCGAGAGCCTGAAACATATGTGTAGGCGCTAGAGTGATCCTCGAGTGTTACCAGGAAAACCTGCATATCCCTATGGTTAGGGCTCTTTGTTCACACATTTGCACTGCCATGCCACAGAGAATTGCCTCGGGTGAAATGCGTGAATTTAGGCTATACATGCAAGACATGCGATATCCTCTTGACGGGTGCACCACCCCTCAATTGTGCCTCGTGGCCTGCACCGTGTCTACGAATTTTGGGCGATGTCCCTATCCTATCCCCTATAGAGGGAGCTGCCTTACTTATATTTATGTTATGTCTGCTAATGAATGCTTGCATGCTTGAGTAAAAAATTACAATATAAAAAATATATAAATAATAAAAATATGTGTATACAATAAACTCAATTTCGGCTAGCGAAGCCTACTTTCCCAGCTCTGGCTCGTAGAGCCCAATCTTGGCCCCCATGGCCTATCTCCTGCCCTCGCGACTCGTTAATCTCCCAACTCCGGCTTCTATAGTCCGCTTCCCCGATTTGGGCGTTCACATCTTGCGCCCCAATTTTTGGCTCTTGTAGCTTGCTTCCCTGATTTGGCTTCTGTAGCCTGCTCCCTATAATTCCGGCTCTTGCAGCCCGCTTCCCAACTTTGGCTCTTGCAGCCTGCTTCCCTTTAGCTTTTATAGCCTGCTTCCCCAATCTGGCCTCCACGGCCCGCCTCCCGTAACTTTGGCTCTTGCAGCCTGCTTACCTTTGGCCTTCGTGGCCTGCTCCCCAACTTTGGCTCTCGCAGCCTGCTTCCCAATTTTGGCCCTCGTGGCCTGCTTCCCAACTTTGGCTCTCGCAGCCTGCTTCCCAATTTTGGCCCTCGTGGCCTGCTTCCCAACTTTGGCTCCTGCAGCCTGCTTCCCTTTAGCTTTTATGGCCTGCCTCCCAATATCTTTGGCTCTTGCAGCATGCTTACCTTTGGCCTTCGCGGCCTGCTTCCCAATTTCGGCTCTCGTGGCCTGCTCCTCGATTTGGCTCCCGCAGCCTGCTTCCCATAATTTTGGCTCTCGCAGCCCGTTTCCCGATATCTTTGGCCCTTGCAGCCTGCTTCCGAGAACCCGGCTCTCGTAGCCTGCTCCCCAGAATTCGGCCTTCACGGCCCGCTTCCCATAATTGCGGCTCTTGCAGCCCGCTTCCCAATACCCTTGGCTTTTATGGCCTGCCTCCCCAATTCGGCTTCCATAGCCTGCTTCCCAACTTTGGCTCTTGTAGCCTGCTTACCTCGGCCCCCATGGCCCGCTTTCCCAATTTTGGCTCTGGCAGCCTACCCCCCAAATTCTGGCTTTCACAGCCCGCTTTCCTGATTTATAGACACTAAACAAATCCTCACCTCATGTTTACATGCAGGGGAATATAGAAGAAGAGAAGAAGAGAAAATAGAGAAGAAAAGAAAGAGAAAGAGACCAAGAGACCAACATACCATGTCAGCGCCCGGCACCCTGTCGGCACTGACTAAGAGACAGAGATCAACAAACCCGGTCAGCCCCCGGCATCTTGTCGGCACTGACGAAGAGAAAAAGAGACAGAGACCAACAAAGCATGTCAGCTCCCGACACCTTGTCGGCACTGACGAAGAGACAAAGGGACCAGCAAACCAGGTCGGCTCCTGACACGTTGTCGGCACTGACGAAAAGACAAAGAGACCAACAAACCGTGTCAGCTCTCGACACCCCGTCGGCACTGATCAAGAGGCAAAGAGACTAACATACTGCTTCAGTTCCCGACACCCCGTCGGCACTGATGAAGAGACAGAGACCAATATGCTGCTTCAGTTCCCGACACCATGTCGGCACTGACGAAGAGACTAAGAGATCAACAGACCATGTCAGCTCCCGGCACCCTGTCGGCACTAGCGAAGAGAAGAAAAGACCAACACATACCATGTCAACGCCCGACACCCTGTCAGGCATTGGCAAAGAGCAGAAGAGACAAACAAACCGCGTCGGTCCCCCGGCACCCTGTCGGCACTGACGAAGAGAAGAAGAGAACGAGTAAACCATGTCAACGCCCGACACCCCGTCGGCACTGACAAATAGACAAAGAGACCAACATATCATGTCAGCTCCCGGCACCCTGTCGGCACTGACGAAGAGACAAAGAGATCAACAAACCAGGTCAGCTCCCGACACCCTGTCGGCACTGACGAAGAGACAAAGAGACCAACATATCATGTCGGCTCCTGACACCCTGTCGACACTGACGAAGAGACAAAGAGATCAACAAACCAAGTCTGCTCCCGACACCATGTCGGCACTGACGAAGAGACAGAGACCAACATACCATGTGAGCTCCCGGCACCCTGTCGGCATTGACGAAGAGACAAAGAGACCAACAAACCAGGTCAGCTCCTGACACCCTGTCGGCACTGACGAAGAGACAAAGAGACCAACATACCATGTCAGCTCCCGGCACCCTGTTGGCACTGACGAAGAGACAAAGAGACCAGCAAACCAGGTCGGCTCCCGGCACCCTGTCGGCACTGACGAAGAGACAAAGAGACCAACAAACTGTGTCAGCTCCCGACACCCCGTCGGCACTGATCAAGAGGCAAAGAGACTAACATACTGCTTCAGTTCCCGACATCCCGTCGGCACTGATGAAGAGACAAAGACCAATATGCTGCTTCAGTTCCCGACACCATGTCGGCACTGACGAAGAGACTAAGAGATCAGCAGACCATGTCAGCTCCCGGCACTCTGTCGGCACTGGTGAAGAGAAGAAAAGACCAACACATATCATGTCAACACCCGACACCCTGTCAGGCATTGGCAAAGAGCAGAAGAGACAAACAAACCGCGTCGGTCCCTCGGCACCCTGTCGGCACTGACGAAGAGAAGAAGAGAATAAGTAAACCATGTCAACGCCCGACACCCCGTCGGCACTGACGAAGAGAAGAAGAGGCCAACATGCTACGCCATCTCCCAACACCCCGGCGACACCGACGAAGAGGAAAAGAGGCCAGTACACCCACTGGCACCGCCCGACTCATCCTTCGCCCGCGCTACCCGTGGGTGGGGGGCATTTGTGGACACCAAAAATTGCAAACCCAGATATCCTACTCGGCCCAGCACCAACAACGGCACCAAGTGAAGAAGCCCCGGAGGGACTGGTCATCCGGACTCCCCAAATATGCACACTGCCGCGAAGTCGTCCCCGGAGTCACAACAGCAAAGAGAAACCAACTCCCGGGAAGCTCACAATCCGTGACCCCCGAAGAAAATCAAACGAACCATAACTCGTGCTCAAAACAGGCTCAAGTCAACCCCACTGGCACGCCCTGGAGAGCCCCAGCGGCACACCCCCAGGGAGCCCCAGCGGCACACCCCCAGGGAGCCCCAGCGGCACACCCCCCCAGGCGCCCATCGGCACGCCCCCCAGGCCGCCCAGCGGCACACCCCCTAGGCGCCCAGCGGCACGCCCCCCCAGGCCGCCTAGCGGCACACCCCCCAGGCGCCCAGCGGCACGCCTCCCATGCCGCCCAGCGGCACACCCCCCAGGCACCCAGCGGCACGCCCCCAGGGAGCCCCAGCGGCACACCCCCTGGGAGCCCCCAGCGGCACACCATGGCGAGCCTTCAATGGCACGCTTGTTAGCCCCTTCAACGGCACGCTTGCCAGCCCTTTCAGCGGCACGCTCCTGCAGCCCTCCGGCGGTGCAACTTGTTGGCTCCTCAGCGACACGCTCCGGCAGATCAAATCAAAACGCCATCCCCTATAGATTCTTGGCGCGCAATGGGCCAGCTGATGTGTCGCCGCCTCGTGAAGGCACGCAGGCTATTCCCTGCCACCAAGGACAGCCCAAATCAAATCCCATTCAATGCTGCACGTTCCGACCATGGACGCTCCTGCCTTCGGACGCTCTCGCGACTGGGGTATAAATGCCCTTCTTCTCCGGCGAACCAAAGGGGAGAGGCAGACAGACACAGACAGACACACGCAGAAGAGAAGAAGGGAAAGAAGAAGAGAAGAAGAAGAGGGAGAGGCCTGCCCTCCTGCTGCCCGGTCCACCGTCGTCCACGCAAAGAAGAAGAGAGGGAAAGGAGAGAAGAGAAGAAGAGAGGAGTGAGGTCTGGGAGGGGAGGAGCTTATGCTCCGTTCCCCTTCCCACCTTGTATTTTCATTTCCTTTTTCCCCTTCCTTTTTTTCTTTGCTGTTGTCCCCCTTCTCTTTCTCCCTACGATGTATTGGCCCTCTGTGGCCTCCCGTTCTTTGTGAATGAAAAGCCTTGCTCTTTGGGTTTCCCCACCGTCTCTCTCTGTTTTCCTCCCCCTCTTCTTCCCTATCGGTTTGGCCTCCGGTAGTAATCTTCCCCCCTCTGCGTTTCAACCTTGCCCGTTAGCCCGTGGGGAGTTACCCCCCCCTGGCATCTCAGCGGCCTGCTTTCACCCCTGGCGGCCTTCAGCGGCGCACCTTTCCTGGCCGCCAGCGGCACACCTTTCCTGGCCGCCAGCGGCACACCTTCCTTGGCCGCCCAGCGGCACACCTACTTCAGCCTCCAGCGGCACACCCCATCTGTGCCTCCAGCGGCACACCCCATCTGTGCCCCAGCGCCACACCCTTGGCCTGCCTCTACCTGGCATGCCTGGCCCTCTCCCTTAGTCAGGGTATCCTTAGGCTGCATCAACCAAGTGTTTCCCGTTTTCCGTTTCCTCCGAGTTTTCCGAGGTTTTATTAAGGTGTTGCCGCTCTCGGGCGCCCACCTCCAATTGTCGGGTTCCGCCACTCCATGTGGGCGCGTTCCCTGCATCTCCCTTACGCCCCGGGTCAAGGGGAGATGTTGCCGAATTCTTGTCAGAATTAACTTAACAACAACAATCATAAAAGAGAAGTAATAATGCAAAAAGGGGAACGATAAAACATTAATGCAACGACTTTGCCGAAGTAACCAAAGAACCTTGGAGATCCCGAATAACCGAGCATTCACATCTTCATGACGGTCCACCGAACATAACCTCAAACATGGTCTATATGAACGAATAAACCCAACTCAAACCCCTTTCACTTGCATGTCAAGAATAAAAGAAAACCAAAAGAAAACCCCTCACGTGCCCACGCCTCAGCGGCACACTCCTGTCGCCTTCCAGCGGCACTGTCCGTAAGTGCCCCAGCGGCACACTCACCCCCACCTACCTCCAGCGGCACGCCCTTGGCCCTCAGCGGCACACTCCCTTGGCCCTCAGCGGCACGCTCCCCTGGCCCTCAGCGGCACGCTCCTTCGGCCCTCAGCGGCACGCTCCACTGGCCCTCAACGGCACACTCCCTTGGCCCTCAGCGGCACGCTCCCCTGGCCCTCAGCGGCACACTCCCTTGACCCAGCGGTACACCAGAAATAATGATAATAATAAAGATAATAAGCTAAAAGAAAACATAATAAATAAACAAATAATGATACAAAAAATAAAATAATGATAATAACAACAAACTCAAAAGAAGAGGGAGAAATAATAACAAACAATAATGATAATAATAATAATAAATAATAACAAATTCAAAAAATGAATAAGTAAATAAGAATAATAAAGAAATAAGTAATAATAATAATAAGCTTAAAAATAATAATAATAATAAATAGACAAATAAACGATAACAAAAATGAATGAATAATAATAACAAACTCAATAAGAATGATAAATAAATAAATGATAATCAAAATAAATAATAATATCAAACTTAACGAAACACGACAAGCAAATGAATGATAATAAAATGAACAAACAATAAAAACAAACCTAACAATAACAATACTGAATGAATAAATCACGAGAAAAATAAATAAATAGTAATAACGAACTCATTCAAAGATATACATAAATCAACAAATAATAATGGTAAAATTTTAAATAATAATAAAACGATGAGATCCGCTTCGCAGCCTCGTTCTCCTCGAGACCCGGTATAAAGGGAATATTGACGCCGCCCCTCCAAGTCGGATTCGGACCTTGGGAGCCATCCCGATATGGTCATAACCCGACATTGCTTTGGGCCGATAGCCCATCAAATCGGACGCTTTCCCGTTGGGATTCGTTCCCGCTCTTTCATTGAGATTGCTGTGAACTCGGCATACATTTGAACGGCTTTGTCTCCGTTTACGTCGCACCTTCGATACGGACCTTTGTCCGAACATAAAATGGTCCGTGACCAACAAGATCTGAATGAAGCGAGACAACTTTTGTCATCTCTAGACCCTACGCATGGGAATATCAATGAGGCCTTCGTGGGCCACGCTTAGACCTCGGGCATGTCCCGATTATGGTCATGGTATGACCCATATCTTCGGCTTATAGCTCGTTCCCCTCGAGCACGCTTTGGTTTTGGAATCTAGTCCCGGAACTCTTCCCCGTTGCCCTCCGGCACCGGAAATATTGACGTTGCCCACGCGAGCCCCGTTTGGACCACGGGAGGCGCCCCCGGTATGGTCCTGACTCGATCTCGCACCGGGCCAATAAACTCACTGGTTTCCTGCTACACTAACCGAGATTTAACCGAATGTTTCCAACGTCTCGGAATAATATATTTGCCGTATCCCGGCATACATACATCCCAGGTCCTCCCGTGACGATTATGATATTCTCAAGCCGGGTACCCGTCCGAATATTAAACGGTCTCCCGAACGACCGATACGTTTCGGACGTCCGCTTCCCTAGACACAGAGCTTTTCAGCCAATTCAAGGGATATTCCCTCGTTGCCCCTTGGCACCGGAAATATTAATGACGCTCATGCAAGTTTTATTTCGACCGCGGGGGGCCCACCGCAGTATAGTCGCAGCTTGCTCTTGTACCGGGCCAACAGATTTACTGGTTTCTGACCGCTCTGACCGAGGTTTAGCCGAACGTTTTCCGTTCTTCTGAACAATAAATTGCCATATCCTGGCATACATGCGTTCCGGTTTTCCCGCGACAACCGTGATTTTCTCGAGCCGGACATTCGTCCGAACATTGAATGGTCAGCCACGACTGACATGACCGCGAATGGTTTTCTTCTCGCCCTCGCACGAGGATTTCAATACCTCGTAATAGACCTTCCATGCAATTGATTTCTTGGCCATGAAGCCCTGAATCCCGGCGATTAATCAAGGGTGTTCCCTCGTATGGGGGATGTAAATGACGCCGTGACTTTTATGGCGCGGCGGGTTTTGGTCCCGACACGAACCATACAATCGTCTGACCGAGTCAGATCGAGCGCACCATGGGCTCTTCGGAGCCCGAATAAATTGTCACTTTGTGACTGGCACGCCCACGCACTTAATAGACGAATCAACCATTCCCGAATAGACGAGCTTAATAAACGAACGAAAAGTGCGTCCACACCGGGGGAGATGTTGCCAAAATTTTATTAGAATTTGGCACTTAAAAAAAAAAGATGAAAACCAGCTGTGACAACATGAATCTAATAAAAAAAATGAATGAAGAAATGATAACACTTTGATGAATAAACATCTAAATGAAGTTCACAATTTTAATGGCAACAATAAAAGAATGAGAGGAATGGGACAAGAAAAGACGACATTGAAATTAATGAAGTGAACCATAAGCCTCCCTCTGCACTCTGGAAACCCATTTCTCACAACTTGCATTCTTCAAGCCTTTTCACTCCTCAGTATAATGTCGGTGGATATGCTGTAAATACATCACTTATGCCACCGTTTATAACTGAATTCCCACCTTGATAATCCTAACAGTCCAAACCTCAGTGTCAGGACAACTGGGGTCACAACAGGTGATGGAATACCCACCAGATGTTGATCTTCAACAATTATACAAGTTTTATGGACTAGCAATTCAACCGCTGTTTGCTGATCCTTCACATATGCAGTATTTTCAACATTCGTCATTGGAAGCTTATAGTGGTGTAGGCCAGTCTGATCCTACGGTTTCCAGGGGAGGCGGCATGGGAAACCAGTTAGGTAGCTACAATGAAGTCAAAGGTCCTACACATTCACCTGATCAGAGGTCACCGTATCTGAGAAGTGGGAAACAGCAAACCATGTGGATTGGAAACTTTCAGCATTCATATAGTTCAACCTCAAGGCCCCTCCCTTTATCTGATGATGCAAACATGAATACAAGGGATCATACCTGATACCGCTGCCATGTTTGGTCAGCGTTATATGAGGTCCGCATATGATCAATGTCAGAGAGTGGATGTGGGGGCTTCAATCAGCAGTCAGTTAGATCAGAACCAGCTGCACCAAAAGGTTCCTGAGAACATTTTGGATCCGATGAAGAATAACGAGGCATTTTGTGCTGCCCATGGGGGTGATGCTCACACAGGGAGGCAGTGAAGTTGCATCTATTTCTGGCTTCCTGGGACATGTCAATTCTGTTACAAATTTAGACATCCAGATTGATGATACAAGAGGCAGTGAGATGTTTGATACGCATGTCTATGTTCTTTTACATAGTCCCAACTGGGACACTCTGTGGAAGGCTGATTAAGCAGAAGAAGCAAAGGAGGCTGCTTTGCCATTAAACTGCCTGAACACAGACCCATGCAGCTCAAACTCCGGCATGCGGTTGACAGACCTGATGAGGGACAGCTAAATCTTTCAGTCCAGACAAGTCAATGAAGATCCCCATACATGCTCGGTGCAGCAGAATTGGTGGGTCTCCCAGTGAAGATATGCAAGCACTAAAGCCCAAGATCCTGTTCTGTATGAGAGCATATTCAAATCCAGTCCTTTGTGTCTGCTGGGCAAATGTGCAAGTGGCTGGGATGAGGTTTTGTGGAGCCTCTGCTAAAGACTAGCAGGGCTTGACCTTGTGGATCATTAAGATGAAGTCCATCTTGCTAATGCTCGCGTATATATGCTTACTCACCAGAGGGAATTTAATGTGGTTGATGTTGAGCCATATTGATCGCCGTTCGTGTTCTTGGATTCAGCAGCTCAATCTGTTGTTGATGATGGTATGCTAAGGTGCACTGCAAATGATTTGGTAGTGCTATGCGAGGATATGGGAGGTTCTTTTCATGATACCAGAATGTACAGAGGATATGGGAACTTCTATTGGCTTTCCTTTACAGAAGAAGCTTGTGTGCCCTCGTGTCAGTTCCTTCGGGCAGTGATAACTCTCTTCTTGGCGTCATAAGACCCCTCACCGTACATTCTGATATAATGTACATGGTGGATTATTCTCTGACGGCTGGTGGAATGCTTAAACCAGATGATGGCTTGAACACTTCTGAACCTGCTGTTTGTGAGGGCAATAATCACAACAAAAAAGATAAGAAGTGCTTAAGGATGATCCAAGAAATCCAGCTGTCATCGCTGACAATGTTGGTGACAATGATAGTGATATTACTGGGATGGGGTCTGATCTATTCGGTTCATATGCAGAGTCATCATGTGCAGCATTAGTTATTGCCTCAATTTCTTCTTTCAGAATCGACCACAATTTCACAGTAATGTGCTATCCCCTGCTCATCAGTTTCGTGGGCATCATTGTTTGTTTGATTACTACACTTTTCGCAACTGACCTTTTTGGAGATTAAGTCTGTGAAAGAGATTGAACCTTCACTGAAGCGGCAATTTATAATCTCCACTGCTCTTATGACTGTTGGCATTGCCATCATTAGTTGGATCGCTCTTCCATCAACCTTCACTATCTTCAACTTTGGTGTACCAAAGAACGTCAAGAGCTGGGAGTTGTTCTTCTGTTTTGCTATTGGTCTGTGGGCTGGCCCGGCCATTGGATTCGTGACTGAATATTTCACAAAGTAATGCTTACAGCCCTGTGCAAGATGTTGCTAATTCCTGCCGGACTAGAGCTGCCACTAATGTCATTTTCGGGCTAGTTATGGGTTACAAATCAGTCGTCATTCCAATTTTTGCTATTGCTGTCAGCATCTTTGTTAGTTTTAGCTTCTCAGCTATGTATGGTATTGCTGTAGCTGCACTTGGAATGCTGAGCACCATTGCTATTGGACTGGCTACTGACGCATATGGCCCCGTCAGTGACAATGTTGGAGGCATTGCTGAGATGGCTGGCATGAGCCACAGAATTCGTGAGAGAATTGATGCCCTTGATGCTGCAAGTAACACAATAGCCGCCATTGGGAAAGGTCCACCATTGGTTCTGCTGCTCTGGTCTCACTGGCTCTTTTCGGTGCATTTGTGAGTTGAGCCGCTATATCCACAGTGGATGTCCTTACACCAAAGGTCCTCATCGGATTGATCGTGGGTGCCATGCTTCCTTACTGGTTTTCTGCCATGACCATGAAGAGTGCGGGTAGTGCAGCACTAAAGATGGTGAAGGAGGTCCGTAGGCAGTTCAATACCATTCCAGGGATAATGGACGGAAGTGCAAAACCTGACTATGCTACCTGTGTTAAGATCTCAACTGATGCATATCTCAGAGAAATGATTCCCCCGGGGGCTCTTGTCATCCCACACCTTCCCCTTGCTGACTGTCAGCTTCCCTGGCACCCTCACCACTGTTATGAGCTTGAGCTGTGTGGAGTGCATGTGGTGGAGTTGATGCAGCACCTGGACGGGTCGATGCAGCTGAAGGAGGATAGCCGGGGCAGGTAAACACATTGTGTGGACAGGTCAATGCAGCTGAAAAGAAATGGCCAAGATAGGTCAATGCAACCCATAGTGAGGTCGAGGTGGCTGAAGAGAAAACCTCAAAATTAGCAATCTTGCTGATCCTTTGGTTCTTGGGCATTCCGTTCCTTCTAAACCCATTCCTATTTGAATATTTGGTTTTACTTTTGGCAGTTGCTCTTGAACTTCCTCCAACGCCATCATCTCCATATGTCCTTCCAAATAAATCCTCCCTTTGACAGTTTGACCCAAGGATGGCAAACTCGGTTTCGGCCGGGTCCAAAACCGATACGACTCGGTATCGGTTTCGGCCGAAACCGGCCGAAACACAGTTAAAAGGTTAAAAAAATCAAATTAATTCTAAAAAATCTGAAAAAAATCATAAAAAATATAAAAAATAACTTAAAATCATAAAAAACATTACACATGCATTTGACTGTATAAGGTAGTGCAATAACCTTGAAGTAGACAACTACGCATTGAACTTCAAACATTGAACATGTGAAAGTTAAACTAATATTCCATTGTACATTAATACAAGCAGTACAATAAATCAAATTAGACAAAATAAATGTTACAAAAAGTCATTGATTCTTACCTAATATGGATAATAATTACTAGAAGAACCTTCTCCCTCATCGTCTGGCCCTTGATGTTGATACCCATAACCAGGTTGCATGTATGGTCTATATTCACTATAACGAAACAATGAAGTAGCCAAGTCCTGCATCCCTCTTTGGATCCCTCTTGGAGTGTTTGGTTGGCTTGATTGGAATCCGGTATCAGCATAGGAATCTTGAGGAAGAGAAGAGGAACTGGTCGGATATGGATGGAACTGGAATGATGGTTCATAATTCCACGACCCATAAATAGCTGCTTCCTGTTGGGGAATGATGGTTCATAATTCCACGACCCATAAATAGTTGCTTCCTGTTGGCCACCTTCGTAACCTGGTGTATCATATCCTCGCTGACCTTGACTGTATCCAGTAGTACCACCTGCAGCACCTCCGGGATGATCACCATCATCATCATCACCACAAGAAATCAGTCGCTTTTTAGCCTTCGGGGATGTTTTTTTCTTTTTTGGTTCGGTTTCTTTAGCCAACCTTGACATGAATCCTCCTGCCCTTAGCGTGTGCCTCACATAAATCTGCTTCAACTGCTCAATTGCCGGGTCCTCTTGAGCAGCAGCATTTGTCCTCTCAGTTTGCCCATGCACTGATGTACTTCTTCTTAAGGAGACCGGTGGCTTGACCATTCTAGGAGTGACTGGCCTGCTATCTGTATCTGAGTGTCTAGCTGGCTCAAACTCGAACTGCTCCTCAGTGTCATCAACAACCCTAGACTGGTGCGCATGAGTATCTCTGGCCCTCTTTGATTTTCTTTTGAATTCGGGATCTCTTGGCTCATCTTCATCAAGTATGCCTTCTACCCATGTTCTATCATCAACATCAAAAACGGGCTCATCAACCTGCTCCCGTGTCTCCACCCAAGACTGTAAGGGATTATCATCATCAAATAAGGCATCCACATCAATTTCTGTGGCGGCATCCTCGGCCACGCGTTTGTCTCGCAGCTGTTGTCTCAACCTCATATTCTTTATTCTCAACCTCATATTGTAGTGGCAGTACACTAATTTCTCTAACCGATCAGCCTTTAGCCGATTGCGAACCTTTGAGTGTATAAGGCTGAACGTGCTCCAATTTCTTTCACATTGGCTTGCTGATGTGGTTTGACTCAACACCCTGATTGCAATGAAAGCCAATGCAGAACTGCCCAATTGTCTATTGTTCACCATGATCCACCAGTCAGCTGTTACACCAACCAACCATAAACGAATAAATATAAGTTGTAAATAAAAATCAATTAAGGAAGATGTAATTGCAAAGAAAGCACAAAGATGAAGTATACCTGGGCTCACTCTTCCCACTGCGTATAGCAATTGGGAGTCAGAATACGTCCCAGTTCTCATTCTATAGTTGTTCATCTACAAAAATTACATAATAGATTAGCATAACAACTTAAGTAAATTCTATACTTCTTATTCATGAAATCAAACAGGCCAACCTCTACTTCTGCCTGAAGCCTCTTATCTGGTGTCCTCGAAAAACGACCAATGACTTTTAAAGTGCCTTGAAGCACCTCGGCATCAACATGTGCATTGGCATCGTACATAAATCGAGGGTTCAGAAAATAACATGCATTTGTATATAGTTAATGTATGGTCAATAATGTATGAATACAAATAATCACTCACCAGCTGCATGCAAGTCGTGGTGTAACGTGGTGTCCCATCTATGGTCAATAATCTTCCACCACTTTGCATATTCTTTGGGAAGCGACTCCTGCAACTCCAATTTCGCACGGTCCATGGCCTCATACAGATATCCTATATCATTCTTATCATCGCCATCCACCAATCTTAGGACCTTCACGAGGGGGGTGACTACTTTCATGTATCGTGTTACTCTGCCCCAGAATTTGTTGTCGTCCACGATTTGACAGACATCCAAATAATCCATCTGAACATCAACATTGCCCTTGTCGATGTATTCTCGCAGGGTATTGTGGTACATGAAAGTTTTCAACTAATTCTTATACCTGTACAAAGAAATAAAATTTGAATCAAATACGGATCATAACTATAAGGATAAAGAAGTAATAATTTAATTCAACAGTATACCTATGCAGAGACTCCAAAGAAATAAAATTTGAAGCAAATCTGGTTGGCCCTGCACGGATGATATCTCGCCCCCCACTTACATGCTCCCTGAACATGTTCAATATCCTAGGATGGCCATAAATATACTGGATAATCTTTTGTGCCCTTTCAACCGTCTTCTTCACATGTTTCTCCTTCCCTATGTCTTCAAGTATGAGATCTAGACAATGTCCTGCGCATGGAAGCCAATATAAATGCCTGCGCTTATGCAGCAATTTCCTCCCTGTAGCCTTATAACTGGTTTCATTATCAGTAACAACTTGTACAACATTTTCTTCACCAATTTCGTCTACCATGTTGTCCATCAAATGAAACAAATAATTGGCAGTTTTTTTAAAATTTGATACATCTACAGATTTTACAAATACTGTACCTTCGATGCAATATACCAAAAAGTTAATCATGGACTTTTTCGTGATACCAGTCCAACCATCACACATAATAGTGCATCCTCTCTCCATCTATATATGCTTGAAGCTTTGAACCCAGTCATGGAGCTCCTCAACCTCTGCCTCAAGCTCACGCCCGTATATGTCCCGACGTGACGGCGCCTTCACGTCAGGGCCAGCATCTGCTATGGCATCAAACATAGGTTGAAAATATTCACTTTCAGCAGCATGTGCAGGGACACCTGCATGAAAAAACCATTTACAAATGCTTTTAAATGCATGCCCTGCAACTTCTGCAGATTTTTTGACCCCTCTCAATGCACTTTTGATATTAGGTTGTGTAGCCTGGGGCCTTCTGTGGAGATAACTGTCCATGGGGCCTGTTCTCTACGTCTGTGGGGGCGGGGCAGCACCAACGTCAGGACGTTGTGCAGCTGTACTGGAGTAGGTTCCTCCTGAACCCATGGGTGCCTTTCCTTTCCTTCGAGCGGCTTCTTCACGCTCCCTTGTTTCAGTCAGCTCCGGATCAGAATCTTCAGTGCCTTCCTCATCATCATCCCTCCTAACCCTTCTGCCAGAAATCTCCTCAGCAATTTTCTCCTCATCCTCAGCCCTTTGTTGCACCCTCTCCTTTTTCCCCAAAAGGCACTGGCCTCCTCTCGCACCTCTCGTGGACAGTGGTCACATTATCTCATCTCTCCTCGTACCCCTGCCAAATGTTGCTTTCCTCTGGTTATTCCGCCATGCATCTCCCTACCACAATAATTACATTTAACCTTTTTTCTCTTAGCATCAACTAAGGATAGGTGAGCCCACCCCGGATCCTCCTGCCCTTGCTGCTCCTGTGTTTGTTGACGTCTAGGCATGATGCTGCATTATGACAGTTAAAGATAATCTCTTGTAAGTACAATGAAAAAAGGTAATTCAACATGAAAGAGCTCCAAATTAGTCAATGAAGCTTAATTGAGCTTCAATTGAACCTTACTAAACCTAATTAGAGGAAAGTCCCAAATTTAATGGTGTAATTAGGGTGGAATTAACACATTTAGCCTAATCACCCTTCAACAAGAATTGCATACCAGCATGAAAGAGGTTAAAATTAGTCAATGAAACATAATTGAGCTTCAATTGAACCTTACTAAACCTAATTAGAGGAAAGTCCCAATTTTAACAGTGTAATTAGGGCTTAATTAACACATTTAGTCTAATCACCCTTCATAAGAATTGCATACCAACATGAAAGAGGTTAAAATTAGTCAATGAAGTTTAATTGAGCTTCAATTGAACCTTACTAAACCTAATTAGAGGAAAGCCCCAATTTTAACGGTATAATTAGGGCTTAATTAACATATTTAACCTAATCACCCTTCATAAGAATTGCATATCAGCATGATAGAGCTCCAAATTAGTCAATGAAGTTTAATTGAGCTTCAATTGAACCTTACTAACCCTAATTAGAGGAAAGCCCCAATTTTACTTGTCTAATTAGGGCTTAATTAACATCTTTAGTTTAGTCTAATCACCCATCATAAGAAATATTTAACAAATTAAGCTTCCATAAAAATTAAAACCTTACTTAGCCCTAATTAGGGTGCCGGGATGGCCGGATCTCTCTGCTACTCTGCTGCGGCCTGCGGGATGGCCGGCTGTGGCGCGGCAGGGCAAGCAGCAGTAGGGCGGAGGGCCACAGCAGGCGCGGGCGGGCCGCTGCTGCTGTGCAGCCTGTGCTGCAGGGCGCGGGCGGGGGCTGCGGCCTGCGGGCGCGGGGCGGGGGCTGGCCACTGGCGCGCGCAGGGGGGCTAGGCTGGCTTATGGCGGGCGGACGGTCGGCTGCTGCTGCTGCGCGGGCGGCCGGCTGGCTGCTGCTGCTGCGCGGACGGCCGGCTGCTGCTGCTACTGGCGTTCTTCACGGGCGCGGGCGAACAGGCGGGGAGGGTTTCGGCCAGGGAGGGGGAAGGATTTCGGGGAATCGGGGTCGGGGCGCGCAGGGGGGAGGTGTTCACGTGAACTCCAAAGGGAGTTCACGTGAGTTTCGCCCGAAACCGAATGGTTTCGGGCGAAATAGGTATCGGTTTCGCCTGAAACCGATACCCCAACCTGATACCGAGCGCGCTACAGTGAAATGGGTTAAAACGGTATCGGGTCAGGCCGAAACTGATACGTTTCGGCTGAAACGTATCGGTTTCGGCCGATACTGCCATAAATGCTTTGACCTGCTGTTCATAACACACTTAGGCAGCTAGCCAATTCAGCTCTGCAGAATTAAACCTGGGGCAGTAGGGAGTCGACTCCATGAGTCGACTTCCAATCTGACCAGCTCTCGCTCTCTCCACCTGTCAGTCCCACGTGGGCCATAATCTATTTAAAATAAATAAATAAATAAATAATAAAAATAATAAAAAAAGAAAATAAACAAATAAACAAATAAATAAGCATAAAATATGTGCTCGAAGGCACTTTGCTGCAATCCTCCCAAACTCAATGACATATCTCTCTCTCCTCAAGGATTGGGGACATCATCGACGCTCCTACCCTTCTCAATTTGGACCCCCAATAAATGCATCAAAAAAAAATAATAATAAATAAAAAAAGAGAAATAATAAAAACAAAAGAAAACATAATAAGCCATACGTTCTGGTGGATTTTGTGGGCTTCTCATCTCCCTCGGATCCCGCAAGGGGAATATACACATCAAGTCCCAGCAGCTGTGTCTGGATTCCAAGGGGGCGTCCCCATCATGGCCATGACTCAGTTTGCTCATGACTGAAAGCCGTTCTCCCCCCAAATTTATATTTATGCATGAACTCGGGTTCCTCCGAAGTTCGACCTCTAAACCTATAACCTACTTTGCACGATGAACATTGTTGTCATGTATTTTTCCTCGGTCCCAAGGGTCCTCTCTCCTGGCGATTAATCAAGGGTTTTCCTCCTTCTCGGAGGATGTAATTAACGTCATAGCCTTTATGGTACGACGGACTTCTGGTCCCGACACGGACTCCACATTCGTCTGACCGAGTCAGATCGAGCGCACAATAAATTTGTCACTTCGGTGACTGGCACGCCAATAATAAATAAATGAAATAATATTATAAAAAAGCGCGTCACCACTTTCTTGTAACAGATTCTTTCTGGACAATTTTCAGTATATAATGGCAATTTTGTAAATGATTTCAGTTAATATTAACAATTTTACTGAGTTTTTCAGCTTTCAGCTTCTACAATCTTATTTATTTATATTCAATCCTAATTAATCTATTTCAATGAAGTTTGCAAAACAACGAGATGGTCTTTTTAAAAGGAAACATAATACAATAGTTGGGCAGTCCTTTAAATATGTAAGATGGTTTTTTTAAAAAGGAAACATAATACAATAGTTGGGGAGTCCTTTAAATATGTAACTTGCAGGGGCTTGTAAATAAGCATCATATGTCTGTTTCAATTTTCTGGATCTACACTTATCCATTACAGGTACTTCTACTAACACCTTCCCTTGTTCTCTGACAAGTTAACTTTTGAATTTTAATGTTTCTCAACGGTTGAATATTGTCATATTTTTGTACCCTTTTACATGGTTAATTTGATGCATGCACTTCTTTTGGATACTTGGTTAATTGGACACCTGGTCTCTTTTTTACTTATGTCATCCTTTGTATTTCCTATGGTTCTATCTCATTGTTGAATGGTTCATCTAGTCTGCTCTTCTTTTGTTATTTTGGGTGGAACAAGGTCTTGAGCACCTTGTGGTGATGGTTTTAACTAATTTCATTAAACCAGGCATTCAATTGGGAATCTCATAAACATGATTGGTGGAGAAACTTAGAAAAGAAAGTTCCAGATCTTGCGAATTCTGGTTTTACATCTGTTTGGTTGCCTCCAGCAGGTCAGGCGATCTCCCCCGAAGGTATGCAACATATGTTTGTTTTAAATCATGGTTGACTTGTATGGCTTTCATATTTCAGTTGGTTCAAGATTGACTTGTGCTCTTTTGACAGGTTACCTACCCCAGAACCTCTATTCCCTGGATTCTTCCTATGGTTCTCAATATCTCTTAGAAGCTCTACTAAAGAAAATGCATGAGCACAAAATTAGAGCCATGGCAGACATAGTCATTAATCATCGTGCTGCAACAACTCGAGGACACGGTGGTGTGTTCAATCGCTTTGATGGAATACCATTACCATGGGATGAACGTGCTGTCACATCTTGTTCTGGTGGGCTGGCAAGTATTTTTATTTTTATTTAAATGCTTTCAGTTTACAATATAACTTTCAAGTAATTCGTATAAACTTGAAGCAAGACCTATTATATTGCGCAGTCTGCAACTCCTTAAGTGACACATGGACTTTCTTTTTGTGAATATTTTATATCTCCGCAAAGCATAAATCTGCTTCTGTACATAATGAGAATTTTCTGTTCTCTATGAGAACACAATCAATTGGTTGATTCTACTGTTTTGACCCTGACATTTGTGTAATGTTTGTTGCAAATGTGAGATAATGCTTTAATTCTGTCAAGAAACAAAAAAAAAAGAGTTTGAATGCCTATTGTATAACTTTATCAAAAGGATTCTAGCTGAGTTCTTGCAGAAGTTTTTCAATGATCCCTATTACCATCAGACAAGCAGGTACGTTTTTACTTAACGAATTCTGATCTCCGACTCCCGTCACTTGGTTAAGGGTCCTGATGTTGTCCAAAATTTGGGCGCATGTAGAGTGAGTTCAATTCTATCCAAAAGTCATGAACTCTATGTGAACAGCATTGTACTGTGTAACTTATAAAAGATAGTGGTATACATGCTACTTTTATGTGAACAGGCCAACTATGCTACTTTGGTTTCGGTGATGGCATCAGAGCTGGATTTTCAAAACATGGTGGTTAATTATTCTTTGCAACATTGTGCATCTAAATGAGCTTTATTAGCTAGTGGACACAAAGTTAGCATCATAGAGTTCTGTTTTCTGAATTGTGCTCATTCAGAAATTGGTATGTTTGCAACCTCTCGGTGCAAGCAGGAGTACACTATTTTTGTTGCATAACTCCATGTTGAACCCATAAAATTTCCTGTTGATTAGGTATAAAGATTAATTAAACAAATGGCGCAAAACTAGTACAAAACCAGCACTGTTGCATGTATAAATCACGCACAAATCACATGCACGCTAGTGTGCGAAATCATATAAAACCAGCGCATTTTTATGTCTGGGTAAATATGTCGAAAAGGTGGCAGTCGGCAGCACAACGTACCTGTCGCAATCAATCAGCAGGAAGTGGGGTCTTTTTTCACTCTCTCCGGCTGCTCAAGATGCGCCGGACTGCGGTCGCTATTGGCTAGAACCTCTTTGGAACGGACCAGTCTGCACCGGAGAAGAGACAAAATGCACAAAAAACGCTTTCTGCGTAGAAGACCTCTGGTCAATGGAAAAACCATAAAGAAAAGGAGAAAGAAGGGGTCCTAGCAGCCCTTTTATACCAAACCTAGGCTGGCCGGACAAGGGGGAGGGCCCCCCCCCTCATTGTTGGCAGTATCGGCCGAAACCGATACGTTTAACGTATCGGTTTCGGCCTATACCGACACCGAAACGGGCATTTGCACTGTAGCAGGGCCGATACCAAAAATAATATATTTTTTAATGATTTCGGACCGAAACCATCCGGTTTCGGACCGAAACCGACCGAAACCTAACTTGTTTTTGCCGAAACCTAACTTGTTTTCGGGCCGAAACCTAACATTTTCATAGATTGCCCCCTTTTCTAACTGTTTTGAACCGGTTTCGGCCGAAACCGAAACCGATACCGAGTCGTATCGGTTTCGGACCCGGCCGAAACCGAGTCCGAAACCGACACTGCCATCCTTGCCCCCGCTCCCCTCTCCCTCTCTCGGTTTAATCGGGAGAGGTGAGGGGGGTGGCGGGGCCCACCCGCAACCTTCTCTCTCACTAAACTCTCCTCTAATTGGGAGAGGTGAGAGGGGGGCTGTGGGGCCCACAACACTCGCCTCCTCTTTCCTCTCTCTCCCGCTAACTGGGAGAGGTAAGAGGGGGCCACGGGCCCACCCTCTCTCTCCTCTCTCTCTCGATTAACCGGGAGAGGTAAGAGGGGCCATGACCTCCCCATACTTCCCCCGATTAACAGAGTGGGGTTAATGGGCCCACTAACCCCCCTCTCTCTCACTCCATTCATGCTTAACAGGGGAACTGATTTAAAAAAGAAAAAAAGGGAGGGGGCCAGATGTTGCAACTGTTGCTTTTTTTCTAAACAAAGGAGGGGGAGGACCCCCGGTCAAACCCACCGGGGGTACCCTCTCCCCCCTCACCCATGTTGTTACTGATTGAAAAGAAAGAAAAAAAATAGAAAAACAGAGAAGAAGGGGGGGGGACCTCGGTCTGGCACACCGGGGGTGCCTTCCCCCCTTTTACTGTTGCTGCGCACCACCTAGGGGAAGGGCCCACTGGGGGTGGCTCTCCTTCCCCCACTTGCTGCTGTTGCTATTGAAGGAAAAAAAACAAAACAAAAAAAATAATAAACAGAAAAAAGGGGGCCCCGATCCACCTCACTGGGGGTTACCCCCAAGGATGGCAGTATCGGTTTCGGTCCCGGTTTCGGCCGGTCCCGAAACCGATATGTACCGGTTTCGGTATCTATATCGGTTTCGGTTTCGGTCGAAACCGGTTGAAACCATTCAAGAAACTCAAAAAATTAGTAAACTTATCCGGTTTCGGCCGAAACCATTAAAAAAGTATTTTTTAATAGGTTTCGGACCTGCTACAGTGTTAAGGGCCGGTTTCGGATCGGTACAGGCCAAAACCGATACGTTTCGGCCGAAACATATCGGTTTCGGCCGATACTGCCTTCCATGGTTACCCCCCCTCCCTTTCCTACTGCTTCTCCACCCTTTCTTGCCACCGGGGGTGATCCCCTTTGACCTCCATGCGCTGAAAAGGAGAAAAGAGGGGAAGATGAAGAGGTGGGGAGATGAAAGGTCAAGGAACTTATTCCCATCAAAATCCACGGGGGGTGGCCTCCTCCTTGGCCTCTTACACCGCCTATAAAAAGGGAAGACTTCCTTCTCTTGGAGGAGACTTGGACTCTCGTGGAAGCTGAAGCAAGAAGAAGAGCTTTGGAGTTTCTCTCTCCATTGAACTCTGCGCACAGGGTAGGGGGCGCCCTTTTTTCTGTTCAAACAAAGATGTATTAAATTTGCATAAAAGACCCTATGTTAGGATGTATTTACCAAAATACTCTTATATGAAAGGGATGTGTTATATCCATTGTTAATGATGGAAAAATCATGTGAAGGCCATGAGACTCTTTAGTTATGGAATTTTGGATATGTAATTATGGGTAGAACCCCACAAAAGCTCCAAAATTGCAGTTTTACCCCGAAGATGTCAAAATTGCACTTTTATCCAAAATCATTTCAAAATTGTACAGAAGTCCAGAAAAGTACAGTAAAATACAGTAAAATTCAGAAAAATCAAAGAATACACAATGATACCTCAATCAATGGAAAATTGCAGAAATACCCACGGTGGTCAGAAAATTATAGAAATATTCCCGGTGGTCAAAAAATTATAGAAATATCCCCGGTGGTCAGAAACTTACATAAATACCCTCGGTGGTCATAAAATTACATAAATACCCCGGTGGTCAAAAAATTGCAGGAATATCTCCAATGGTCATAAAATTATAGAAATATCTTGAGCAATGAAAAAATTACAAATAAACCTCTATCACAAGGAAAATTGCAAATATACCCCTCTCGAAGGGTAAACTGCAAATAAGCCCTTACTATAGGGAAAATCGTAAATATACCTCTGCCTTAGGGCATGGGAGTTTTCTTGGGGGCGAACCCTTAATATCATAGCTGGTATCGCAACGGTAAAAGAGATCTTTGGCAGTTAATCAAAGGTGTTCGGGCTTGTTCTGATGTAAATTAACATCGACTCCGGTCAGTGGGGAAAGGTCCTGTACGCAAACCCTTAAATCGTCTGATAAATCCAAAATGTGAAACAAATAAATGCAAATAAACATGCTGATGATAACCAAAAACCTCAAATTTTAATTCATCATCAGCGCATCCGCATTGATTATTTTTCGCGTGTTAAACAACGGGGTATATTTGTATTTTTTCCTCTAGCATGGTATTTCTGTAATTTTTCCAAACACTGGGGCATTCTTGTAGTTTCAGAAGAACTCTAGAGATTTTTGCCCTTTCTGACCCTTTCTGGGTCTTTCTGTAACTTCTGACCCTTTTTGGGTATTTTTGTAATTTTTTGATTCTCCTTAACTATCTGTCATTTGTTGACTTTCCAAGACATTTTTACAATTTCTCGATTGTCTTAGACATTGCCATCATTTCTTGACTATTCAGGATGTTTCTGTCATTTGTTGATCTTCCGGGGTAGCTCGATCATTTCTTGACTTTTTGGAGATAGCCCCGTCGTTTCTCGACTTCCTGGGCATTCCTGTCATTTCTTGACTTTTCGGAGATAACCCGTCGTTTCTTGACTTCTTGAGCATATCTGTCATTTCTTGACTTTCTAGGGTTTATTTGCAATTCCCCCCCCAGCAGGAGTATTCCCGTAATTTTCCTGAGTATCAGGGTTCCTGAGTTTGACAGCTCCTGGTCAGCTTTAAGTAGAGTTCAAGAGAGCGCACACCGCTTCAGGAAAGTGGTATAGTCTTGCTCCACTGAGTCATGCAAACGATGTGAATCGGAACAAGGACATTTTGGTAATTTTTGGACAGGCGAGGAGCTTTGTGCAATTTCTGGTCAGCACAAGGACTTTCATGCAATTTTTCCACAAGCGGGGGTGTTTCTATAATTTTTCCACAAGTGATGGTATTTCAACAATTTTAGGGTACTTTAGGGTTTTTCTGCAATTTCTCCACTATCGGGGATATTTCCAAGGTTTGACGGCCCGGCCGTACTGGTTTCGTACTGGTACGGTACGGTACGACACCATACCGTATTGTACCGCAATGTACCAAGAAAAAAATATAATAAATATTTGTTATGGTAAATATAAACATGAGATCTTGTATAGCAGAGTTGGTTAAGGTGTTTTTAAGGAGGAGGGTTTGCGTTAGGTTGACAGTCAGCAGTAAAATCTTGTCACATCTCCCACATGAATTCTGATCTAAATACTTTTTGTGTTAATGCTAGGGCGTCCCCCGGAAGCGACGCGTTACATCGCAACCCGAGTGGAATGACAAGTGAGCAAGGGCTAGCTAGGGCGTTTCCCGTAAGCGACGCGCCGCAATGGCGCCCGATTGCGGTGTCAAATAGGCAAGGGTTCCCGTGTGGGGTTGGACGTACACGGGTAAAGAAGCTAGTCCAAAAACATAAGATCCGTCTAGCTACTTGGAATATAAGAACTTTAACGGGTAAGGGTTTATAATTAGTTAAGTTAATGAAGGACAAGAGGGTTAACATAGTTTGCCTACAAGAAACTAGGTGGAAAGGACATAATGCTAAAGATATTGATGGTTATAAAATTTGGTATACAGGTAATAATAAGTTAATAACTCTAGAAATGGTGTTGCTATAATAATAGATAAAAACTTAAAAGATAGAGTTGTAGGAGTTAATAGATTGGGGGATAGACTGATGTTAATTAAACTTATCTTAGGTGATGATATTTTGAATATAATTAGTGTATATGCACCTCAAGTAGGATTAGAAGAGAGCATTAAAAAGTAATTTTGGGAGGCTATTGATAGTTTGATCCAAAATATCCCTAGTGAAGAGAGAATCTTTATTGGAGGGGATCTTAATTGTCATGTGGGTAAAGATAATGGAGGCTATCAGAGGATTCATGAGGGGCTTGGTTTGGACAATAGAAATGATATGGGTTATACTATTCTTGATTTTGCTATGGCCTATGATCTAGTAATTACTAATACCTTCTTTAAGAAGAGGGACGAACACTTAATAACATACAAGAGTGGAACACATATAAGTCAAATTGACTATTTTCTTATTTGGAAGGTCGATAGAGTTTTATGTAAAGATTGCAAAGTTATTCCTGGTGAGAGTCTAGCTCCTCAACATAGGTTGTTAGTAATGGATGTCATTATCCCTAAATTCAAAAGAAAGAACATTATAAATAATTGTTCTAAGATTAAATGGTGGAATTTAAAAGGTAAAAGTTTAGAAACATTTAAAAATCATCTATTAAAGGAAAATATTTAGAATTTAGAACAAGAAACTATTGTAACGTGGAATAGTGTTACAAATTGTATAACGAGGGTAGCAAAACAACTCTTAGGCGAATCTAAAGGTAAAAAGAATTTAGAAAAAGAGACTTGGTGGTGGAGTGAGGAAATGAGTGCTTTAAAGTTTGGCAAACTAACAAAAATAATCAAACCCTAGAAGCTTATAAAATCTCTAAAAAGAGGGCTAAGAAAATAGTTAGCGAAGTTAAATCAAAGACATTTGAAGATTTATATAATAAATTAGAAACCCGAGAGGGTGAAAAGGACATATTTAAACTTGCTAAATTAAGAGAAAGGAAAACTAGAGATTTAGATCATGTTCGTTGCATTAAAGGTAAAGATCAAAGGGTTTTAACTAAGGATCTTGAGATTAAAGAGAGGTGTCATAGTTATTTTCAGAAGCTACTTAATGGAGATTGCGTCAAGGATTTCTCTTTAGAAGGTACCCAAGAGTCCACAATATTTGATAAATATCAATATTTCAGGCATATTAAGATGTCAGAAGTGGAGGACGCTTTAAGAAAAATGAAAGTGGGCAAGGCCTTAGGACCAGATGGCATACCTATTGAAGTATGGAAAAGCTTAGGAGACATTGGTATTTAGTGGCTAACTAAATTTTTTAATAAAATTTTGAAGGACCGGAGAATGTCAGAAGTTTGGAGAAAAAGTGTTGTAGTTCCTTTCTATAAAAACAAAGGAGATATTCAAAGTTGCAATAATTATCGTGGAATTAAGCTTATGAGTCATATTATGAAACTTTGGGAAAGAGTGATTGAAAAACGCCTCCAATATATGTCTACTGTATCAAAAAATCAGTTTGGTTTTATGCCGAATAGATCTACTACATAAGCTATTTTCTTACTATGGCAGCTAATGGAGAAGTATAGAGAGATGAGAAAAGATTTGTATATGGTTTTTCTTGATTTAGAGAAGGCGTATGATCGAGTACCGAGAGAATTGATTTGGTGGACATTAAGAAAGAAAGGAATCTCTCAAGGATATGTTGATTTGATTAAGGATATGTACGACGGTGCTATTACTAGTGTTCGAACTATTGCTGGGGAGACTGGTGAATTTCCAGTTTCTATAGGTTTGCATCAAGGTTTGCCTTAGTTATGGATGAAGTAATAAAATAATTGCATGAGGATATCCCTTGGTGTATGCTATTTGCAGATGATATTATTTTAAGTGATGAGAGTATTGATGCTTTAAATACTAAGTTAGAGCGTTGGAGACTTACCTTGGAGTCTAAAGGTTTTAAAATTAGTAGGAGCAAATAAGAGTTTATGCATTGTAATTTTTGTAATGGGAGAGTGGTACAGGAAGCCATGTATCTAATTGATGGACATAACATTCCGAAGAGTAGTACCTTTTAATACTTAGGGTCTATCATACAAGAGGATGGGGAGATTTATGATGATGTTACACATAGGATTAAGGCAGGCTGGTTAAGATGGAGAAGCGCATCAGAAGTCTTTTGTGATCGTCGTATGCCTATGAAACTCAAAGGGAGATTTTATAGAACGGCTGTGAGACCTGTTTTGTTATATGGTACCGAGTGTTGGGCAATACGAAAGAAACACATTCACAAAATATGTGTAGCAGAGATGAAGATGTTGAGATGGATGTGTGGCAAGACTAAGAAAGACAATATTAGAAATGAGCGCATCCGTAAGGACTTAGGGATAGCCCCAATTGATAGTAAAATGAGAGAAAATAGGCTCAGGTAGTTTGGACATGTGTTTCGTCGCCCTAACTCAACGCTGGTTAAAAGATGTGACCGAATCTTAGTGGATGTTAGTAAAAGAGTTCGAGGAAGGCCTAAAATGAGATGGTGCGATGTTATTAGGAAAGACATTAGTTTCTTGGGTTTAAATATGAATATAGTACTTGATAGAAATCTTTGGCAGAACATGATTCATATAGCCGATCCCAAATAATTGGGATAAGGCTCTGATGATGATGATGAGGTGGGCGGTTCGAATCTCATGGTTGTCTTTTGATTTTTTCCCCTTGACATGGTGAAACTTTAAAAAAAAATGGTGAAAACGCGACGCTCCCCGGTTTTGAACCTGACACCTACGTTGAAAAACGCTCATCCTTAACTAGCTTACCCATCCACAGGCATTAAATATAAAATAACACATATAATATATGAGTAAGTACCGGTAGCATACCATAGACTGGTTGTACCGGCCTATGAGTGGTACGGTCTGATACGTACAGTTCGCCCCGTACCGGACCGGTTTGTTAAACCCTGGATATTTCTGCCATTTTCCCATCAGCAGGGATATTTATGTAATTTTTTAGTATTTCAAGTTTTTGCTGCAATTTCTCACATTTAAGGGTTTTTCTGTAATTTTTGATCTTCCAAGGTCTTTTGTGTAATTTTTTTAACAGTAAAGGTTTTTCTACAATCTGTGGATCTTCCGGGGTCTTTTCTATAGTTTTTCATCTTTCAAGGGTTTTTCTACATTTTTCTGATCTTCCAAGATCTTTCTTGCAGTTTTCCATCTTTCAAGGGTTTTTATGTAATTTTATGATCTTCCAAGGTCTTTCAGTAATTTTCTGATCATTAAAGGTTTTCTGCAATTTTCTAATAAGCAAAAAGTATTTTGTGCAAGTTTTCATCTTTCAAGGGTTTTTTCTGTAATTTCTTGGAAGATCAGGGTTTTCCCCTAATTTTCCATCTTTCAAGGGTTTTTTTGCAATTTTTGGACAGCAGAAAGTTTTTCTGTAATTTTCTATCTTTCAAGGGGTTTTCATGCAATTTTCTGGAAGATCAGGGTTTTTCTCCAATTTTCTTGGACATTTTAACAATTCTTTAATATCGTAGGGTATTTCTGTAATTTCTGCACGTAACTGGGTTTTTCCCATGATTTTCAAAAAATTTCTATGGACTTTGACTATTTATGAAATTTGCATGGTTCCATCATCATTTCAGCAACTTTGATGATCAAAACATATCCCATTTGATGAGTAAAAGATCACAAAACATATCCCCAAGTGTGAGGGGCGCACACCCTTTGTGGGTTTTTTTGTTAACAAAGTTTGTTGAGTCTCCAAACCCTGAAGGGCTTTAGGAGATAACAAAACATCTTGGAGCTTCAAGCCTCCAAGGGCTTTACGAGCTCCAAGTGTTCCTTCGCGGCTTCTCCGAGTGCCTCCTCATGCCTCGAAGTGCTGGCCGACCTTGCCTTTTTATAGGTGTGAGGTGAAGCCAAGTGGTGGTGCCCCCCCCCCCCCCCCCCGCCGGTGGATTGCACACATTAATTGATTTGGAGGAGGACTCCCAGTTGCTTGTGGTGGGGGTAGGATTCTCCTTCTTACCTTTTCTTCTTCCTTTCTTGTTTGCTTGCGCAGAGGAGAAAGGAACCGGGGGTTACCCCCACTTGGAATGACCAGGGGGAGGTACCCCCACTTGGAATGACCGGGGGAACACCCCCGCTTGGAGTGACCGGGGAGGTACACCCCCGGTTGGAATGACCAGGGGAGCACCCCCACTTGGAGTGACCCGGGGAAACACCCCCACTTGGAGTGACGTGGGGAGGTATACCCTAGGTTGGAATGACCGAGGGAACACCCCCACTTGGAGTGACCCGGGGGGGGGGGCACCCGCACCTGGAATGACTAGGTGAGTTGCAATGATTGGGGGAGGTACACCCCGCTTGGAGTGACCAGGAGAGGTACACCCTTGGTTGGAATGACCAGGGGAACACCTCCACTTGGAGTGACAGGGGGAGGTACACCCTCGGTTGAAATGACCGAGGGAACACCCCCACTTGGAGTGACCGGGGGAGACACCCCCACTTGGAATGACCGGGAGAGGTACACCCCCTGTTGGAATGATCGGGGGGAGGTACCCCCGGTGGTGCACCCGGTCAGTGTAGGCGGGAGTACCCTTGGTTTGCATAATCGCGGGTACCCCATTCTGCGCGACCGGCGGACCTCCCCTTGGTCTGCATAGCTGGGGGAGGTGGAGCCCAGGGATTTTTTTGTCTTTTTGACTGCTCCTTAACGCCGCCTAGTTGTCCCTAGACTTCGGAGTATAGGGATTGCACCTCGGTTTGTCGGAAAATTTATGGAAAAGTAGGAAGCCTCCACCTTTTGTTGTTTTTGTTGCGTGGGTATATAGTTTTATACCGCCCACCAAGTGTTCGATGGAATTCCCGTGTATTAAAGCATGGTGGATTTATGGGAATAACCTCACTTAGAGAATCTCGAGACCATTAAAATTGTCCAAGCATGGAACAACCACGGTTTCACACCTATTTACGTCGTCACATGATGGTCCGGATTTAAATGAATATTTTTCTCTAAAAATATCAGAAATTTTCGTGGTCCAACAGCGGCTCGAAGAGCTTTTCAATTTGGAAGGCGAAAGGTTAGCAACTTATCCTTTAAACATATCAAGCTCGGATGACACAAGCCTATGATAAGCTCTTGAAAGAAATGATATTCAAGAAAAGTGTCCTCGTCATGGTCAAAGAACGAGAGGTGATAGCAGGTGTGGACCCTATGTGATTTAAAAGGTCTATGAAGGAGGCACGTATATAGTTGTCGATCATAAAGGAAATATTCTTTTTCCTCCTGTTAATGGGAAACATATGAATCTTTATTACGCTTCATCAGACTCTTTGATCAACTTTCCTTGTCTTCTACACTTCATGTTTCTTCCATTTCTATAAATTTGCTCTTCGTGAGCAGCATTAGTAAACGGTTGCATTATCCGTAACCTTTTTTTTTCTTCTTTTGATCATTGGGTTTTTCAAGTCCTGAGAATAAGGGAAAAGTTTTGGATTGGCCGGGAAGTAGATGGTCTTTATGTCTTTCAGCCACATGGAAAGGCTCACTTCAATCCTCTTCACCTCCTAGCTAAGACAAGATACTACACGAGATGTAGTTGTGGCATTCTAGATTAGCTTTCTTTTAGTTTTTTGAGGTTGTTTCCTACATTAGTTTAGTTAGTTGATGTCCAGTCTTTACAGTGTCAAGTTTGCCAATTAGCTAAACATTGTAGAAGTGTAGAACTCAATTTCCTTATTCTATGAATAAAAATTGTTATTTCTTTGAAATTGTGCATTCCGATGTGTGGGGTCTTTCTCGGTCTTGTCCTTGAATGCATATAAATACTTTATTACATTTATTGACAATTACTCTCATTGTTCATGGCTATACTTGCTGAAATCTTGGGATGAAGTCCCACATGCTGTCCAAATCTTTTGCAACATGATATGGACTCAGTTTGGCAAGCCTGTTAAAGCCATTCATTCTGATAATGCTCGAGAGTACTTTGCTGGCAGTGTCATTGTCTTTCTTGAAAATAAGCACGCATCATTTTGTGCTCAGTCTCCACAACAGAATGACATTGCTGAGTGGGAAAAATCGTCACCCTCTTGAGACAACCTGAGCCCTCTTGTTTCAGCGTCATCTTCTCAAATCTTTTTGAGCAGATGCTGGCTTGGCTACCAATTACCTTATCAATTGAATGTCATCCAAGAACCTTGAAGATCAATGCCCTATTTCTCTTCTCTATCTAGGTAAACCATTATTCTCATTGTTGCCTCCAATTTTCAGTTGTCTTTACTTTATTCATTCACTTGGGTCAGGCATTACCAAACTTGACCTTCGTGTTGTTAATGGTGTTTTTCTTGGATATTCCACTACACAAAAGGGATATCGTTGCTATGATCTCTCTACCCACCTTAGTTTTGTTCGTAAATATGTCACCTTTTTTGAGTCTGAGTCCTACTCCTACTGTTCTTAGACTCAGCCTCAGGGGAGACACTTGGTGATTTTTTAGATCCAGTTCCTATTACTGTGGATATTGTTACTCCTGGTTTGCTTGTTTCCTTTACGCCCTCTAGTTCTATCACACAAGATATTCAGTCTCAAGTTCATGCTGATGGTGGCCCACGAGGTTCAGAGAGGCCTCTGGACACGACAGGAAAAAAAAAAAATAGACCAGCTACTGATCAGCCAATTTCGGAGGTTGTTGCATCTCTAGGTCTTGATCTTGGTGCTAGTCCAAATGAACTGAACTTGAGGAACCTCACTCTTCTTCATATGAAACAAACCTAAATCTCTCTATTGCTTTTTGCAAATGAGTTCGGGACTGTGTCAAATCTTCCATGTCCAGGTCTGTCAATTATTCTCACATTTCTTCTCACTATCACACTTTTCTATCTACCCTATCTTTAGTTTCCATTCCAAATTCATGTTAAGGATCCTAAATGGAAACATGCAATGGAAGAGGAGTTAAGTGCACTTAATAGGAATGGTATGTAAAAACTAGTTGATCTACCTGGGGGCGGAACTCCAATTGGGTCCAAGTGAGTTTATACCATTAAGTACAATGCAGGGGCATAATAGAAAGGTACAAAGTCAGATTTGTTGCGAATGGATTCAATCAAACTTATGGAATTGATTATCAGGAGACCTTTGCACTTGTGGCAAAGATCTCTTGTTGTGCAATATTATTGGGCTCTGTATTAGATGGATGTGAAAAATATCTTTTTCAATGGTGATCTACAGGAGAAAGTTTATATGCTGCCTCCTTCTAGTGTTGATATAAAGGGGAAGGTCTGCAGACTCAGAAAGGCTTTGTATGGGCTGAAACGGTTACCCGGGGCCTATTTTGATCGACTTCGCCATGTCATGATCAGGTTTGGGTTTAAGCAGTCAAACTCTGATCATACACTGTTTTTGAAATGGAAAACAGTTATGTCAGTCCTTATTGGTCAACGATATGATCATTACATGAGATCATACATGTGAAATTCAAACTATGAAAGATGGGTTGACTGTTGAATTTGAAGTTAAAAGACCTAGGAGATTTAAAATATTTTTTGGGCATGTAAGTAGCAAGGTCCCAAGAAGGGATTTATACCTGTCAAAGTGAATTTACCCTTGACTTGCTGACAGAGACTAGGAAATTGAGGTGCAAACTTGTTGCTACTCCAGTTGAGCTGAATAATGGACCGACGGAACAAGATGGTGAGAAACTTTCTCTAGACGATGGTGGTTTCTATCAGCAGCTTGTCGAGAGTTGGGAAAGATTAGGTTTCATTAATTGAAAGAAGGGTATTAATACCCAGAGTACAAGATGAGGACAATAACAAATAAGTCCCTCCTCTAATTTATTTTAACACTCCCCCTCAAGCTGGAGCATATATATCAAACATGCCCAGCTTGTTACATAGTGCCTTAAAACGAGAAACTCCAAGTGCCTTTGTAAATAAATCTGCTAACTGATCATCTGAAGGAATGAAGGGAGTACAAATCTGTTGTGACATAACTACATCTCGCACAAAGTGACAATCAACCTCAATATGCTTGGTACGTTCATGAAAAATAGGATTTTTAGCAATATGGATAGCAGCTTGATTGTCACAATGCATCTCCAATGGCTCAGTATAAGTAACCCCAAAATCAGACATCAAACTCCGTAACCACATCATCTCACATGCAGTTTGTGCCATAGCCCTATATTCAGCCTCAGCGCTAGATCGGGCAACAACACTTTGTTTCTTACTTCTCCAAGTGACTAAATTCCCTCCAACATAGGTACAAAAACCTGTAGTAGATCTTCTATCTAACTTGGATCCTGCATAGTCAGCATCAGAAAAAGTTTCAACTCTCACATGACCATTCTTTTTGTAAAGCAAACCTTTTCCTGGAGCAGCCTTAATATAATGTAAAATCTTCAAAGCAGCTTCCCAATGGCACACCTTGGGCTTCTGCATAAATTGACTAATTACTCCCACTGCAAAAGAGATGTCAGGTCTAGTAACAGTCAAGTAAAGAAGCTTCCCACACAATCTCCTATATCTTTCAACATTTGCAAACCCGGGGCTGTCCTCATTATCAAGATCCTGCTGTAGAACAGTAGGTATGTCAGCTGGTTTACACCCAAGCAAACCCATCTCTTTAAGTAAATCCATAGCATACTTTCTTTGTGAGAGAGAGACACCAGCTTGACCATGAGCTATCTCAATACCCAGAAAATAACGTGGTCTACCTAAGTTCTTGGTAACAAAATGCTTTTCCAAGTACTTTTGAACCTCTTTAACACCTTCTGTGTCACTACCAGTAAGCAACATGTCATCTACATAAACAATCAAAATAATTATGCCAGCAGGTAAATGACGAACAAAAACAGAATGGTCAGCCTGACTTCTCTTCAGCCCAATGCCAGATGCAATTTTGCTGAATTTATCAAACCAAGCACGTAGACTTTGTTTCAAGCCATAGATAGCCTTTCTTAACTTACATACCAACTCCCCCTGAGTCACATATCCTGGAGGTTGCTCCATATACACCTCCTCATTTAGATCTCCATATAAGAAGGCATTTTTCACATCCATTTGAACCATTGACCATCCTTGATTAATAGCAAGAGAAAATAAGATTCGAACAGAATTCAAGCGTGCCACAGGGGAGAAAGTTTCAAAATAGTCTACCCCATAAGTTTGTGTGAACCCTTTTGCCACCAATCTTGCTTTGTATTTGTCAATAGTGCCATCAGGAGAGTATTTCACAGTGAACACCCAGCGACAGGAAACAGGAGTAACATTAGTTGGACGGTGTACAAGGGTCCATGTGCCACGAGAAAGCAAGGCACGCATTTCTTCATCCATAGCAGCTTTCCACTCTGGTTTAGTAAGGGCCTCAGATACAATCTTAGGAATAGGGATTGCTGAAAGAGCCAAAGCAAATTGACGAAAGGATGGAGTCAAGGATGTATATGAAACAAAATTACCAATGGGGTGTTGATAAATGCTCTTACAAGATCTCACACCTTTTCGAACAGCAATAGGAAGATCAAGATCCAAAACAGGTGGAGAAGAGGTCTCACCAGAAGGGGTAGGTTCCTCCAACGAGACAGATGATGGTGTGTGGTCATCACCTGGTGGTATCGTGCGCCGCATATAGACCTGTCCATACATGCGATCTGTAGTAGGTGGCTCAGAGACTTCATTATTAGTGACAACAGTTGAGTCAGAAGGAAATAAAAGAGATGGAATAAGAACATCATGAGCAATAGGAGAAGGTTGTACATCGGGTGTGGCAAAAAAAGGTACAGACTCATAGAAAGTAACATCTGCAGAAATAAAAGTCTTCCTGGATCGGGGTTCAAAACAACGGTATCCCTTTTGTGTTCTTGAGTATCCAAGAAAAATGCAGGGAACTGACCTAGGAGAAAGTTTATCATGGCCTGGCCCAAGAGAATGAACAAAACATTTGCATCCAAACACACGAGGAACCAAGGGAAAGGGTGTACCATCAAGATGCAGACACGAAAAGGGCGATTGCCCATTAAGGACCGTGCTGGAGACACGATTTATAAGATAACACGAAGTAAGAACCGCATCGCCCCAATACTGTTTGGGAACATTCATGTGGAACATCAAGGTACGAGCAACATCTAGAAGATGACGGTTCTTTCTCTCTGCCACACCGTTCTGTTGTGATGTATAAGAACACGAGGTTTGATGGATAATCCCCCGAGAAGAACAAAAGGTGGCAAAAGATGTCTGAACATACTCCAATGCATTGTCAGTACGCACAACTTTGATATCGGCAGAATATTGGGTTTTTATTTCAGTATAAAAACTTTCAAAAATATGAAGGACATCAGACCTTGACTTGAGTAGAAACAGCCAAGTCATACGAGAAAAATCATCTATGAAGGTAACAAAATATCGAAAACCAAGTCTGGAGATAACTGGAGAAGGTCCCCAGATATCTGAGTGAACAAGATGGAAGGGAGCAGTGCTCCTTTTATTTTGACTCAAAGGAAAAGACACTCTATGATGTTTGCCTAATTCACAGGCATCACAATGGAACTTATTGATTGTAGATGGAACAGACACAACATCTCTAAGCTTTGAGATAGAAGGGTGACCCAATCTGCAATGCCACTGATAAGAGGTGTCACTAGCCGACAATGCATGATGAGGCTGGAAAGGTCTATCTGCAGTAAGATAGTAGAGACCACCAGATTCATGCCCCCCACCAATCGTCTTCCTCGTTTGGAGGTCCTGAAATACACAATAAGAAGGATAGAAGGTCACTGAGCAATTCAAAGAATGAGTCAACATGCTGATAGAAAGAAGATTAACAGGGAATTTTGGAACATAGAGAACATCATTTAAAGTGAGACGAGACAATGAAACAATGCCTTTTCCTACGACAGGCGATTTAGAACCATCTGCTACAGCAACAGGTGCATGAGAAATAGTGGAGTCAAGTGAGGAGAATAGGGAGCGATCACCTGTCATATGACAAGAGGCTCCCGAGTCCACAATCCATGAGGAATTAGAAACTGCAAAGGCACTACCTGAGTGGGAGACAGCATGAAAAGAGGATGAAGATGTTGCATAGCCTTTTATAATTCGTTGAATTGCCTCATACTCCTCCCGAGATAAAGTTACTCCCCCTTCCTGTCGTGAGGATGTAGGAGTAGAATCTGTCTGCAGCTGCTGTGTACTTTGAACAGTCTCTATAGCGGTATCTGAAGCCACACCAAGGTTAGCCATAGGATTCAGCCTGCTTCCTCCCCTTCCGTACTTCTTCCAACAAAAATCTGAATGATGATTTGACCGGCCACAGTGCGAGCATGGTTGACGACCACGCCCGCGTCCCCGACCACGGCCACCAGCAACAAGGGCAGATGCACTCCCCAAGTCATTGTTTGCAACTGTTGGTCCAGTTGTAGAAAGGCCAATATTAGATGGAGATGTTGTACTGGCCCGTAAAACACGTGAAAAGGCATCGGCCAATTTTGGAATAGCTGTATCAGCCAACAAATTATCTCGAACATGTCGGAGACTATCATCGAGACCAGAGAGAAATTTTGCAACAATAAATTCATCACGTTGTTGTTGTATTTTCGCTGCATCTGTGGTAGAAGGGTGATATAGTTGAAGTTCATTTCACAATCCCTGCACTTCTGAAAAATATTGTGCTATGTGCCGCCCCTCTTGTTTAATTGTAAATAGTCTGGAATAAAGATTATAGATGTGTGAAACATTAGTTTCACCAGAGTAGGTTCGCTTCAAAGACTCCCACATCTCTTTTGCAGTATCTAAGAAAAGAACATTATTGAAAATATGTGGCTCACAACTATTTCCAATCACCGAAATAACAGTTCCATCATCCGCTTGCCAAGTTTCATATGCCTTCAAATCTGATTTAGCTGGAGCATCTTCCTCAATATGACGCAACTTTTTCATAGACATCAATAAGAACCGGAGGGCTCTTGACCACTGATGATAGTTCGTACCATTCAGTTTTACAGAAATTGTCAAAATATGATTGGAGATAGGAGCATGTCTGGTTGACGAAGACGAAGAGTCCCCCATATTGGACAAGAAGCGGATGATGGAATATAGAAAACTAGAATGTCGCCAGAGAGATGAGAACCATCACTGCATAAGGATATAGAAGCTAGATAAGGTCTACACACTGACCATAGTTGATGACAAGATGCTCTCCTCTAATGGAATGAGGACCACAATACGTTGCGGCTGTTGGCATCCCGTCCTGAGAGAAGAGAGACCACTCGGCAGCGACCCACAACCGAACCACTGGACAGCTCCCCGATGAGACACCACGGACACGCAGTTGACGGGCTGCTCTTCACGCGTGACACGGGCGCGAATGGCGCGGGCGACGAGGTGGAGAAGCCTTCTCCACGCGGCGAGCGGCAGGCACGGTAGCGGTGGCGGGTCAAGGAGCAGCTTCACACGCCCCCACCGCAGCTCCCTCGCCTTCTCTGCGCCCCTCGGCAGGCCGTCTCTGCGCCCCGCTGCAGCTCCCTCGCCTCTTCTTCACGCGGGCGCAGGAGGTCCGCGATGGCGGGCCAGCTTGCCCGACGAGGCTGCTGGCGGAAGCTGCTTCGCGGAGGTGGCGGCGGTGGCCACGGCGGAAGGGGGGGTCTCGAACGGCAGGGAGGTGGAGGTGGAGGTGGCGTCGGGTATTGCGAACACCAGGGTTGGAGCGGCGGGAGCCCTAATCCGGCTCTGATACCATGTCGAGAGTTGGGAAAGATTAGGTTTTATTAATTGAAAGAAGGGTATTAATACCCAGAGTACAAGATGAGGACAATAACAAATAAGTCCCTCCTCTAATTTATTTTAACACAGCTAATGAGCAAACTTCTATACCTTTCTTTGACTTGGCCTGACTTATCATATGCTGTAAATGTGGTAAGTCAGTATATCCATGCTCTTCGGAGCACTCATGAAAGTTGTGGAGTGTATTATGAAGTATTTGAAGTTTTATCCATGGAAAGACATTCTTTTCAGGAAGACAAATCACTTGAGAATTGAAGGATATATTGATACAGATTGGGCCGGTTCTAAAGATGATAGAAGGTGAACTAATGGATATTGTACTTCCTCAGTGGTAACTTAGTCACTTGGAGAAGCAAGAAACCAATCCTGTGTGCCAAATCTAGTGTTGAAGAAGCGTAAAGGGTTATGGCACATGTACTTGCTAAGTTACTCTGGTTGAAACTACTTTTGAGTGATCCGAGAATACTAGTAGAATTGTCAATGAGGCTCTATCGTGACAAGAAGCCAGTAATTAACATCGCTAACAATCCAGTACAGCATGACCGGATTAAATGCATCGAGATTGATTGGCACTTTATCCGAGAGAAGTAGACTTTGGAAAGTTGTGTTTACCCTATGTGAAATCACAAGATCAAACTGCAGATCTCTTCACTAAAGCATTTGATTGAGGCTCAGTTTACTTTTGCCTTAAGTTGAGCATTTATGATGTCTATGCTCAACTCGAGGGGAGTGTAGTAAAGTAGGGCAGAATTTGTAGCTAGGGATAGTTTCTGGAATTATTATTCTTGTCAGGACTGTAACAACTGTTGTCCTATTTTTCCTTCTTTTTGTTTGATCACCCTCTTTATGAAGGGCATTTACGTAATTCTATTTATTTTACTTAACATATATGTGAGGCTGGTTGGTCTCCTTTCTTTGAACCTCTAGAACCTCTTTCTCTCTCCATTGGCCTTGTGCATTTTTTCATTGAGTTTATTGATTTTCTAAATAATGATATAATATTCAAAAATTAGTTAAAAATGAAAAATGGACTATAACATTATATTATTGGGTTACATAATTTATCTACCATAATTAGGCCAAAATATAGGGTAAAATGTCCTAAAATTTCATCAAAGTATGATTGGGAAAACAAAAAATGCAACCAAATTGCTTTAATTGAGTGACTCGGCTGAGTCGGCCCGATCGGTCCAAGTCCGACTGACTTGTACCGGATCAGGGCCGCTCTGAGTCCAACTGGATCAGCATTCCAACAAACCCTAATTGTGAGTATATGCAAGTTGCCTCGCCTCCCACATGGGTACAACTAATCATTGTTTTCAAGGCATCGCCTAGGTGACAAGGCGCTCCTTGGTGCCCAAGGCGACCAGGCGCCTAGGTGAGCAGTCCATTAAGGCACTCACCTGACTGCTTTGGTGTACATAGGCCACCTAGGGCCCCCCTAGCCTGCCTTGACAAGCTATCCACTCCTTGTTTTGAGGTCTGTTATAGTATTTGGGCAAAAGTTAGGGGGCACTATGGCGTGCATGGGAAATTGCCTGAGCCACTATGCCTTGGACGCCTTGACAACCATGCGACTGATGATTTGTCATTTTAAATGGACTTTTCATGCAATAAATTCACTGATGGAAGTCTTGTGAAAGTCACATCAAGGACCTGAAGTGCAGTCATGTACCTGATAACTTTTATACCTTTTCAATATCAAGTTAAGACTAGGGGGCAGTCTCAACAATAAATATAGTTGAAGAAAATGGAAAAATTTATTGGGAAAGCTCAACTTTGTGATTGCAGCACAAAACATCTTTCGTTTGGTAGCATGCATGAACATAATAATAAAATTTGTGGTAAAAGTATGGCATGTCAATGTCAAAGTCTAGTCATGATGCAGTTGGCCAAAGTGACATGAGAAACTATGATTTTTAGTGGAAAACCCCCAGTTTGTAAGTTTGTAAATGGTGATAAAAATGTGTCTGCTTGCTTATATCATTGTTGTGCATGCAGGGAAGTCAAAGTACTGGCGATAAGTTTCATGATGCTTCAAATATAGATCACACCCAGACTTTTGTAAGGAAAGACATCATCGAGTGGTTAAGATGGCTGCGCAAGAGTGTTGGCTTCCAAGATTTTCGTTTTGATTATGCAAAGGGGTAAGTGAACATTCTATAGAAGTGTTTCCCTCCTGAATTTGATTGTTTTATCTTACAGAAGTCTCACTGCAAGCTTAAGCTTATATTTCACAATATCTAGATATGCGCCGAAGTTCATAAAAGAATATGTAGAGGAGTCAAAGCCAATTTTTTCTGTTGGGGAATATTGGGATGGTTGCAACTATAGTGCTCCCGACAGTTGTTTGGATTACAATCAAGGTATGTGAAAGTCTTCATAGTTTCGTGCTTGTTTATCCTGTTCATGAACCAATGGTTCAATCTTGATATGATGAAACTAAAATACTCAAATACTTATTAACATCCCTTTTTCAAAAGGATGTATTTTGTTTACACTTCTATTTATGCTGAGTTTACTGGTTCTGTTGGTGTCTGGATCATTTTCCACTTTGTCTTCCACTGACCTATAAGGAATGTTTTCTCAAAGGCATTGAAAAGGATTCAATGAGCATAGCTATTTATAGGTCATCTGACCTTCCTAAAATTAGACCAAAAAACTTTTCATAAATATATTTTGTAGAATAGCCTTCTTTCGTTGATGAAAATGGCATCCGGATTTGTTGATCATCTCATCTTTGACATTATCACCCAACAGATATAGGAACCTTTCTGAGAAACTGTGTTTAATGTCATATGAACTTTGTTGGTGCTTGGACTTTGATTGTCAAGAAGGATTGAGTTTTGGTCATTTCTGATGTTATTTCTCAAAATCTGAGACTTATGCCATATACTGGACAATATAAGTTAGTACAGTGGCCTGTCAAGGTTTTACAAATGGCTGGAGGTTAAGAAGATTAAGAACATGCCATATGAATGGGCATTTTACTTTCGATATCAAAGGAATGAAAACTATTTTCCTGTTATGCTGGAGGTCTAGCTGAGGGGACTACCCATGTTCTGTCGCAAAGATCATGCCTTCAGTGTTTTCCTTGCATCTTGACTTGCATCACTTATGAGCCATGTTCCTGTTCACCTCCTATAAGGTAAGAACACATAAATATCCTGGAAATTTTGGTTTGAGAGTATCCAAGTATGAGTTGATTGTTTAGAGTATCAAAATGGGGAAAAAATATCTGTTGATGGTACCCTCTTTTACCCAGTGGGACCAAATCTAAAAACTGCACTTCATTAAGTACAAACTTCTTCTCTTGGTACAACTTGTTTCTTTTTTGGTATTGTCAGTGGATCAAGCCTCCCTAAGAAAGCTATATTATTCCCTATGTTTCTTTAATGAAGAACACACTTATTCTTCAATAAGATTTTAGATTTTTTGTGTGGAACAGATTTGAGCGTTAGTTTTCCCAGAATGGCAGCTCATCAAGATGAATTTTTTCTATGGCTTTTAACTCTGTGAAAACAACATTTCCCATGAAAAAGGAAAAATAGCAGGATTTTTTTAAAAGGAAAAGATAAACCAGCAAGGACTTCAGAATTCATCTCGAGCATTTGAGAAATGGAAGCTTCAGCGGTTAATGATGAAGAACAAAACATTAAGATGGAATTGAAAGGCGCTGGAGACATAGAGACATGTTAGAGAAGTTGCTTAAAAAGATGGATAATGTGAAAAAAAGAGATTCTTTAAAAGCACCAACTATATCAGAATAGAAGAGTGCTTTGGAGAATTTATATGTAAATTGATAAAAACAATCTTGCTTCCAGACAGGATATTCAGAACCACCTGGTACGTACTGGTTCCGGTCTCTGCCGGTCCGGTTCTGCCTATTTGAGACTGGTACCGGCCAGTACTGCACACACAGAGAGAGAGAGAGAAGGGGCGGGGAAGACATATAACAGGGTGGGGCTGCTGACTGTAAGCCGCAGCAGTCGCATCTCCTGCAGTGGCGGGATCAGGTGAGGACGTCAGCAGCGGGCTCGGGCGAGTCCGGCGGCAGTGGGCTCAGGCGAGTCCGGCGGCAGTGGGCTCAGGCGAGTCTGGCAGCGGCGGGATCAGGCGAGGACAGCGGCAGCGGGATCAGGTGAGGATGGCAATGGCAGGCTCCAGCCAGAACGGTGGCGGCAGTGGTGACAGTGTTTGCCTTTGCCCTAAGCTGGCTTGATTGGGGTTGGTTTTAAAGTGTTTTGGTTATTTATACAATAGCCCTGATAACAAAAGTTAATTTTATAAATATTTAATTGATTTTGATAGGATGTACATAGCATATGTGGGGAAGGTGGAACCGGGAAGGGAGGTGAGGAACCTGTACCGTACCGGCCGGTACCTGTTCGTATCAGTACCAAAACCGGTACCGGGTTTGAAGACCACCTGGTAATAAAAGCAGAGCACTAAGTAAATTTGAGCATCACAATAATGCCAATACAAGACAAGGAAGAAGCAGTGAGGTAGAATTTGCTGAGAGATGCCTAAATATGCAAAGGTAATTAAAAACCATTTTGAAAACTAGTTCTCCTTCAACCTTGATTGTGCTGAGAGAAGTTCTGTGTAAAGTGAATGATAAATGAATCAGGCAAAAGCATTTCTGCTATTTTATGGTGTTCTATAGCCTATGCTTTCCTGGCTTAGTCACACTTTTGGGCTTCATATGGTTGATTTCAAGTTTTTTTGTTTTTGTAGGTAACTTCTGCAAATACTTGCATAACTTTAATATTGTGAATATATTATTTACTTATCCTCAAATATGTGCAACATCAGATAGTCATAGACAAAGGATTATCAACTGGATCGACAATGCAGGGGGACTTTGTGCAGCCTTTGATTTCACAACGAAGGGCATTCTTCAGGTACTACATTTTGGCCATCATTTTTTTATTGTCTTTTGATCAGATTGGAGAATAAGTGATATTCTGAGAAGCAAATATGTATTCTTTCTTATGAAACAGGAAGCTGCCAGGGGAGAGTTGTGGCGTTTACGTGATTCTCAGGGAAAGCCCCCAGGTTTGGTGGGCTGGTGGCCTTCGAGAGCAGTAACATTCATTGAGAATCATGATACTGGATCTACACAGGCAAGTTGGATTTTGGGTGATGATACCATCCTTTCAGATTTGAACACTAGGAATTAGTATGGTTGACGCCTTGACAGAACTGCAAGTCTAGTTGTAATTCATTCATCTTGCATTACTTATGAAACCTTTCTCTTTTCTCAGGGTCACTGGCCTTTTCCATCAAGCCATGTTATGGAGGTACGTAGTGCATAGTAAGATCCAATTAAAATGCCCTCCAGTGCGGAACATGCAAATGCAGGTCCCCCCGCTGTACTTTCCTCAGATGCAAGAGTAAATGTTGTTTTAGCATGTGGTATGCATTGATGTTATGAAAAGAGGAGGGTTTGCGTTAGGTCGACAGCCAGCAGTAAAATCTTGTCACATCTCCAACATGAATTCTGATCCAAATATATTATGTGCTAATGCTTGGGCGTTCCCCGTAAGCGACGCGTTACATCGGAACCCGGATGGAATGACAAGTGAGCAAGGGCGTTCCCCGTAAGCGACGCGTTACATCGGAACCCGGATGGAATGACAAGTGAGCAAGGGCTAGCTAGGGCGTTCCCCGTAAGCGACGCGTTACATCGGAACCCGGATGGAATGACAAGTGAGCAAGGGCTAGCTAGGACGTTCCCCGTAAGCGACGCGCCGCAATGGCGCCCGATTGCGGTGTCAAATAGGCAAGGGTTCTCGTGTGGGGTTGGACGCACACGGGTAAAGAAGCAAGTCCAAAAACATAGGATCCGTCTAGCTACTTGAAATATAGGAACTTTAACGGGTAAGGGTTTAGAATTAGTTAAGTTAATGAAGGACAGGAGGGTTAACATAGCTTGTCTACAAGAAACTAGGTGGAAAGGACATAAAGTTAAAGACATTGATGGATATAAAATTTGGTATACGGGTAATAATAACTCTAGAAATGGTGTTGCTATAATAATAGATGAAAACTTAAAAGACAGAGTTGTGGAAGTAAATAGATTGGGGGATAGACTAATGGTAATTAAACTTATCTTAGGTGAGGATATTTTGAATATAATTAGTGCTTATGCACCTCAAGTAGGATTAGAAGAGAGCATTAAAAAGCAATTTTGGGAGGCTATTGATAGTTTGATCCAAAATATCCCCAGTGAAGAGAGAATCTTTATTGGCGGGGATCTTAATGGTCATGTGAGTATAGATAATACAGGCTATGAGAGGATTCATGGAGGGCTTGGTTTTGGCAATAGAAATGATATGGGTAACACTATTCTTGATTTTGCTATGGCCTATGATCTAGCAATTATTAATACCTTCTTTAAGAAGCGGGACGAACACTTAATAACATACAAGAGTGGAACACATATAAGTCAAATTGACTATTTTCTCATTAGGAAGGTCGATAGAGTTTTATGTAAAGATTGCAAAGTTATTCCTGGTGAGAGTCTAGCCCCTCAACATAGGTTGTTAGTAATGGATGTCACTATCCCTAAATTCAAAAGAAAGATCATTATAAATAATTATTCCAAGATTAAATGGTGGAATTTAAAAGGTAAAAGTTTAGAAACATTTAAAAATCATCTATTAAAGGAAAATATTTAGAATTTAGATCAAGAAACTAATGTAATGTGGAATAATGTTACAAATTGTAAAACGAGGGTTGCAAAACAACTCTTAGACGAATCTAAAGGTAAAAAGAATTTAGAAAAAGAGACTTGGTGGTGGAGTGAGGAAATCCAAAATACCATTAGAGTAAAAAAGGAATGCTTTAAAGTTTGGCAAACTAACAAAAATGCTCAAACCCTAGAAGCCTATAAAATCGCTAAAAAGAGAGATAAGAAAATAGTTAGCGAAGCTAAATCAAAGGCATTTGAAGATTTATACAATAAATTAGGAACCCGAGAGGGTGAAAAGGACATATTCAAACTTGCTAAATTAAGAGAAAGGAAAACTAGAGATTTAGATCATGTTCGGTGCATTAAAGGTGAAGATCAAAGGGTTTTAACTAAAGATCTTGAGATTAAAGGGAGGTGGCATAGCTATTTTTAGAAGTTACTTAATGAAGATTCCGTCAAGGATTTATCTTTAGAAGGTACCCAAGAGTCCACAATATTTGATAAATATCAATATTTTAGGCGTATTAAAATGTCAGAAGTGGAGGATGCTTTAAGGAAAATGAAAGTGGGTAAGGCCTTAGGACTAGATGGCTTACCTATTGAAGTATGGAAAGGCCTAGGAGATATTGGTATTCAGTGGTTAACTAAATTTTTTAATAAAATTTTAAAGGAACGGAGAATGTCAGAAGTTTGGAGAAAAAGTGTTGTAGTTCCTTTCTATAAAAACAAAGGAGATATTCAAAGTTGTAATAATTATCGTGGAATTAAGCTTATGAGTTATACTATGAAACTTTGGGAAAGAGTAATTGAAAAACGCCTCCATTGTATGACTACTGTATCGAAAAATCAGTTTGGGTTTATGCCAAATAGATATACTACAGAAACTATTTTCTTACTACGGCAGCTAATGGAGAAGTATAGAGAGATGAGAAAATATTTGTATATAATTTTTCTTGATTTAGAGAAGGCGTACGATCGAGTCCCGAGAGAATTGATTTGGTGGACTGTTGAACCCGAAAAATTATACAAAAAAGGGGGGGTTCCCCCTTCATTTTATGCTGCAGATACAAAGAAAAAAAAAAGAAAAGAAGAAGAAAGGAAGGAATGTGAACCCCCTCCGGTACTGTACAGGAGGGGGGGGGTTCCCCTCCTTCATTTCCTGTTGCTGTGGGGAAGAAAAAAAAAGAAAGAGAAAAGAAAAAAGAAAAAAGAATGTGAGGAGGTTTGACCCCCTCCGGTACATGCACCGGAGGGGGGACCCCCTCCGCCCCTCTTTCTTCTCTCCGGTAATGACAAACCGGAGGGGGGAACCCCTCCGGTCCTTTGCAACATGAAAAAAAAAATAGAAGAGGGAAGGGGGAAATACCCCCTCCGGTACATGAACCGGAGGGACCCCCTCCGGTCCCAAGCAAACCGGAGGGGGGAACCCCCTCCGGTACATGCACCGGAGGGACCCCCTCCGGTTCCAGTCAAATCGGAGGGGAACTCCCTCCGGTACATGCACCGGAGGGGGAACCCCCTCCGGTCCCAAGCAAACCGGAGTGGGGAACCCCCTCCGGTACATGCACAGGAGGGGGGGGGGCCTTTCCCCTTCATTTTCTACGGAAAGAAAGAAAATAGTAAAAAAAATTTAAAAAGGAAGGGAGGGGAAGAGTCACCTTGTCCCTTGGACTTCCACCGGAGGGGGGTGTTTCCACCGGAGCCACCTAGCCTCCGGTCCACTTCTAACTCCTATAAAAGGAAGCCTAGAGCTCCAAAGAAAGGGACGGAAAAAAGAGGAAAGAAAGTTTTGCAGCACTTGAAGACTTGGAGAGCTTCGATAGAGGCCCAAGTGGGAAGAAGAAAGGAGAAGAGGCTTGCGCCCTCTCCCTTGCGGCTGGGTTTCCTCCCTCAAAGTCTGATCCCTTATGAAAAATTTATGAGGAGATCCCTGCATATTTCAGAAATTGCAACTCTACCCCAAGCTTTTGCAAAATTGCCCAAAAGTTCATGTACTTTGGAAAATTCCAGAAAAAATCAGAAATTCAAGAGACGAGATATGAGTTCAAAGGAATGTTCCCCACTTTATGGAAATACCCCCGGTGGGTGGAAAATTACAGAAATACCCCCGGTTGGTAGAAAATCACATAAATACCCCCGGTGGATAGAAAATCACATAAATACCTCCGGTGGGTAGAAAATTGCAGAAATACCCCCCGTGGGTAGAAAATTACAGAAATACCCCCCGGTGGGTGAAAAATTACAGAAATACCCCAGTGGGCGGGAAAAATTTAGAAATACCCCCGGTGGCGGTAAAATTGCAGAAACATCCCCGATAGCAGGAAAATTGCAGAAATGTCCCGATAATGGGAAATTTGCTGAAATATCCCCGGTAGTGGGAAGATTGCTGAAATGCCCCCGATGGCGGAAAAATTACAGAAATGCCCGGATAGTTGAAAGATTGTAGAAATCTCCCTAATGAAGGAAAACTTATAGAAACACCCATGGTTGTGGGAAAATTACAGAAATAGCTCCATTTGTGAGGTCTCAAAATTATCCAATACTCTTGTTCTCGTTTACGTCGTTTGCACGACTCGGTGGAGCGGGACCACGCCCCTTCTCTAAAGCGGTGTGCACTCTCCTGAGTTCGGCTTATGGCTAACCATCCGAGTCCATGTATCTATTTCATGGCCAAGAGCTATCAGGTCCGGAAACAACAAAATTGATGAAATTACAAATAAACCCTGAGAAATTAAGAAATTAAGACGAGGAATACCCAAGAAGTCAAATGACGGAGGATATTCCCGAGAAGTCAAGAAATTAAGACGAGGAATACCCAAGAAGTCAAATGACGGAGGATATTCCCGAGAAGTCAAGAAATCAAGACGAGGAATGCCCAAGAAGTCAAATGACAGGGTCATTTCCGAGAATTCGAGAAATCAAGACGAGGAATACCCAAGATGACGAGGTTATTTCCGAGAAGTCTAGAAATTAAGACAAGGAATATCCAAGAAGTCCAATGACATGGTTATTTCCAAGAAGTCAAGAAATGAAGTCAAGAACGCTCAGGAAGTCAAACGACGGGGCGATTTCCAAGAAGTCAAGAATGCCCAGGAAGTCAAACGACGGGACGATCTCCAAGAAATCAAGAAATGTCAAATATGCTCTGAAAAGTCAAAAGTAATGGGAATGCCTAAGAAGTCAGGAAGTGATAGGGCTATTTTCGAAAAAGGGTGAAAATACCCAGAAAGGGTCAGAAATTCTAATAACATCCCAATGTTTGGGAAAGTTGCAGAAATACCATGATGGAGAAAAATTACAAATATACCCCATCTCAGGCAGAAATGTTCTTTATGGACACCAAGGAAACTTAAGAGTCCAATCACAATCAAGAGCGTGATTGTGACCATGAAGCAACTCCGAGGCATCGATAATGATCATCTTGGCGATCAAACGGTCCTCGTGATAAAATTCAAGCTTAACTCTCTGATCAGGGGACACGAGTAAATGTAATGATCCAAATTTAGAATGAAGCAAATTCAAAGGCTCTGGTTGCAACTGGATATAATCCTGAAGACCCGATTACACAATCGGGACCATATGTAAAGGTCTTGAAGGATCGATTGTAATGCAAATTATGTGTTCAAGGAAATGAAGTCTTCAAATTTCTTTGCAAGAGTATGTACCCAGAATGGGCAATCAAACTCATTTATGTCACAACTAAAAGAGGCAAAAGGCGTTCTTCGACAGTTAATCAAAGGTGTTCGGACTCGTACCGATGTAAATTAACACCGACTCCGGTTGGTGGGGAAAAGTCCAGTACACGAACCCTAAATCGTCTGATAAACTCAAAAAGCGCGGAATTAACAAATAAGTCAAAATATACGACATATTCATCCAGCGAAATCGGATGTTCCAAAAACTTTTCCGCGTGTAAACAGACTGGCACGCCCGGTGGGACTTTTCCTACTTTTCATTTTTCTGTCGAAGAATAGCCTTACCTCGAAAAAAATTGTGACTCCTTCACACTCTTGCAAGAAGTTCAAAGGATTCCCACCGTTGAAGCTGCCGCCGGGGGCATCAAAGTTAAAGCTACTGGGGGCATCAAGGTTAAGGTTTCCCGGGGCGTCAAAGTTAAGGTTGCCCGGGGCGTCAAGGTTAAGCGGTCCCTTTCAAAGGCCAAATGTCAACATGTATCTAAAGTTGCTCCTACTAGTAGGGGGGATGTCATTCCGGGCGTGGCTGCTACCGCTGGGGGCATCAAGGTTAGAACTTCCTGTCAAAGGCCAAATGGCAACACAATACATATCCAAGTGGCAATTACTAAGAGGGGACAAAGCCACCACAGTCATGGCCGCCGCCGCTCGATATGTCCAAGTGAAGGCTTCCTGTTGAAGACTAAGTGCCAACAAAATTCATATATTGTTCCTGCTAGTCGGGGGCAATGTCGCCGCCCTGGAAGAAAATATGTTGTGGCTATATCTAAGTCTGGCAAGATTTGTCTTTGACCAGAAGCAAACCAAAGAAAAAGAAGAAGAAGAACGCAACTGGCTAGATAAAGGCGAGCCGATCTCCCAACAATACTTTGCCGAACACATCAAGCTGAGGCAGAGATGAATGAAGCCAACGCCTAAACTTCGTTCTGAAGTCAAGGCACTTGTGGAAAGTCAAAGCCTCTAAGCCTGGGCAAGGGGGCAATCCTATTGCCGTCTACATCAAGTGAAAGGCGAAAATGAAAGAAGTTGGCATCCAAGCCTCACACAAAAAAGTCAAAGCCTTTAAGCCCAGGAAGGAGGAGGCTTCGAACAATCTAAGCCTTCTAAAAGGCAACAACTTGAGGTAGGAATTTCAACCCTGGGGGCATGTTCCAATCAGCCCCAAAATAGATTTTCCTCTCCCTCAAGACATGACATGAGACAGAAAAGAAAGAAGAATAAATAAGAATAGGGAAGAAGGAAGAGAAAATTGGTGAAGCATCAGGCTGCCACCTTAGAAATTCAAGAGGGCGTATCTGGCAAAGAAAACTCCAAGAAGAGGTAGGGGCAAAGCACTAAATAATGCTTCGAGCAAAATCTCAGGCGAAACCTCAAGCAAGGTAGCTCCGGCAAGTAATAGCCCGACCAGAAGTCCAAAGCAGAAGGCTCCAAGTCAAGCCCAGGCAAAGCCAGAAAGGCCAGTCCAGGAAGAAGGCTTCAAGCAAAGCTCTAAGTGAAGACAAAAATAGAAGCCTGAAGAAAAAAAAAGACGAAGTAAAACCACTGGCAGAGCCAAGAAGGCAGATTCAAGGGGGACCTCTGTCTTTTCCCTTTCAAATTTCAACACTTTGTTAGTGGAGTTTGTCCCAAAACCGTCAGTTTTCGAACCTCCTAAGGCTCCAAACATGTCTGCCTGACATCAAGCCATCTATGCATAGGATCCAACCCATGCTTTGGTACCAAATCGGTGTTGAACACCAACTCATTTCTTGATCCGCCAAGTTTGGGTATTGTTCCACTTCGGGCTCTAAGCCACCCTTGACAATTAAGCTCATTTTCTGGTAACACAAAGCTAGCTTCAGGCCTAAATCTATGCTTGTGACACTAAACCAATTTCGGCGTCAAGCTCTCTTCCCGCTGTCCACAGGGAAGTTGTAAAATTCCCTACCAAACTTTATCCCAAAAGAAGAAAGAAGGAAAAAGAAAGAGAGAAAGAAAGAGAGGAGCACTCCTAGCTCAGGCCCTTCAAGGCAGAAGCTCAAAGCGAAAATTTCATCTCAGGAGGGACGGATGCCACCCAACTCGGTCGACAAACAGTCGGTCCTCTTGAAATGAAGCGCAAGCTGAGGAGGAGAAAAACAGGAAAGAAGCGTTTGAAGAGAAATTTAAAGAAACAGAGTTGAATAGGCAGTTGTCATGGAAATCCCCATAGAAGAAAATCCCTTTGTGAAGAACTACAAAAGAGAGAGAGTAACCCTTCCTTCCACTCAATGAAAAGCACATCTCACCTGGATCATCACCTTGTCAAAGCTCAAATCCAAAGTTCAAAAAAAGAAAAAAAAAAGAAAAAAAGGGGTTTAAAATAGAGGTGCCCCGGCGGACTTAGCCGTTCCCATCACAGGGGTGATTGAGGGTAAAAAGGCCAAAGAAACCCGGCTGAGGTGAAAACCTGAAAGGGCGTCTCAGGCAAAATTGGGTAACCCCTCAGCGTGAAAACTCGAAAGGGCGCGTTGGAAAAAGCTAAAGGGGGCCAGCTTCGGCGAAAACCCGAAAGGGCGCTGGGGTTGGTAAAGTGAAAAAAAAAAAAAAAGAGGAGAAGAAGAAAATATATTTTCAACAATCATCATGAACCAACATCGTGGTTATCCTCCACTTGAAAATCATGTCCTATCAAGGGGAACAAATGCATCAAAACCAAACCCTTGGTTTGAAACCCCTTTCGGGTCGATAACCATCCAAAACGAAACCCAAATCCTTGGTTCAAACCCCTTCGGGTTAGCCACCATTAAAACCAACTCTTTGGTTACCCAAGCCTTCCTTGGATCACCACAAAAAAAGACACGGAACCCAAGTCATTGGTTCAAAACCCCGTCTGGGTCAGCAACCACAAAATAAAACTAAATTTTTGTTGCCCAAACCTTTCGCGTCAAGAAAAAAAAGAGAGAAACCCAAAGTCATGGTGCCCAAACCCCTTTTGGGTTAGTCACCATTCCAAAACCCAAAAACTTCATCGTCAAGCCCCTTTCAAGCTAAAAGGCCGCAGGCTTATAAGTCATTGGCCCCACATCTTCCTTATGGTGGAGGAACAATGGAGATTAAGACACTTTGTCCCAACGACAACGTCAAGCAACAACGTCAAGCAACAACGATGTCAAGCAACAACAACACCAGAAGCAACAACAGTAGCAGCAATAAAGAAAAGAAAAAGAAAAAAATGGGGCTTAAAATTGAGGTGCCTCGACGGACTTGGGCATCCAACTTGTTGGTTGCCTAAGGGCAAAAAGGTCATAAAACCCGGCTGGAGTGAAAACCCGAAAGGGCGCTTCAGGCAAAAATGGGTAACCCCTCGGTGTGAAAACCCGAAAGGGCGCATTGGAAAAAGCTAAAGGGGGCCAGCTTCGGCAAAAACCCGAAAGGGCGGTGAAGTTGGTAATGTGAAAAAAAAAAGAAAAGAGGAAGAAGAAAGGAGGAATGCATCGTCATTATGCACTACCATCTCAAACATTCTTTGTCCCACCATGGCGAGCACATTATCAAAACCATCAAATCATAAATTCCAGAAAAGTTCACCCAAATTTTAACTTTTGGCTTCCAAATCACAAAAGTCAGCCAAACCCTCAATGCAATCCTCAGCTTCCAAATCACAAAGGTTAGCCAACTCCAACTCCATTTCTCGATCTTCAAACTGCACAGGTCAGCCAAGTTTCAAAATCCAAACTCAAATCCAAAATTTTTTTGGCCCTCAAACCATCGAAGCCACCCACAGTAAATTCTAAACCCCAATTCCAATCTTTGACTTCCAAACCACAAGGTTAGTTAACCTCAATTCTAATCCTTGACCCCACCTTAACTCCTAATGCTTGACTTCTACGCCACAAAGGTCGGTATGAGAGAAGGAAAAATGGGAGAAAAAAAAAAGATGAGACCAAAAAAAATAAGAAAGGAAAATGAGAGAAAAAAAAATAAGAGAAAAAAATAGAGTAAAAAAGAAGGAAGAAAGAAAAAGGAAAAGAAGAGAAAATAAAAAATAAAAATAAAAAGGGGAAAAGATGAAAAGAAAAAAAAAGAATTATTGTTATTCATCACCATGAGCCGTCACCATTGACGCCTCTTTTTCTTATGATTTTGTCCTCATTCGGGGCAAGCATGTCTCAATACTAAATTTCTATGGTAGTGTTGACATTCATGTCCGTTTTGGGCCGTCAACCCTACTCAAATTTCAAAGTCTGGTTTTGACCGGCAAGTCCTTTTGGACCGTCAATTCCACTAAATTCCTATTGTAGTGTTGGCATTCATGTCCATTTTGGGCCGTCAACCCTACTCAAATTTTAAAGTCTGGTTTTGACCTGCAAGTCCTTTTGGACCGTCAATTCCACTAAATTCCAATTGTAGTGTTGGCATTCATGTCTGTTTTGGGCCGTCAACCCTACTCAAATTTCAAAGTCTGGTTTTGACCTGCAAGTCCTTTTGGACCGTCAATTCCACTAAATTCCTATTGTAGTGTTGGCATTCATGTCCGTTTTGGGCCGTCAACCCTACTTAAACTCCAAATTTTTGGTTTTGACCCGCAAGTCCTTTTGGACCGTCAATTCTACGAAATTTCTATGGTAGTGTTGGCATTCATGTCCGTTTGGGCCGTCAACCCTACTTAAATCACAAATTTTGGTTATGACCCGCAAGTCCTTTTGGATCGTCAATTCCACTAAATTTTTATAGTAGTGTTGGCATTCATGTCCGTTTTGGGCCGTCAACCCTACTTAAACTCCAAATTCTTGGTTTTGACCCGCAAGTCCTCTTTGGACCGTCAATTCCACCAAATTTCAATTTTTGGTCTTGACCTACAAGTCCTTATTGGGCCGTCAATTCCAAAAATTCTCAAGTTTTGGTGTTTATTCACAGACGTCCTTTCGGGACTGTCAACGCAAAAGACCACTCCAAATTCTCAAATTTTCAAATGATGAAGAAGCCGACCTTATCACCTTCGAGGTCAACACAATTGAAGAAGACGGTCTCACAGAGAGAGAGGAATAAGATTAGCGTGAGCCGATAAAATAAAGAATGGTTGCCTCTCTTCAGATCGGGCTCAAAGGGATCAGCCGCTGCGAAGGGCAACATCATATCAGTTGGTAGGAAATCAATTATATAGGCTGGTGCATGAAAAGGACAAGCCTGCCCTCTTACGTTGCTTCTCGCCGAAGGAAGCCAAGATGGTCCTGCACGAGGTCCACTCAGAGCTCTGCGGTGCCCATCAAGTCGGGGACAAAATGAAGAGCAATATAAAACTTAAGGGTTTATACTGGCCCACCATGTATGCGGATTGCAACCGATACGCCCGCACATGTCGTTAGTGCCAAGCTTTTGGCCCAGTGCCAAGAAAACCCCCAAGCTCGTTGCACACCATGGCTCCTCCATGGCCCTTTACAGAATGGGGAATGGATATCGTGAGACCCGTTCCACCAACCACAAGAGGCTACAAATTCATCCTAGCCGCTACAAATTACTTCTCCAGGTGGGCCGAAGCTATGCCTCTGCAGGAGGTCACAAGAGAGGCAGTTGCCCAGTTTGTCAAGCACCATATTATATATCGATTCGGCACCCCTTGTCGAATCATGTCGGACAATGGTACTCCATTCAAGAACAGGACCATTTACCAGTTGGCAGCAAAGTTTCATATCGATTGGAGAACATCAACGGTCTACAATCCCCAAGCCAATAGATTGGCTGAAGCATTTAACAAGACCATCTGCAAGCTCCAGACCAAGATCGTCAGCAGCCACAAAAGGGATTGGGGCGAGAAAATACATGAAGCTCTTTGGGCATACCAAATTGTCTACAAAGCTCCAACCAGCTGTTTCCCTTTTCTCTGGTGTATGGGGCGAATGCTCTAGTATCGATTGATTGAAATGTCATTTTACCGGGTAGCCGTGCATACCAACTTGCAAACCCACGAACAAGATGAAATAGAAAGGAGGCTTGAAGAGCTATCTAACAGCAAAAGGCTGGAAGCCTACAAACATCTCCAGCCATACCAAGCCCGAATGACTCGAGCCTATGATAAGTTGGTAACGCAAAGGGCGTTCAAAAGAGGTGACCTCATCGGTCAAAAGCAAGGGAAGTCATGGCCGACAAATCCAACGGCAAATTACTACCAAATTGGCAAGGGCCATACATCGTCTCCAAAGCCTATGAAGGAGGCGCTTACAAGGTCGTCAACCATAAAGGAGAAGACCTCTTTCCCCCACTGAATGGAAAACACTCAAAATTATACTATGCTCCCGAGCATGAGTTCCAACAACAACCTACACAAGATTTGCCCTTCTCCGCAGGAGAGTAAGGAAGGATAGGGGAGTTTCCCCCCAGGAAAACCCAAAAGTCACGGTTGCTTTGAACAAGTTCTAGTTCATGTCCCACCGTGCCCAAAAATCCCAATCCGAAGTTTCGGCTTTCCAATTTCATTGGTTAGCCCCAAAAATCCCAAATCCGAAGTTTTGGCTTTCCAATTCCATTGGTTAGCCCCCAAATCCCAAATCCGAAGTTTTGGCTTCCCAATTTCATTGGTTAGCCCCCAAAATTTCAAATTTCAAGTTTCGGCTTTCCAATTTCATTGGTTAGCCGCCAAATCCCAAATTCCAAGTTTCGGCTTTCCAATTTCATTGGTTGGCCCCAAATTCCAAATTCCAAATTCTGGCTTTCCAATTTTATTGGTTGGCCCCAAAAATTCCAAATCCCATATTGGCTTTCCAATTTCTTTGGTCAGCCCCAAATCCAAAAATCGGCTTTCCAATTTCGTTTGGTCAGCCCCAAATCCTCAAATTTTCGGCTTCCCACCATCGTTGGCCAGCCCCAAATCCTCAAGTTTTTGGCTCCCCAAACTTCGTTTGGTCAGCCCCAAATCTAAAATTTTTAGCCCTTAAACCGTTAAAGGTCGGCCAAGTCATCACCTCACAGTTACTCTCTTGCAAAGTGTAACCTCTAATTTCAAGCTCCAGGAGAGTTAACTACCATTGCTAAAAAAAGGGGGGGAGAGAAAAGAAAGAAAAGAAAAGAAAGTAGAGATCAAAAAAAAAAGAAGAAAGAAAAAAAAGGGAGAAGGAAAAAAGGAAGAGAGAAAGAAAAGAAGAAAAAAGAGAAAGACTGCAAATCTAATGAAGGAAGTAAATTATCTTACATTTGTGAAATCATGTCAAGTGCCTGAGATAAGCCGTTAGGGTGACTCCGAACAAATGAAAGAATGCATAACAGGAGTCCCGGGACAAGCCCTCGGGATAGTTGCAACTAAACGAAAGAATGTGCATCAAGTGCGAAGCTTAACGCCTCCTGAGTACATCTTGTTCCAGTTTTGCTATGCAAAGTCGCCCTGCTAACTCCAATGGAAGGAAGACACTCCTAATGAAACAAAGGCTGCAAATCAAAAGACTGCATCTGTGGCAGTATTAGGTCACTCAAATTTGAAGCTATGGAAGCTCGAAAATTCTCCCAATACATGGACCTGATGTGGCAGCTCGGAAGGAACCTGCAAAGCAAAAAGGGAAAATCATCAATATATAAGAAATCTCAAGTTTTACCAGCAAAGCTGATATGGAAATCAAAAATTGGAATATTGATTCCCCTACCTAGACATGATAGTTCTGGAAGAATCCCTTCAATAGAACCTGCAAAGAAAAACATCAGTATACAAGAAAGTTCTAATCATACGAGCAATGCTGATATGAAAGATATAACCCCAGCAACAGTAAATGTTTACCCAGTGAGTCCTCTGGCTCAAGAGAAGCATGTAAGGCTGGGCTTCGGGTAAAGTCAGAAAGGCAGGGCCCAACCAAAGAACTCCAAATCAAGCTCTAGACAAGCTCCAAAAGGTGACATTAAGCAAGAGCAATCCAAGTCCAACTCCAGGCAAAGCCAAAAAGGGCGAGACCAAGGCGGAATCCCTCAGTTAAGTCTAGACAAACCAAGGAACAAGCAGGTAAGAAGCCCGAAGTAGTATCAACGTCTCAAAACTCTAGTCCTTATATGACCGAGTTCCAAGAACCGTCGCCCGAAATAATCAAGCAAGCATTCAATGTCACCTGCCAAATACATAAAGGAGAGGCTGATTGGGTCAAGGTGGTCCCAAAGAAGCGTGGTCACCCTAAGCCTAAAAGAAAATCTCGACTGAACAACTCCAATTCTGGAGGCACATCCCAGCTGCCAGAAAAGGCAGAAACTCCTTCTCCGATTGAATTGGCGTAAGCTAGAAGGCAAGATAAGAACAAGAAAAAGGATTTAAAAAGAAGACTAAGGAAGCAAGCATCCTCTTTAGTGTGACTATGATGCTAAAGTGCCCCACCCTACTAGGGAATCCCAAGAAATCCAAGATTGCATTGAAACCATTATGCAAAAGGAAGAGATCGATGCCCAAAGAAGCTGCGTGAAACAGAGAAACCGCAGATAGGCAATCGAAAAGCTATTAAGCCAAAGACGTCTTGCAGAAATGCTGTACAAGGAAGATCTTGTCTTCTACGAGTTAGAATGGCCAATGCTTCAACTTAAATCCCTTGTCGACCCGAAAGTCCAGGCCGACAATCATATTGAGCAAGGCACCAAGCAATGCTTGAGACAGATTCTCGGGCAAAGAAAAAGAAAGGGAGAGAGTCCTCATAGCGAGATTCCCGATTTAGTCTTGGATAAAGCCAGAAAAGACAAAGCTCAAGAGAAAAATGCTAGACCATGTTATGGACGAAGAACAAGAGAATTTCGGTCACAAAAAAAAGAGAAGAAAAAAAAAAGAAGAAAGAAAGGAACATCGAAAAAAAAAAACAAGAGGAAGAAGAAGGAAAGAAAGAAAGAAAGAGAGAAAAAAAAACCCGCTACTTTTGTTGGCGCATTTTGCGGTTCTTCAATGAAACTCAGCCTCAGGTCGACTTGGTGGAGCGGGTCCATGTCACTTCTCTGAAGTGGTGTGCGCTCTCTTGAGTTTCCTCCTAGAGATTATTGAGTCGAGAAATATCCAATTCACCCAAGCCGAAGGAAGAAGTCAGATGGCCCGACGTAGAGCACGTGATAGTACCAAACGTCGGTCCAAACTCAAATGTCAAACTTTGCGTAGAATTGGTGATAAGACCCAGCAATAATGGATCTCTAGAGCAATGTATAATGTCTTTGAGCTCCACTCAGGACTGTCGCCACATTCAACTGAATTCTCTATCATGTTATCAGGACTCATGGGAAAAGAACAAATCCAAAAATATTCTCCGCCTTGTCATGAAGACTGAGGATAGCAACGGAAGTGCCAAAATGCACGGGCCGCCCGCCGTCACCTTCGGTTCCGACGGACATCCCGTGGGGGGCATTTGTTGAACCCGAAAAATTATACAAAAAAGGGGGGGTTCCCCCCTTCATTTTATGTTGCAGATACAAAGAAAAAAAAAAGAAAAGAAAAAGAAAGGAAGGAATGTGAACCCCCTCCGGTACTGTACAGGAGGGGGGGTTCTCCTCCTTCATTTCCTGCTGCTGCGGGGAAGAAAAAAAAAGAAAGAGAAAAGAAAAAAGAATGTGAGGAGGTTTGACCCCCTCCGGTACATGCACCGGAGGGGGGACCCCCTCCTCCCCTCTTTCTTCTCTCCGGTAATGACAAACCGGAGGGGGGAACCCCTCCGGTCCTTTGCAACATGAAAAAAAAAATAGAAGAGGGAAGGGGGAAATACCCCCTCCGGTACATGAACCGGAGGGACCCCCTCCGGTCCCAAGCAAACCGGAGGGGGGAACCCCCTCCGGTACATGCACCGGAGGGACCCCCTCCGGTTCCAGTCAAATCGGAGGGGAACCCCCTCCGGTACATGCACCCCTCCGGTCCCAAGCAAACCGGAGTTGGAACCCCCTCCGGTACATGCACCGGAGGGGGGGGGGCTTTCCCCTCCATTTTCTACGGAAAGAAAGAAAACAGTAAAAAAAATTTAAAAAGGAAGGGAGGGGAAGAGTCACCTTGTCCCTTGGACTTCCACCGGAGGGGGGTGTTTCCACCGGAGCCACCTAGCCTCCGGTCCACTTCTAACTCCTATAAAAGGAAGCCTAGAGCTCCAAAGAAAGGGACGGAAAAAAGAGGAAAGAAAGTTTTGCAGCACTTGAAGACTTGGAGAGCTTCGATAGAGGCCCAAGTGGGAAGAAGAAAGGAGAAGAGGCTTGCGCCCTCTCCCTTGCGGCTGGGTTTCCTCCCTCAAAGTCTGATCCCTTATGAAAAATTTATGAGGAGATCCCTACATATTTCAGAAATTGCAACTCTACCCCAAGCTTTTGCAAAATTGCCCAAAAGTCCATGTACTTTGGAAAATTCCAGAAAAAATCAGAAATTCAAGAGACGAGATATGAGTTCAAAGGAATGTTCCCCACTTTATGGAAATACCCCCGGTGGGTGGAAAATTACAGAAATACCCCCGGTTGGTAGAAAATCACATAAATACCCCCGGTGGATAGAAAATCACATAAATACCTCCGGTGGGCAGAAAATTACAGAAATACTCCCGGTGGGTGGAAAATCACATAAATACCTCCGGTGGGTAGAAAATTACAGAAATACCCCCCGTGGGTAGAAAATCGCAGAAATACCCCCCGGTGGGTGAAAAATTACAGAAATACACCAGTGGGCGGGAAAAATTTAGAAATACCCCCGGTGGCGGTAAAATTGCAGAAACATCCTCGATAGCAGGAAAATTGCAGAAATGTCCCGATAATGGGAAATTTGCTGAAATATCCCCGGTAGTGGGAAGATTGCTGAAATGCCCCCGATGGCGGAAAAATTACAGAAATGCCCGGATAGTTGAAAGATTGTAGAAATCTCCCTAATAAAGGAAAACTTATAGAAACACCCATGGTTGTGGGAAAATTACAGAAATAGCTCCATTTGTGAGGTCTCAAAATTATCCAATACTCTTGTTCTCGTTTACGTCGTTTGCACGACTCGGTGGAGCGGGACCACGCCCCTTCTCTAAAGCGGTGTGCACTCTCCTGAGTTCGGCTTATGGCTAACCATCCAAGTCCATGTATCTATTTCATGGCCAAGAGCTATCAGGTCCGGAAACAACAAAATTGATGAAATTACAAATAAACCCTGAGAAATTAAGAAATTAAGACGAGGAATACCCAAGAAGTCAAATGACGGAGGATATTCCCGAGAAGTCAAGAAATTAAGACGAGGAATACCCAAGAAGTCAAATGACGGAGGATATTCCCGAGAAGTCAAGAAATCAAGACGAGGAATGCCCAAGAAGTCAAATGACAGGGTCATTTCCGAGAATTTGAGAAATCAAGACGAGGAATACCCAAGATGACGAGGTTATTTCCGAGAAGTCTAGAAATTAAGACAAGGAATATCCAAGAAGTCCAATGACATGGTTATTTCCAAGAAGTCAAGAAATGAAGTCAAGAACGCCCAGGAAGTCAAACGACGGGACGATCTCCAAGAAATCAAGAAATGTCAAATATGCTCTGAAAGGTCAAAAGTAATGGGAATGCCCAAGAAGTCAGGAAGTGACAGGGCTATTTCCGAAAAAGGGTGAAAATACCCAGAAAGGGTCAGAAATTCTAATAACATCCCAATGTTTGGGAAAGTTGCAGAAATACCCTGATGGAGAAAAATTACAAATATACCCCATCTCAGGCAGAAATGTTCTTTATGGACACCAAGGCAACTTAAGAGTCCAATCACAATCAAGAGCGTGATTGTGACCATGAAGCAACTCCGAGGCATCGATAATGATCATCTTGGCGATCAAACGGTCCTTGTGATAAAATTCAAGCTTAACTCTCCGATCAGGGGACACGAGTAAATGTAATGATCCAAATGTAGAATGAAGCAAATTCAAAGGCTCTGGTTGCAACTGGATATAATCCTGAAGACCCGATTACACAATCGGGACCATATGTAAAGGTCTTGAAGGATCGATTGTAATGCAAATTATGTGTTCAAGGAAATGAAGTTTTCAAATTTCTTTGCAAGAGTATGTGCCCAGAATGGGCAATCAAACTCATTTATGTCACAACTAAAAGAGGCAAAAGGCGTTCTTCGACAGTTAATCAAAGGCGTTCGGACTCGTACCGATGTAAATTAACACCGACTCCGGTTGGTGGGGAAAAGTCCAGTACACGAACCCTAAATCGTCTGATAAACCCAAAAAGCGCGGAATTAACAAATATCTCAAAATATACGACATATTCATCCAGCGAAATCGGATGTTCCAAAAACTTTTCCGCGTGTAAACATGGACATTAAGAAAGAAAGGAATCTCTCAAGGATATGTTGATTTGATTAAGGATTTGTACGGCAGTGCTATTACTAGTGTTCGAATTATTGCTGAGGAGACTGGTGAATTTCCCGTTTCTATAGGTTTGCATCAAGGTTCTGCACTAAGTCCGTATCTCTTTGCCTTAGTTATGGATGAAATAACTAAACAATTGCAGGAGGATATCCCTTGGTGTATGTTATTTGCAGACGATATTATTTTAATTGATGAGAGTATTGATGCTCTAAATGCTAAGTTAGAGCGTTGGAGACTTACCTTGGAGTCTAAAGGTTTTAAAATTAGTAGGAGTAAGTCAGAGTTTATGCACTGTAATTTTAGTAATGGGAGAGTGGTTCAGGAAGACGTGGTCCTAATTGATGGACATAACATTCCGAAGAGTAGTAGCTTTCGATACTTATGGTCTATCATACAAGAGAATGGGGAGATTTATGACGACGTTACACATAGGATTAAGGCAGGCTGGTTAAGATGGAGAAGTACATCAGGCGTCCTTTGTGATCGTCGTATGCCTATGAAACTCAAAGGGAGGTTTTATAGAACGGCTGTGAGACTCGCTTTGTTATATGGTACCGAGTGTTGGGCAGTACGAAAGGAACACATCCACAAAATGTGTATAGCAGAGATGAGGATGTTGAGATGGATGTGTGATAAGACTAAGAAAGACAAGATTAGGAATGAGCGCATCCGTAAGGACTTGGGGATAGCTCCAATTGATAGTAAAATGAGAGAAAATAGACTCAGGTGGTTTGGACATGTGTTTCGTCGCCCTAACTCAGCGCCGGTTAAAAGATGTGACCAAATCTTAGTAGATGCTAGTAAAAGAGCTCGAGGAAGGCTTAAAATGAGATGGTGCGATGTTATTAGGAATGACTTTAGTTCCTTGAGTTTAAATATGAATATTGCACTTGATAGAAATCTTTGGCGGAACAGGATTCATGTAGCCGACCCCAATTAATTGGGATAAGGCTCTGATGATGATGATGATGCATTGATGTTATGAAGCTACAAGTTTTGATGTAGATGTTGGCTGCAATTTTGGATCATGTAAAGTGCATTTTGCACATTGTATTCATATTATTAGGTTTCTGACTAGCTTTCGGTAGTTCTGTAGGTTGGACTCTGCCTTTCTGCAAATTATGCCTTGTTAGATGTTTAATAAATATTTTCTTTATCTTTCACTTGTATAGTTGGTATCCTCTTTTATATTGCACTTTCTGACATCCATACCCTCCCACCAAAAAAAAAAATTCAAATCATGAGGTTTGATAAAGTTCCTTTTCTACCCTTCACTGCATGATGCCAATAATGTAGTTTTGCTGCACTTCCAGAAACATGGCTCACTTTTTCCTCACCTAAATATTTAGTACAGTTGCTGCAGCAGCAATTTATTACTTTGTAATCTCAACTTTTATGGGGAGGATATTCATAAGTAGAACTTTGTGGTCTCCATGAGAACGGTATAGATGCATTTCCCAATGTTACAGGTACTGAAACCACATTGTTATCATAATCACTGAGTCATCAATATACGGCCAACTAGATCCAATGAAGGATCCGTGGATTTATTGAAGGCTTTTGGCTGGCTTCCTGCTTGATGTTGTCCATCCAAAAGGGGCTGCCAAGTGCCTGGGCAAAGAGCTTTGGACATGGCTAGATTTGTCTCAAGTCCCATCCACAAGGCGGTGCCAAGTGTAGTGACCCAGTTGTGAGCTATCCAGTAGGAGAAGGCTACCCAGACATAGATTTGAAAATGTGACAATGTGGAGCTGCCACAAGATGGAGCTATCATTGTGTATGGGGGCATGTAGGAATGAACCAAATTAGTCCCATATCAAAAAATGAGAAAAAGTTATTGGACTACATATGTAAGGCCCGGATCTGTAACTTGTGAGGTGTCTTTTAGGGACAAAGGCATGCAGACTTGGTCCAAAGTGGGCAATAGCTCGCAAGGGTTGGATCAGGTCATGGTGGTATGGTAACAGAGCAAGAGTTGTGCAATTTGATATGAGCTTGTTCAGGTATGAGCTAGGCAGAAGCTGGTGGACCTGTAGTGGCGTAGTCATTAGTCGTACAGTAGGAAAGGGTTACTCGGACCTAAGGGAAAACACATGCTAGTGTGAAACCGCCACGACACGAAGCTATCATTGTGTATAGAGGCTGGGGCAGGAATGAACTAATTTAGCCTTGATGACTTTTTGGGAAAAGGTGGATTTCATTAATCGAAAGAGGGGTATTAATACCCAGGGTACAAGATGAGGACAATAACAAATAAGTCCCTACTCTTATTTATTTTAACACTCCCCCTCAAGCTGGAGCATATATATCAAACATGCCCAGTTTGTTACAGAGTGCCTTAAAACGAGAAACTCCAAGTGTCTTTGTAAATAAATCTGCTAACTGATCATCTGAAGGAGTGAAGGGAGTACAAATCTGTTGTGACATAACCGCATCGCGCACAAAGTGACAATCAACCTCAATATGCTTGGTACGTTCATGAAAAACAGGAGTTTTAGCAATATGGATAGCGGCTTCATTGTCACAATACATCTCCAACGGCTCAGTATAAGTAACCCCAAAATCAGACATCAAACTCCGTAACCACATCATCTCACATGCAGTTTGTGCCATAGCCCTATATTCAGTCTCATCGCTAGATCGGGCAACCACACTTTGTTTCTTGCTTCTCCATGTGACTAGATTCCCTCCAACATAGGTACAAAATCCTGTAGTGGACCTTCTGTCAAACTTTGATCCTGCATAATCAGCATCAGAAAAAGCTTCAATTCTCACATGACCATTTTTTTTGTAAAGCAAACCTTTTCCTGGAGCGGCCTTAATATAATGTAAAATCTTCAGAGTAGCTTCCCAATAGCACACCTTAGGCTTTTGCATAAATTGACTAATTACTCCCACTGCAAAAGAGATGTCAGCTCTAGTAACAGTCAAGTAAAGAAGCTTCCCACACAATCTCCTATATCTTTCAACATTTGCAAACTCGGGGCTGTCCTCATTATCAAGATTCTGCTGTGGAACAACGGGTATGTCAGCTTGTTTACACCCAAGCAAACCCATCTTTTGAAGTAGGTCCATAGCATACTTCCTTTGTGAGAGAGAGACACCAGTTTGACCATGAGCTATCTCAATACCCAGAAAGTAACGTGGTCTACCCAAGTTCTTGGTAATAAAATGCTTTTCCAAGTACTTTTGAACCTCTTTAACACCTTCCGTGTCACTACCAGTAAGCAACATGTCATCTACATAAACAATCAAAATAATTATGCCAGCAGGTAAATGACGAACAAAAACAGAATGGTCAGCCTGACTTCTCTTCAGTCCAATGCCAGATGCAATTTTGTTGAATTTATCAAACCAAGCACGTGGATTTTGTTTCAAGCCATAGATAGCCTTTCTTAACTTACATACCAACTCCCCCTGAGTCACATATCCTGGAGGTTGCTCCATGTACACCTCCTCATTTTGATCTCCATATAAGAAGGCATTTTTCACATCCATTTGAAGCATTGACCATCCTTGATTAATAGCAAGAGAGAATAGGATTCGAACAGAATTCAAGCGTGCCACAGGGGAGAAAGTTTCAAAATAGTCTACCCCATAAGTTTGTGTGAACCCTTTTGCCACCAATCTCGCTTTGTATTTGTCAATAGTGCCATTTGGAGAGTATTTCACAGTGAACACCCAGCGACAGGAAACAGGAGTAACATTAGTCGGACGGTGTACAAGGGTCCATGTGCCACGAGAAAGCAAGGCACGCATTTCTTCATCCATAGCAGCTTTCCACTCTGGTTTAGTGAGGGCCTCAGATACAGTCTTGGGAATAGGAATTGTTGAAATAGCCAAAGCAAACTGACGAAAGGATGGAGTCAAGGATGTATAGGAAACAAAATTACCAATGGGGTATTGATAAATGCTATTACAAGATCTCACACCTTTTCGAACAGCAATAGGAAGATCAAGATCCAAAATAGGTGGAGAAGATGTCTCACCAGAAGGGGCAGGTTCCTCCAACGAGGCAGATGATGGTGGGTGGTCATCACCTGGCTGTAGCGCGCGCCGCTTATAGACCAGTCCATACATGTGATCTGTAGTAGGTGGCTCAGAGACTTCATCATTAGTGACAACAGTTGAGTCAGAAGGAAATAAAAGAGATGGAATAGGAACATCAGGATCAATAGGACAAGTTTGTACATCGGGTGTGGCAAAAAAAGGTACAGACTCATAGAAAGTAACATCTGCAGAAACAAAAGTCTTCCTAGATCGGGGTTCAAAACAACGGTAACCCTTTTGTGTTCTTGAGTATCCAAGAAAAATGCAGGGAACCGACCTGGGAGAAACTTTATCATGGCCTGGCCCAAGATAATGAACAAAGCATTTGCATCCAAACACACGAGGAACCAAGGGAAAGGGTGTACCATCAGGATGTAGACATGAAAAGGGCGATTGCCCATTAAGGGCCTTGCTGGAAACATGATTTATAAGGTAACACGAAGTAAGAAGCGCATCACCCCAATACTGTTTGGGAACATTCATGTGGAACATCAAGGTACGAGCAACATCTAGAAGATGACGGTTCTTTCTCTCTGCCACACCGTTTTGTTGTGATGTATAAGAACACGAGGTTTGATGGATAATCCCCCGAGAAGAACAAAAAGTGGCAAAAGATGTCTGAACATACTCCAATGCATTGTCAGTACGCACAACTTTGATAGAGGCAGAATATTGGGTTTTTATTTCAGTATAAAAAATTTCAAAAATATGAAGTACATCAGACCTTGACTTGAGTAGAAACACCCAAGTCATACGAGAAAAATCATCTATGAAGGTAACAAAATATCGAAAACCAAGTCTGGAGATAACTGGAGAAGGTCCCCAGATATCTGAGTGAACAAGATGGAAGGGAGCAGTGCTTCTTTTATTTTGACTCAAAGGAAAAGACACTCTATGATGTTTGCCTAATTCACAGGCATCACAATGAAACTTATTGATTGTAGATGGAACAGACACTACATCTCTAAGCTTCGAGATAGAAGGGTGACCCAATCTGCAATGCCACTGATAAGAAGTGTCACTAGCCGACAAAGCATGATGAGGCTGGAAAGGTCTATCTGCAGTAAAATAGTACAGACCACCAGATTCATGCCCCCCACCAATCGTCTTCCTCGTTTGGAGGTCCTGAAATACACAATAAGAAGGATAGAAGGTCACTGAGCAATTCAAAAAATGAGTCAACATGCTGATAGACAGAAGATTAACATGAAATTTTGGAACATAGAGAACATCATTTAAAGTGAGATGAGACAATGAAACAATGCCTTTTCCTACAACAGGCGATTTAGAGTCATCTGCTACAGCAACAGGTGCATGAGAATTAGTGGAGTCAAGTGAGGAGAATAGGGAGCGATCACCTGTCATATGACAATAGGCTCCCGAGTCCATAATCCATGAGGAATTAGAAACCGCAAAGGCACTACCTAAGTGGGAGACAACATGAAAAGAGGATGAAGATGTTGCAGAGCCTTTTATAATTCGTTGAATTGCCTCATACTCCTCCCGAGATAAAGTTACTCCCCCTTCCTGTCGTGAGGATGTAGGAGTAGAATCAGTCTGCGACTGCTGTGTACTTTGGGCAGTCTCTATAGTGGTAGCTGAAGCCACACCAAGATTAGTCACAGGATTCAGCTTACTTCCTCCCCTTCCGTACTTCTTCCAACAAAAATCTGAATGATGATTTGACCGCCCACAGTGCGAGCATGGTTGACGACCACGTCCGCGTCCCCGACCACGGCCACCAGCAACAAGGGTAGATGCATTCCCCAAGTCATTGTTTGCAACTGTTGGTCCAGTTGTAGAAAGACCAATATTAGATAGAGATGTTGTGCTGGCCCGTAAAACACGTGAAAAGGCATCGGCCAATTTCGGAATAGTTATATCAGCCAACAGATTATCCCGAACATATCAGAGACCATCATCGAGACCAGAGAGAAATTTTGCAACAATGAATTCATCACGTTGTTTTTGTATTTTCGCTGCATCTGTGGTAGAAGGGTGATATAGTTGAAGTTCATTCCACAATCCCTGCACTTCTGAGAAATATTGTGCTATGTGCCTCTCATCTTGTTTGATTGCAAATAGTATGGAATAAAGATTATAGATGTGTGAGACATTGGTTTCACCAGAGTAGGTTCGCTTCAAAGACTCCCACATTTCTTTTGCAGTATCTAAGAAAAGAACATTATTGAAGATGTGTGGCTCACAACTATTTCCAATCACCGAAATAACAGTTCCATCATCTGCTTGCCAAGTTTCATATGCCTTCAAATCTGATTTATCTGGAGCATCTTCCTCAATATGACGTAACTTTTTCATAGACATTAATAAGAACCGAAGGGCTCTTGACCACTAATGATAGTTAGTACCATTCAGCTTTACAGAAATTGTCAAAATGTGATTGGAGATAGAAGCCTGTCTGGTTGACGAAGATGAGGAGTCCCCCATATCGGATAAGAAGCAGATGATGGAGTATAGAAAACTAGAACGTCGCCAGAGAGCTGAGAGTTGTCAATGCATAAGAATATAGAAACTAGATGAGGTCCTCTACACACAGACCATAGTTGACGATAAGACGCTCTCCCCTAACCGGATGAAGACCACAGCAGGGTGTTGGCACCCCTGTCTGGAAGAAGAGAGGCCACTGCGGACAACCGGTGGCGGCCGACTGGGATGGGGTGGTCGCAGGCATGGGCGGCGGTGGCCAGCGGGGAAGGAGGCCGCGGAGGCTTCAGACGGCGGACGCGTGTAGACGGCGACCGCAGTTGGACGGCCTCTCGCCCCGCGTGCAAGAGCCGCGCGTCCGGCGGGCTACTGGCGGAGGAGGCGGGCTCGGCAAGGCTGCGGGCGGAAGGAGGAACGCGGGGCAGAGGGGGGGGCGGTGCGCTGGCGTGAACCCTTCGCGAACACCAGAGGAGCAGGATGGGGCGGCTGGAGCCCTAATCCGGCTCTGATACCATGATGACTTTTTGGGAAAAGATGGATTTCATTAATCGAAAGAGGGGTATTAATACCCAGGGTACAAGATGAGGACAATAACAAATAAGTCCTTACTCTTATTTATTTTAACAAGCCTCATATCAATACGTGAGAAAAAGTTAATAAGCTATATATGTAGGGCTCGGATCCATAATTTGTGAGGCTCCTTTTGGGGACAAAGTCATGCAGATTTGATCCAAAGTAGACTATCTTAAAAGGGTTGGATTAGGTCATGATAGTAACCTATAGTGACCTAGTTGGGAGCCATGCAAGAGGGGAGTGCTACTTGCAGGTGATGGCTACTTGGATATTAGGGTGAAAACATGTTGGTGTGGAACCACTACGGCGTGGAGCTACCAGTGTATTAGAGTTGGGGCAGAAATAAACTGGATTAATCCCGTATTGGAAAGCAAGAGAAAGTTACTATGCTATATATATAAGGCTTGATCCATAACTTGTGAAGCGCCTTTTGGACAAAGCCGTATAGATTTAGTCCAAAGTAGATAATTCCTCACAAGTTCTGGATCGAGTTGTGATAGTACAATATCAGAGCAAGTCTCACATGGTATAATATGGAATAGTTTGGGGACAAGCAAGACAGAAGTTGGTGGGCCTGTAGTGTCCCAACTGCTAGCTGTGCAGGAGGAGAGGGCTCGGAACATAGGGGTGAAAATGTGCGAGTGTGGAGTAATCACGACATGGAGTTATCACTGTGTATGGTAGTTGGGACAGAAATGAACTGGATAAGTCTCATATCAAAAACTGAGAAAAAGTTTCTGAGCTATATGAGGGTTAAATCCACAGCAGATGAGGTTGTCTTTTGGGGACAAAGTCGTACAATATCTTGCAAGGGTTAAGTCAAGTTGTGACACCTAGTGCCTGGACAAAGGTAATTCTACATGTGGCAGGAATTGTCTAGAGTCCATGCAACCTGTTGGTATATTCAATTGCCTTATTGAGTGCAGGGTCTAGTTCATGCACGTAGAGAGCATACCTTATAATTTCCCTAAAAGTTTTACTTAGTTGAAGGTGCGATAACTTCCAACAAAAATTTACTTGGTTCTCATCACCTCCTATACTGTTGTTACATGTGTTTGGTATTGTTCTTAACCTAATGTAGAGTAACACATCTTTGTTAGTAGAGTGAATATTCATGTACTTGATAGAAGCAATAGTGTACACATTCAACAGGTCTTCCAAAGTATTTAAATCTCATCATCATCAATATTGAGCAAGCTAGATTCAACTATGGGTCTAAAGATCATTCAAAATCTTTTTAACCGGTTCCCTGCTCAATGTCAACGATCAAATAGGTTGGGCCAACTGCCTCGGCAACATAATTTCGGAGATTTCTTGTTTAGGTAGGTATGAAGGTAGTTAAGATGATGCGGTAACTATTCACAAGATTACCCAAACGGCATCGTCCAAGACTTTCCATTGCTATGCAAATTTATTACTTTTAGAACATGCATGATGACAAGTTTACATACAGTCTTTGTTGGTAGAACTAATCTTCATGAGCATAAAAAACAATGTTATGTGCATTTACTAAGCATTCCCAATGCTAAAAACTCATTCAATCATGTATCTTGCTCGTCAATCTGGAGCTGGCTAGGGATCCAAAGATTCGTCAGTCTTTTGACTGGTTCCCTGCTTAATGTTAACCATCCACTAGGTAGCACCGAAAGCTGACCAAGGTAGTTTGTGGACAGGTTTTGTCAAATGCTTCATAAAAGCAATCAACATATACTCAACTGCCTTAGATTGGAGGATACACAGCTTATTTGAACCATTGTAGTTGCATGGGGCAGGTTATAAAAGTCCCATCTGGTGATGCACCTGACCAAGCCAGGGAAAAGCCCAAGCACATTGGCTCATGAATCCCTTGTTCACGAAGTGCACAGTATTGTGGTAACTGTCCAAGAGCATGCAACTCTGACTTTGTTGCACAATCTTAGTTCATGCAATTAGGTGGCAGATATCGAAAGGCCGCTAATTATAGTCTAGTCAAAGAGAGTAAGAAGCAAGTTTGAAGTTGGAAGATGCAATGATTGTCAACTTAAAGTACCAAGACTTTGTCATTATTGGAAACTGTAGATGCGAGATGAACCTTTTTGGTGCTCCCAAGAGGTATTGTCCCCGCCATGCCGGAAGGCGGCTAGGGTTTTGTCCTTGTAAAAGGGCCCTCTTGGGATAGGAGGTGAAGACCTGCCTTATAAGCACTCGGTTGCTTTCTTAACATCCGATGTGGGACTAATCCCGTGACCCTAGGTCTGCTACACAAGTCCCCCCTTGAGAAGGCAAGCGAGTGCGCGAGAGCTCAGGGTTCCCACAGACGGCGCCACTTTGTAGATGCGAGATGAACCTTTTTGGTGCTCCTAAGAGGTATTGTCCCCGCCACGTCGGAAGGCGACTAGGGTTTTGTCCTTGTAAAAGGACCCTCTTGGGATAGGAGGTGAAGACCTGCCTTATAAGCACTCGGTTGCTTTCTCAACATCCGATGTGGGACTAATCCCGTGACCCTAGGTCCGCTACAGAAACCAATGGTTCAAGTTGTCATCTTAATGATCATGTTTTAACCTGGTCATATTTGAAGTATACTTGATATACATTTCAGGATCAATTCCTTTTCAGGTGTTATGTATTGGGTATAGTTAGGTATAGATTTCAGGATCAACTCCTTTTGTGGTGCTATATATATTATGTTTTTTGTACATGCTTCACATAGTTGATGTGGTGCTTTGAAAGAAGTCACCGGATTGCCTTTTTGCATCAATTGGATATATCTTTGTTGGAAGCCCTCTCCTGATATGCGTAATTATTTCAGCAAGATGTACATTTCCTTGTCGTTTCTTTGCCAAGGGAACTAAATGTTACTTTGTCTTCTGCTCTACAGGGATATGCTTATATATTGACACACCCTGGAATACCAACTGTCTTCTACGACCACTTTTATGACTGGGGTGATTCTATTCATGATCAAATTGTGAAACTGGTATGCAGACCGCACTCCTGGTAATTAAGGATGTCCGCGAACTAGTGTTTCCTCAATCCTCTCTTATTTTTCAAACTTTGTACAGATGGACATACGGAAATGCTTAGATATCCACAGTAGGTCGACAATTAAGATATTGGAGGCTCATTCAAATCTCTATTCTGCTATGATTGGGGAGAAACTGTGCATGAAGATTGGCGATGCATCATGGTGTCCAAGTGGGAACGAATGGGCACTGGCAACCAGCGGGCACAGGTATGCTGTGTGGCACAAGCAGAGATCTAACAAACTCAACCTTGCATGAATGGAATGAGTGCCCTCATTTGTAACGAATAAGAACGAGTCTTAATGGAACAGAATGGCTTGTCTTTTATTTTCACCCTGCGTTCATATGGAAAACGAGGGCTCGAAGGTAGTAATTTATGTCAGGCCTTCGGTGCCATCGATGTATAACAAAAGTAAGATGTTACTGTATTTGAACACCCCAACACCGCCACCCCCCTCCGCAACCAACCTTCAAGAAGTGTGAAGCGAATGACAGGAAAACCTTCAGCCTGGCGAGGAGCATCAACCAGACCAACTGAGGCCTCCTTATTAAACAATTCCAAAGAGGGTCCCTAAAATGATTCTGTAAAAAACAAGGAAAAGAAAAACACATTAAGAAGGGCTTCATCCCTGAAGTTTGAACTGTCAATGCCTTCTCTCTTCCTCTCCGTAATTCCTCTTGGCATTTGTCTTCTGTGATTTTTTTTCTCTTCTGAGAAAGCTTTTCCTCTGTGTTCAAAGAGTATTCTTGCAAGGACAAGGGGACTGGGTTCTGTAACATGTGGTCCGTCAAAGATCATTGTCGAACACCCTCGATGATATCTATGAGATCATCTATCAGTTGCGCAAGCAGAGACGTGGATACAGTTTGATGCTAAGTATATATAAATCACTTTTCCTGTAAAAGAAACGAGTTCTCCTGAATGTCTGAACTAGCCATCTACTACGGTTCTATCCTTATCTTTCTTCATTTTTAAAAAGATTATTATTATTATTTTGTTTGTAAAATGTTTTCTACTAAATATGTCAAATGATATGTCTAATATATACTGTATACTTTGCTCTGATCTGCACTATCGACAATCCACAGGAAGACGAGTTATGACTTGATTATGCAATGACCCATCCCACTTCATACGATTCATGTACGAATCAAGTGAGAGTTTATTTCCAACCCAATCCAACCTGATTTAAGAGCCATTTTTCATATTGTATTTTTTTCGACGTTTAATGTATAATCACATATTAATCATGTTAATTCTCCCGACTTGATCCGACCCATTTATATGCAGCCCTACCCAATTCTAAGCCTTTTGGGAAATGATTCTTACATATTACGGTAATTTATGCTTAGCCATCTTGCAAATTCAATAATTATTGGTTCGTTAGAGGTTGAAATCTGATTTCTATGTCACGTATCACCTTCTCTATTTGTTGAGTGGGGAAGTTGTCCGACATCCGTGGAAGTCTGCACACACCTGAAACTAAAAGGGTGTCAGAAGGAGTCTTGGGCGTGACTCCAGGGGACAACCCTCCGATACTTAAGTCAGTAACAGACTAATAGAGAGTAGAGAAGAGTTAGAGAGAGTTTGAGATAGAGGTCGAGGAAGGAGATCGGGGAGCACTGGAGATCCTCCAAATGAGTGCTCACCGCTTCCAATGAGTGTTCGCTGGGTGGTAAGACTGCAGGAGGGCTTTTTCTCTCTGATCGTGACCTCTCTCTTTCTGTAAGTAGGCTAGTAGTTCTGTGCTCTTGGGTAGTGATTTGGTAGAATGAACCACCGTGCTTCTCTTCTCTGTCGATGTCCCTTTTATAGGGGGCTGTCCTGGAGAAGGAGCCCCATCCCTTAGCAAGAAAGGACGTGCATAGTGGAGTAACGTCTCCAACGATTTTGGAGGGAGTTTCTCGTTGGAGAGTGATTACCCCGGCGTCGGCTGGTCCGTGGGCGAGTCTTACGGCGTCCGTGGGGCGTGCTCGCCTGTTGTGGGGTCGAGGCCGACGTCGTGGGAGGTAACAGTTGGTCGTCGGAGGGGTTCTCCGGCGATCATCGCGCTTGGGCCGTAGCTTTCTTGTGCTGTCGAATCCGATATTGAATCCTAATGGGCCGGGCTTAGATGAGCCGCGACTGCAGAGCGCCTCTTGGGCGTGTTGTGGATGCGGGACCGATTTGGGCCCGTTTTTGTTGAGCTGGTTATGGGCCGAGTCAATTTTACCGTCTTCAAATTCACGTCACATAATATGGTGGGATTTTGGGAGCAAAAGAGTCCCCCACTAAAGAGTCATGGCACTTATACTTTCTTTGATTTTTTTTCATATCAATCATAAGTAGATTTTTTTTGCAAGATGACTAAACATCAATTGCAGCACACTGTGCTGTGCAGCAAATATTAGTCCTCAGCCTACATTTGGCTTGGGCAAAACATTTGGGCACTCAGGCCCGTTTAAAAATGGGGTGGGGTGGGTTACTCGTGCCCCACCACCCGAGTAAAGCCACCCGACCCGATTAAGGAGGGTTGGGTGTAAGAAGAGCGGATGGGGTCCGTCGCTCTCTCTCATCCGCTTGAATAACCCAAACGGTTATCAAACCTGCCCTCAGAGAATCTTTCTGGATCCCACTTGCAACTCAGTCAGGACTGACCCAGTGTGAGTTGGAGTAGCTTAGATTTGTTGAGTGATACTTGTTGGTATGCAACATTAACGTTTGTGCACGTCCGTCCCGTTGATCTGGCTGAGATTAAAATGAGACGAGGATGCAAATAATCTATTTGTGTATTCCCGCCATCAGTCCCAACTTCATTATTATTTTTTACACATTTTTACATATATATCCCTGATTTTCACATACTGTCATATAAATCCCCAACTTCATCAAAATTATCCATGATTGCAACTCAAACCTCCATATAAGTCCTCTCCCCAGCACCAGCACCAGCCCCCCTCCTCTCCTTCTCTTGATCAACAGGGACTTGTTGCATTAGCAAACACTGACGAAGACACCGGCATGTGAAGACTATAGTTTGGTGCATGTACACTATCTTTTTCTCCGGCCTACTGCAAAGACATAGGATTTTTGGCCACCGTATGGTAGATTTCCGGTGCGATGTACCTCCTAATTGTCCCCTTGAGAGAACCCAATATTGCACCCGCTGGCCGGTTCTCTGCGGCTTCTACAGGAGGAGATGGGCGGATGCGGGTGGACTTTTCACGGATGGGAGATGGTTGTTATTGCATGCACAGCTTGTGGGGAGTCGAGGACACCGCAAGTAGCAGACGATTTAATTGTTAGTACAAACGTTTTCTTTTCTATAATCTAATAACAGAAAAGCCATCCTCAAATAAGAGATGAACCCATTCACGAGAGATTAAGAACTTAATATATAATCGCGACGCTCACCTGCTACTAGTTCAATCTGCTTTGGTTAGAAATATTTTTACCGGCTAACAAATGCGGCCATCGACTCAAAAGGTCCCCTTGCAGTACTGTCTCCGTCGAGCACCGAGCAGTGGCCGCATTTGAGGAAGAGCGATGGCGGAGGATGTAGGGGGCGGCCTGTTCCGGAGACGATGACGACGGATGCTACAACAACCGGTAGACGTGATTGCAGTCGCATCCCATGAAAGTGTTTGGCATGCGTTGCTGCTACCCATCTTTTCCCCCACTTTTCACAGGCAACCACCACTACTACTACAACAACCACAGCAGCAGCAGTGGTGGTGGTGGTGGTGAGAAGTGTTCATCTTTTGAAAAAGTTGATGGTGTCCGGTGTTTCCCCCCATTCCGTGTAATTATTTTGCGGAGATGGGAAATGGTGAGTGTTGGGGGGCGGTGGGGGCTGCTGGGGCTGCCGGCCATGGCCAGTGTTCTCAAATGCCGTGTATGATGACAGTCTTGACGACAAGTAGCCTTTGAGAAGACCGCGCCTTTTTCTTTCACCTTCGCGCCACCTCCGTCTCTCTCCACCCCACACGTAGCACATGGCACGCGGGGAAGTTGGGCTGTGGAAGGCTCGGGCCAGGCCCAACTGGTTAATGGGCCGGGTCGATTGCGTAACTTAAAGTCTGAGTTCGATCTGTGGATTTAATCGGATCTAATTTTTATCCCGACCCGACCGAGGGTCTATGGATCGAAAAGAGTATCACAGTCTGACTCTAAATCAGGTCAGGTCTATGAGTCTGTGTCGGCCTGACCTATCGACAGCCCAAGCTGAAGTGATACTTAAAGATATGTTTTGATGCCATATACTTTTGTATATAATATATATATATACCTTTGATTTTTACATATTAACAAAAATACCCTTAATATATTCAAATAGGTTATAGCTATACTCTTTATGTCAAAGAGACGTTAATTTCAACCGAATATGATCAGAAGATTTCATAAATTTTGATGAAGTTGGGGATTTATATGACAGTATGTGAAAATCAGGGATATATATGTAAAAATGTGTAAAAAATAATAATGAAGTTGGGACTGATGGCGGGAATACACAAATAGATTATTTGCATCCTCTTCTCATTTTAATCTCAGCCAGATCAATGGGACCGACGTGCACAAACGTTAATGTTGCATACCAACAAGTATCACTCAACAAATCTAAGCTGCTCCAACTCACACTGGGCCAGTCCTGACTGAGTTGCAAGTGGGATCCAGAAAGATTCTCTAAGGGGCAGGTTTGATAATCGCTTAGGTTATTCAAGCGGATGAGAGAGAGCGGCGGGCCCCACCCACTCTTCTCACACCCATACTAAGGACATCATCCACTTGCTACCAGTGATGTTGGACGTGAGGCAGGAGGATGGATTACCCCTATTGTTCCTGAAGGAAGCTTTTCACACCCCAATCTCAAGATTTTAGGGCTTCCATGTGCTCCAGGAGACCTGGGTAAGGACAGGGTAGTAGGAAAGGATTAGATGATGGACATGAACATGACCTGCTTGCAAAACTTGGGGTCGCAGTCCCACCATCGTCGATGTCACACGGTGCTCCACTGTTGGCAGTGGTTGGAGACAAAGATGCTTTAGCTTCTAGCTAGCTCTAGGCGATGAAGTTGTGAGAAGACCTCGTCGAGCTTCTTCCACCGGATCGTTGGCGATAATCACTACCTTGAGAAAATCTCATCGAGCTCCTTTCCTGCAAGAGAAGTTCTCACTGAGGTAGATATTCCTTTGGAGAACCCTCTGACGCTTAAGTCAATCGACATTATAGTGGAAGGAAGATAGGTTCTCAAGAAAGGAAGGTCTAGAATGCCTGTAAAAATGGCTAGACATATATAGGAGGGGGGAAGCCAAAGAGCATACGTCATAGTGGTGTAGCTCGCATGTAGTTTCTGTTAGTGTTGGTGTGCTACAGGCCAATTTAGAGTCGGGTAGACCCGATATATGTACGATCTTGTTCATTATTAATAAAGTGGTATTTGAATGTAAATATGCGATTGTGTATTACTTTACATTGTCCCTAGGATACGTGGTTATAAAGTCAACTCGAGATAGGATCTCGATTATGAGACTGACTTTACATGAACACATATCTTAAACTGTTCCTGGTTGGAGGGTAATCACTCGGGGACTTTGATTACCTATTAAACCAGTACACATGATGTGTGACTGACCAGTCTCATGGTCATTGGTGCGGGGCACCAACACATATGTGTAGGTGTATGTTCTTGGAGGATGTATACTGAACTGATCCGTTATTGGATCTTCAGATGGTTGATTATACCTAATGTCAACTGGAGATCCAACTGTCTCAGTAGCATCGTTGGTCCTTTGACCTGAGACATTGATCGGATCTTACACGAGGACTGGAATGGTTTAATTACTTGGCTAAGTGACTTTAACCATAAGTCATGAGTTGCCGAGTCATTAACCACTCCAGGATACGTGTGAAGATCATCAATGGTCAAGAGGGGATCGCTCACTGTCGGGTATATATCAGACAGTTAATGGATCATGACATTGACGCTCCGTTAAATCTCTGGCTAGGGTCGTGTGAGTTCGTTTAGAACGGACGTCATACACTTTAAGGAGGTCATAGTCAAATGGCACGATCATGGGGTTTGACAGAAACCATACCCCCGATCGTACCAGACTCATAGAAGGAGCGAGGGATTATATCGATGCGGTAACTGTGGACTTTCAGGTACCAGACATGCTGGTTTAAATCCGACGTCCTCTAGGATCACGCGGATTTGCTTGACCCAACGTGATCGAAGGTTCAGAATAAATTAAACTATTATTCGGCTCTAGTAGAAGCGAATAATACGTTTAATTTACTTCTAATTGGGAATTAGAAGTTAATGTGTCTTAAACTAGAGTGACTATGGGCCTAGAGGATCACACACAATAGATTCTTGGGTGACGGATTATTATTATACAAATGTATGTATTATTTCCTTTTTAGTTCCTTTTGGAAAGGAGTATAAATGGAGCTTAATACATATGTATAATAGAAGAAAGGATATATATACAGTTTCGATCTTTTGGAACCCTTTTAGAAATGACCAAAACTCTATATATATGGCATCCTACGTGAGCTCATTCGATCTCTTCTTTGGCTAATCAAGCATTAGGCTAAAGAAGCAGGATTAGCTCCTCCCCCCTTCCTCCCTCTTGCTCTCTCTCTCCAAAAGGTGAAAAAGGGTCGGGGAAGGTCCGTGCCGGGGGGTACCGTCGCTGCGTAAGGATCCGTGTGGATCAGCTCTTGAGGCCGTGCATCTGTGCGGCTCGGTATTCTGTATCGGGCATAGCGGACAGCATCGTTCCGCGCAAGGTATAAATACGCAACCCGTAATTAGGGGGTTGGGACATCGAAACACCGATTAGAGCACAGATCTAGGATTCCATAGCACTGGGATCGGGCAAAAATGAAATTTTTGTTATCCGCTGCATTGCCCGTAGGTGTTGTGCGAAACCTTACAGTGGTATCAGAGCCAGGTTTGGCGCTCTAATCGGTGTTTTATCGTCATATAGAACCATATTTTAGGGGTAATTAGAATCTTCAATTGTTATTGCTAGAAGGGGATGTTGGGCATCTCCGTTCTTCCAAGATGCTGGGTTTCGCTGGAGTAAATTTTTTTTTTGTGGCCCAGTTTGGGTGCATTGCGCCCTGGGCGCGGTGCGCCTAGGGCGCAATGCGCCCGCCGCGTGGGCGGCGCACGCGGCGCCCGCGGGTCAGCGCCAATTTTTTTATTTTTATTAAAAAAATGTGCTTTTTATTTTTAATTTATTTGTGCTAGGATATTTATATATATATAGGATATATATATGAAAATACATAGTAAATTAATTTGGATTTTATCTCGTAAGTTAATTGTGTTATCTCAATAGTAAATGTCAAATGTTAAATTTTTATTTAACTCTTTTTGAATTTACTGATGTGAGATAATTACTATTTACCTTGAGATAAAATGGTAATAATTGAAGTTACTTCAGTAAAATTTAATTTTTGAATTTTTAATTATTAGATAATTAGTAAATTAAAATTTTGAATTTCATTGAAGTTAAATGTAAAAAAATTAAATATTTGAATTTTAATTATTAGATAATTGTTAAATTCAAATTTTGAATTTTAGAATATTGATAATTGAGGATAATTACATTATTTTAAATTTACTTTCAAACAAAATTATTGGATAATTAGTTTGAATTTAAATTTAAATTATTGACATGGTTAAATTTTAAATTTAAATTTAATTATTAGATAATTAAATTTAAATTTAAATAATTATCTCAATTACATGCCCCTGTAGGAAATGATGGTTCTTTACGTGATTTACTTTATTTACCATGTATTAGCTTGCTTGTCTATTTAATTTAGTTAATCCTGCTTCGATTTTTAAAATTAAACAAAACTAGCCTATTTTTATTTGCACATCTCTATTTAAATTCCAAAGTAAGGATTATTTTCAGAAAATAACCCTTGATTGATTTTATTTGAATGGGTTGCCAAGTGATCATGGACTTGGATTAATGTAATTAATTGGGGTCTGCGAACCTCCTTTCTCTCTTTGTTAAAATTCTAATGTACTTCTATCTCCCTGTAATTATTGTACTCGCCCTAAGGGCTTCTGGAATTTTATTGACATGTAATTTACATTTTTTCAGCCTGCGTGCTAGGTAAAAGTTGTAATTATTGCGGCGTCGGAGTTTGAAAGCGCGGAGCACAACCGACGAGGACGATCCAGCTGCTTCGGAAGCGGGCCGGATGCCTTAGTTATATTAGGGATAAAGTCCATGATCACTTACGTTTTAATTTTACATTGGATGCATTTATTTTATGCAAACTACTAGGTACGGTAAATATATTGGATATATTTATATTACCACCTAGGGTGAGATCAAGATAAAATTAAATTCCCCCGCGATTAAATTTTAGATCTGATAAACTTGCATCTAGGAGTCGTCGTGGCCCTCCATCATTATGGAGTGAATGAACGTCTTCATTTCATGGATTTGTTGTGCTTTCCACAAAGTCTGTGAGTTTGGGGGCGAGATTAAACTCCAAAGCTCGGCCTCAATAGGGTGAGAAATTAAACTCGGCCTTGTTGTGCTTTCCATAAGGGTCGGGTCACGAACTCATTGCTATGTGGTAATGATGGTTAGATCTAACCGAGAATATCTTTTGTTGTGCTTTCCACAAGGGGATGATTTCTCTGGGGCCGAATATCGGATATTGCATTAGATGCAAGTGCCTGTTGACTGCCCTTGAGATGGTGTATGGCTTGTTGTGCTTTCCACAAGGCCGTACATCAGTCTCGTTGGGATTCCGACCCACTAGGTTGATCTCGCTGATCTCCCGTTCTATATACTAAGGGTTATATAGTTCGATCGAAAAATAGTGGGACTAACTAAGATAGAAAACCACATCTAAGTTAGAATTTGAACACATGCTAAGTTATCTTTTATTTCTTATCCAGATTACAATGTCGTCGTCCAACCCCCTCCGCGGCATCTTGGATGCAAACAGATTAACTGGACCGAACTACTCGGATTGACTGCGTAATCTACGCATAGTCATTACCGCCGAAAAGATAGCTTACGTATTGGACACGGTTCATTCTGAGCCAGCTCCTGATACCGACGAGGGCGAGTTACTGGCTTATACCAAATGGTCTGAAGACTCCTCCCTTGCCCAATGTTACATGTTGGCCTCTATGGCTCCCGAGCTGCAGAGGTAATTTTAAAAGACTGATTGTAGAAACATACTTCTTAGTCTATGCCAGCTCTTCGGGGAGCATGGTAGGATTGAGAGATATGATATCTCCAAAAGGCTTTTCAGGACACGGATGTCAGAGGGTTCTTCAGTACAGACCCATGTACTGAAAATGATGGAGTGGGTTGAAAGACTCAATGCATTGGGGTTCAAGTTGGATTTTGAACTATGCATTGATCTTATACTCCAGTCATTGTCCGATTCCTTTTCTTACTTCATCATAAACTTTAACATGAATAGAATTGAGGCAACTCTCCCCGAGCTACTCAACATGTTAAAAAGTGATAAAGGAACTATGCAGAAAGATAAACCATCTTCTTCTGTAATGATTGTTGGCCGTGCCAATAAGAAAAGAAAGGCCACCCAGATATCCACCAAAGGTGACAAAGGAAAGGGAAAGAAAAAGACTATGGGTAAGCAACTCGCCAAGGTTGACAAAGGGAAGGGCAAGAAGAATGAAAAAGAAGACAAGTGTTTTCGATGCGGGGAAACAGGGCATTGGAAAAGAAATTGCAAGGCAATTCTAAATGAAGGTATTTTTATCATAGACCTTAATTTGTCATATATGGAATCCACATCATGGGTATTGGATACTAGATGTGCATCTCATATCTGTAATTCTATGCAGGTGCTGCAAATAGAAGGCGGCTGGGCAAAAAGGAGATTGAACTGAGTATGGGTAATGAAGCTTTAGTTTCTGTCAAAGCTGTCGGGACTGCACGCCTCAGTTTACCTTCAGGAGTCATTCTAGAGCTGAATGACTGTTATTATGTTCCTAATATTATTAAGAACATTATTTCAATCTCTGGTTTGTATAACATTGGATATACATTGGCTTTTAATGGCACTGAGTACAATATAATGAATAATTGTTTGGTTATAGCCAATGGTTCATTAGTCAATGGTCTTTATGTATTAGATACATATTCTAATGTTATGCAAGTTTCCAATACTGATGAAGTGAATTCTGCATATCTATGGCATTGCAGGCTTGGTCATGTAGGTGAGAAAAAAGTCTCTCATTTACACTCAAATGGATATTTGAATTCGTTCGAATACAAGCCATTTGATACCTATGAGTCGTGTCTCATGGGGAAAATGACCAAGGCTCCCTTTAGTGGATATGGTGAGAGGGCTGTTGACCTTCTCGAGCTCATACACTCGGATGTGTGTGGACCCATGTCCATAGAAGCAAAAGGGGGTTACCTCTATTTCATTTTTTTTATTGATGACTTCTCCAGATATGGCTATGTGTATTTAATGAGACATAAATCACAACCCTTTGAGAAGTTTAAAGAATACAAGAATGAAGTAGAGAAACAGACTGGCAAAAGTATTAAGGCTCTTCGATCGGATCAAGGAGGTGAATACTTTAGCCATGAATTCACTTCTTATCTTAAAGACCATGGAATAGTTTCTCAGTGGACTCCACCGTATACACCACAGCACAATGGTCTATCCGAAAGGAGAAACAGGACCTTGTTAGACATGATCTGATCCATGATGTCTATGTCAGGACTACCCTTGTCTCTCTGGGGCTATGCATTAGAGACTGCGGCTTATTTATTGAATAGGATCTCAAGTAAATCAGTTTCTTCTATACCATATGAGATATGGAAGGGCATGAAACCAAATTTTAATCACATTAAAATTTGGGGGTGTCCTACTCATGTAAAGAAGAACGAGAGTGATAAGCTTGAGTCGAGAACCGATAAGTGTAGGTTTGTGGGATATCCAAAGGAGACGTTTGGATATTATTTCTATCACCCTTCTGAGTAAATGATCTTAGTGGCTAAGAGAGCTGTATTTCTGGAAAGAGAATATCTACTCTAGAAAAATAGTGGGAGCCAGATAGAATTGGACGAGGTCCAAGAACCATAACCCGTAGACACAAACTCATTAGATGAGACTGTATCGGTTGATCCTATTCAGAGTGAAACATTGACACTACGGAGATCTGGTAGACTATCGAGAGAACCTGAGAGATATGTTGGACATGTCTCAGAGGGGTCCTCTAAGGTATGTATTGATGAGGATGAAGATCCTCAATCCTACCAAGAGGCGATCCGTAGTGTAGACTCCGAGAAATGACAAGAAGCAATGGATTCAGAGATCCAGTCCATGTACACCAACAAAGTTTGGAACTTAGTCTATGTATCTGAAGGGAAGGTCCCTATCGGTTGCAAATGGATTTTTAAAAGAAAAATCGGTGTAGATGGACATGTTGACACATACAAGGCTAGACTAGTGGCGAAAGGATATCGTCAAAGACAAGGCATTGACTATGACGAGACTTTTTCGCCGGTAGCCATGGTTAAGTCAATAAGAATCCTTCTTACCGTTGCTGCATACCTGGATTATGAGATCTGGCAAATAGATGTGAAGACATCTTTTCTTAATGGAAATCTGTCAGAAGAGGTGTACATGGTACAGCCTGAAGGATTCACCTCCAAGCTACATCCTAATATGGTATGCAAACTTCAAAGGTCCATTTATGGATTAAAGCAGGCATCTAGAAGGTAGAACTTAAGATTTGACGAGGCTGTCAAATCTTTCAACTTCATTCGGAATGAAGATGAACCATGTGTTTACAAGAAGGTCAGTGAGAGCTCTGTGACATTCTTGATCCTTTATGTTGATGACATCTTACTCATTGGGAATGATGTAGAGATGTTGATATCAACTAAGTCTTGGTTATCTAAGACCTTCTCCATGAAGGATTTGGGAGAAGCATCCTATGTGTTGGGCATAAGGATCTACCGAGATAGATCTAAAAGGATGTTAGGATTATCCCAATCCATGTGCATAGACACTATCCTCAAAAGATTTAGGATGAAAATTTTCAAGAGAGGTCTTATTCCCATAAGACATGGAATTTACCTATCCAAGGGGATGAGTCCTAAAACTTCCGAGGAGGTGGCACACATGAATAAGGTATCTTATGCTTCAGCGATAGGGTCAATCATGTATGCAATGCTATGTACACGGCCTGATATTGTAAATGTTTTAAGTATTGTCAGTAGATATCAGGCAAATCCAGACGAAGAGCACTTGAAGGCAGTAAAGGGCATCCTTAAGTACTTGCAAAGGGCTAAGGATCTTTTTCTGCTTTATGGAGGAGAGGACTTACAGCTTAGAGCTTACACAGACTCTAGTTTCCAGTCAGATCCAGATGACTGTAAATCCATGTATGGGTTTGTATTCATGTTGAATGGAGGGGCAGTCAGTTGGAGAAGCTCCAAGCAAGATACGACTGCTGATTCAACGACGGAGGCGAAATATATTGCTGCAGCTGAAGCTGCTAAAGAAGCCGTCTGGATGAAGAAATTCATCTTGGAACTTGGCGTAGTTCCCGAGATATCAGCTCCCATCCAATTATTTTGTGATAATAATGGGGCCATCGCCCAGGCGAAGGAACTGAGATCTCACCAAAGGTCGAAGCATATTCTCAAGCGCTTCCACCTTATTCGGGAGATTATTGATCGTGGTGATGTGACGGTAGAGAGTGTACCGTCAGAAGACAACATAGCTGATCCACTGACTAAACCTTTGACACAGACTATATTTAAGCGTCATCGGGATAAGATGGGCCTCAAAGTTATGGGTAATTGGCTGTAGTTCAAGTGGGAGATTGTTAGTGCTGGTGTGCTACAGGCCAATTTAGGGTCTGGTAGACCCGATATATGTACGATCTTGTTCATTATTAATAAAGTGGTATTTGAGCGTAAATATACGATTGTGTATTACTTTACGTTGTCCCTAGGATATGTGGTTGTAAAGTCAACTCGAGATGGGATCTCGATTATGAGACTGACTTTACATGAACACATACCTTAAACTGTTCCTGGTTGGAGGGTAATCACTCGGAGACTTTGATTACCTATTAAATCAGTACACATGATGTGTGACTGACCAGTCTCATGGTCATTGGTGCGGGGCACCAACACATATGTGTAGGTGTATGTCCTTGGAGGATGTATACTGAACTGATCCGCTATTGGATCTTCAGATGGTTGATTATACCTAATGTCAACTGAAGATCCAACTGTCTCAGTAGCATCGTTGGTCCTTTGACCTGAGACATTGATCGTACACGAGTACTGGAATGGTTTAATTACTTGGCTAAGTGATTTTAACCAGAAGTCATGAGTTGCCGAGTCATTAACCACTCCAGGATACGTGTGAAGATCATCAATGGTCAAGAGGGGATCGCTCACTATCGGGTATATATCAGACAGTTAATGGGTCATGACATTGACGCTCCGTTAAATCTCTGGCCAGGGTTGTGTGAGTTCGTTTAGAACGGACATCATACACTTTAAGGAGATCATAGTCAAATTGCGCAATCATGGGGTTTGACAAAAACTATACCCTCGATCGTACCAGACTCATAGAAGGAGCGAGGGATTATATCGATGCGGTAACTGTGGACTTACAGGTACTAGACAGGCTGGTTTAAACCCGATGTCCTCTAGGATCACGTGGATTTGCTTGACCCAACGTGATCGAAGGTTCGGAATAAATTAAACTATTATTCGGCTCTAGTAGAAGCGAATAATACGTTTAATTTACTTCTAATTGAGAATTAGAAGTTAATGGGCCTTAAACTAGAGTGACTATGGGCCTAGAGGATCACACACAATAGATTCTTGGGTGACGGATTATTATTATACAAATGTATGTATTATTTCCTTTTTAATTCCTTTTGGAAAGGAGTATAAATAGAGCTTAATACATATATATAATAGAAGAAAGGATATATATACAGTTTTGGTCTTTTGGAGCCCTTTTAGAAATGTCCAAAACTCTATATATATGGCATCCTACGTGAGCTCATTCGATCTCTTCTTTGGCTAATCAAGCGTTATGCTAAAGAAGGAGGATTAATTAGCTCCTCCCCCCTTCCTCCCTCTTGCTCTCTCTCTCCAGAAGGTGAAAAAGGGTCGGGGAAGGTCCGTGCCGGGGGGTACCGTCGCTGCACAAGGATCTGTGTGGATCAGCTCTAGAGGCCGTGCATCTGTGCGGCTCGGTATTTTGCATCGGGCATAGCGGGCAGCATCGTTCCACGCAAGGTATAAATACACAACCCGTAATTAGGGGGTTGGGACATCGAAACACCGATTAGAGCACAGATTTAGGATTCCATAGCACTGGGATCGGGTAAAAATAAAATTTTTGTTATCCGCTGCGTTGCCTGTAGGTGCTGTGCGAAACCTTAGAGTTTCATGGTGGATGGAGGACATGAAATTAAGGACCACACTTGCGCTTCTTTCCTTCTCTAGATCAGAAGGATTCTGGTATGCATAAATACTAACGTTATTCTACCTCCCTTGGTCCATACCTGGAGGAGATCGCTGAAATCTCTTTCTATAGGCCTCCCTGGCTATGACGGTGGTGGATCTGAGGAGATCTTCTACAAGTCTGAGCTTTGATGAGAACACACGTAATCATGGCATCGTAAAGGCACGGATATCTGTTGGATTTGGTAGGTAATAATGGCGCTTTGACTTCTCAAAAATATGCAATATCTCCTGGCTTCTATGGGGTATTTGCCTAGTGGCATGTTTTTTAGGATCGTGGCATCATTTCGGAGGCCATGTATAACGACTCAAGATCCGGATAACGGGAAGAACCCGATACCATTCGAATCCTGGCCCGCCGCCCACGAGCCGAGAGGGCTCGGAAGGGCTAAAAGGAGTGTGGAGGTACAAAGAAATAGAAAATAAAGCATGATAATTCAATAATTAGCATAAATAAATAGACAACTACAATTGAGTCCAATTCAACGGAAGTACAGTTTAAGGCATAAGAACATACCCAACACCGAGTGAACACTTGGTCCGGTGAGCTGGCAACTCAGAACCTCCGAACAGCACCCTCGAATCTCGAGGAAGAACTGCCGCACCTGAAAAGTAGGGATGAGCCTCCAAACAAAGGCTCAATAGGGGTCCCGCGGAACCCCAACCGAAAACAACGGCAGAAGGAAAGCAGCAGTAGCTAAGCAACAACAACAGCAACAACGGCAAAGTAACAACTACGACGAAGGGAACCCGTTCACTAACCCACGTAGCCGATAAGACCACGGCACCACAGCTACTCGTACCATCAACAAAAGGGAAACCCCGATCTCACAATCGGGAATCGGACACACTCTAACACCAGGCCTACCGAGGAAACACTCGCGGCAACCCTGTCGCGAAAGCCTGCCCACGTAGGCATGACCAACCGGGACTGCACAGTCAAGATCGGATGCGGTGTCCGAGAGGAGTGCAGCTCGAGAAGTGTTATCGGTCTGTGTGTGAGTCAGCGGATGGCCCATCGAGGTTTGGAACGTGGTTGTCGGTTCTGGTGTAGGACCAGGAAAGAAGGAAGAAGTTAAACAAGAGGAGGGTTTCCCGTTGATGAGCAGTTGGTGACCAGCGTATGGTCTTTCACAGACAGAAGATGATGGTGGTTGCGCGTCGAGAATGGCGACAGCCATGTGCAAGCGAGGCCTTTGGTGGCCGTTTCCATGTTGTGCCTTTTCCGGATGGGATCTGGGCTTTGTCAAAATTTGAGTTCTGGCAGAGTTGGTCCGGTGTTGTTGTGAGCATTTGGCTTGCCAGGTGTGAGCCGATGGCGGCTCTGTTTTGGTTGTTCCCTGGAGCAGGGTGTGAAACCAGTCAGCTGGTTGTGAAGCTGATGTGGGTTTTGTTGTGACTTGGGTGATGCCGAACTGTGTCTTTTGGTGTATGCCTGCTCTGATGGCCGATGTGTGTGCGGTGTGCGGGGCGTGGCGCTGTCCGTGATTGTGGTCTGGCTGTGTCCCTCAGGATAGGAGCTTTCGTGAGAATCAAGATTTTCTGTGTTGGGCCTTTGACGGCGTTGTCAGTTGGTTAAGGCATTCTTCCCCTGTGTTCCTACGTTTATCCTGAATTTCGAGGATGAAATTTCCTTAAGGGGGGAGGGCTGTAACGCCCCAATTTTTTTGGATATTTATCAGATCAAGATCCGTGGGTTTCGGATCACTTTTGTGGGTCTCGGATTGAGTTTTGTGGGTTACGCGTGTTTTTGTCTGTCGGACCTTAGGAATCCCGTGTAGGGTGAACCGTCGTGTTCTCCGACTCCGAGATGTTACCACTGTGCTGTGCGTTTTTCGAGGATCGTGGGGACTATTTTTCCTATTTTTCTATATTTTTTGGAATTTCTGGAATTTCTTTATATAAACCCCCTTAACCCTCTCTCTCTCCCCATTCTCTCTTTCTCACTCTCTCTCGTCTCTTTCTCTTCCCCTCTCCCCCGGGCGGCCGACGGTGGCTGAGGAGGGTGAGACAGTGAGGTGGCGAGGCGAGGAATGAGGAACGGGTCGAGGATCGAGGGCCGGTGGCATGTGGAAGCTCGGTCGCGAGTTCGTGTCCCGGCGAGGGTTTAACGTCGTTTTCTTGGCAGATCAGCATCCTCGGTACGTGAAATCTTCGGTGGAGGTAGGGAGATGGATCCCCAGCTTGTGTACTTCCATTCCCGCGATTTTGGTAGGCCGTGGTGAGCCGAGCGGGCTTATTTGAGCATTTTGGGGAAAATATATATTTTTGGAGAGAGTCAGATCTAACGTTTTAACCGCGTTTTTGGGGTTTAAATGAGTCCTCTCGGTGCTAGAGAGGTTGGAGACTAGTTTTCCCTTGTTTTTCCCTTCACGTGGGCGTGAACGGGGCGTGGAACGGAGTTTTCCACCGAACTCGCCATTTTTGGGTTTTCGGAATAGAGGCGGTCGTAACAAGAACTGCCACTAGGCGAGGCGGCCCTCAGGGAGGCCGCCACTAACCCGTTTCACCGTGTTTTGGGTTGCGGTCTCGCGATAGACCGCTACGTTGGCGTAGCGGTCCAAGCCAAACCGTTTTTCATGGCTGGGTAGCCATGGGCCGGCCGCCACACCGTTGTCTGCATTCCTTTGAAGTAACGGCCTTGAAGCTGACCGCCGCTAAGGCTTGCGGTCAGGCCAGGGCTGTCACCTAGGAGTTAGCGGCCCAAGTGCTGGCCGTTTCTATTGGCGACGCTGGGAGGTGACCGTCCCTCGTCCGTGCTTTCCGGATAGTGGCGGTCTTTCCGTGACCGCCTTAGGTGCCTTGCGGCCCAGAGTGGACCGCTTAGCTTTGCCTTGGGGCCTAGGGTGGACCGCTAACCTTTGGCTTGTAGCCCAGTATAGACCGCCATTAGGTGTGACGGTCCAGGGAGGGCCGCCACCCTGTTTCCCGTGCTAGTTGCGTTCTGATCGCGACGTGTTGGTCTCCGGTCGACCCGGTTGTGACCTAGTGGTCAACCATCGGCCTCGTGAGTGTTCCGGACATCCCTTGGGTTCAGTGACCATGTTTCTGGGATGTACGGAGGTACCGTGTTACCTCGATTAGCATGCCCATATATTTAGAGGGTCCGGGTGGCCCTGTGTGTGTGTTCTGGGCTTTGTGTTACGCTTGATCGAGTCACCGTGTATCGGTGTGAGTGGGGTGGGGTTTTTCCCGCACGTCGTGGGTTTCTCCAGAAGGTGGTTTCCGAATGGGTCGTGCGTAAGGCCTTGGACTGCGAGTCCAATTACCCGGCATGGGGTTGGAGGTTTCCCGCTTTTTCCTGGGATGGGGAATCGGCTTGGCGACTTATGAGTTGCCTTAGGAATCGTGCTTCTGTGTCTTCTGCGTGCGCCGTGCGGTTTCTTAGTTCCATTTTCGAGGGAATGGTCTCGGCGGTTGTGAACTGTCTCGTGATTCATCGTGCCTAGGTTTCTGAACCTAGGGTTAGGACAGATTGACGGCATGGCGCCGTCGGTGCAATGGTCTTGACCTCGAGTCTCGTGACTCAAGAACCGTTGGATTTAGTAAGTCTAGAGGATTGTCCAGAGTCCAGTGGCTCGGCGCCACTTGGTTCTCCATGACTTTCGCACAGGGTGCGTGCGTGTTTCTCGGAGTTCTCCTCGGAGAGTGGTCACATCAGTGACTCCCCACTAGTCGTAGCCTTCCGACATGCGTGTGGTCCCACTAGGGAGTGGTGGCGAGACTTTACCCAAGAGAGACGGTTTTTAGGATGGTTACCGTGGGCCCCACGTCTTACAGCCAGAGTCTGGCTGAGGGAAAAGCCAGTCAGAGGGCCTGACCTAGGATGCATGGTCAATGTGTGCACACGTGGTTGGGGCAGTTGGACCCGCGCTGACGAGCGCGACCCCAGCTAGTTCTTGTTCTGTGTTCTGTGGTTACTTGTACGGTGTCTGTCTCCGACTGGGGCGTTGCAGCGGGACACCTGAGGTTGTGGACTAAGTCGTCAGTGGACGCATCCGGCCTTGCTTCTAGTGGGCATGTACTCCTGTCACGTGAGACGTGACTCTCCTGTTTTCGGGTTACATTTTCCGTCTGCGAGACGTAGCTTCTGGACCGTCCCAGCGTGCTTTCTCGAGGTGGTGGCCAGGGGTGCTCGGTAAGGATTACCTAGACCTCGCTATGCCAGTGTGGGACTATGCGGTCCGGTTGGTCGTGCCTACGTGGGCAGGCTTTCGCGGCAGGGTTGCCGGGAGTGTTTCCTCGGTAGGCCTGGTGTTAGAGTGTGTCCGGTTCCTGATTGTGAGATCGGGGTTTCCTTTTTTATTGACGGTAGGAGTAGCTGTGGAGCCGTGGTCTTATCGGCTGCATGGGTTGGTGAATAGGTTCCCTTCGGCATAGTTGTTACTCCGCCGCTGTTGCTGTTGCTTAGCTACTGCTGCTTTCCTTCCGCTGTTGTTTTCGGTTGCGGTTCCGCGGGACCCCTACTGAGCCTTTGTTTGGAGACTCATCCCTGCTTTTCAGGTGCGGCAGTTCTTCCTTGAGGTTTGAGAGTGTTGTGCGGAGGTTCTAAGTTGCCAACTCGCCGGGCCGATTGTTCACTCGGTGTTGGGTACGTTCTTATGCCTTAAACTGTACTTCTGTTGGACTGGACTCTGTTATAGTTATCTATTTATTTCTGTTAATTGTTGAATAGTCCTACTTTATTTCTTATTTCTTTGTACCTCCACACTCCTTTTAGGCCTTCCGAGCCCTCCCGACTCGTGGGCGGCGGGTCAGGATTCGAATGGTATCGGGTTCTTCTCGGTATCCGGATCTTGGGTCGTTACACCATGCCACATATATGGAAAATTATGTCCACTTCTCCATACATGTTAATTGTTGGGAAGGATGGCAGTTGTGCTTCTTGAGGGCTATACGTCAAATCCTTCCTCCAGTTTTTAATGTAGCATTATGAAGATGTGATGTGGGACTTAATAGGATGCCATAGGGCTTCTCGTTCTGTAGCCATATAAGTCTCCAGCTATCCTACGTATGGCTTATTTGGTCTTTCGAGCTGTCAACATCCCTAGCATTGGCTTGATCGAGCTCAGGCTCTTTTCATTAGTGATCGGGCTAAAAGCCCTTGACAGTTGAGCTAAGGCTCTTTCCACTGTTGATCGGGCTTGATGATCGAGCTAAGGCTCTTCCATCGGTGGTCGGGCTAAAAGTCCTTGGCGATCGAGCTAAGGCTCTCCCACCAGTGATTGGGCAAAGGCCCTTGAGGATCGAGCTTCGGCTCTCCCACTGGTGATCGGGCTAAGTCCTTGACGATCGAGCTATGGCTTTTTTATCGGTAAGCTAAGGCCCTTGATGATCGAGCTAGGGCTCTTCCATCGGTGATCAGGCTAAGGCCCTTGACGATCTAGCTAAGGCTCTTCCACCAATGATTGGGCTAAGGCCCTTATGGGATTCGAGTTACACTTTGTCTCTAAAATGGCGTTGGGATCAAGTTAATATTATGGACCTCCTACTCTATATTGAATTGGCTTTCTAAGACTCCTGAGCGAACTTGGGGTTGAGTTGGCATTCGAATCTCTCGAGTTGAATCTTATGGCACCACGTCATTGTCCAACAACGTTCCTCTCGGCCTGATACCTGGCGGGAAGCCTGACTTTCCTTCCGGCCTGACACCTGGCAAAGGGCCATCATGACATATGTTCATGCAGAGATTTGACGATGTTTATTGGGCCCCAAGTGCTCTTGAAAGAGTAGGGCGGCCTTACTGGGCCTCCTCTGCCCTGATGGGCCTTCACTCTTGCCTGTGGGTTGGGCCACGGGGTGCTACATTTGGAGTTGGAAAAACCCCCTCTACAAGTGCAACGCTCTTCCAGAAAAGAACAAAGGGCACAACTAATAGTAAGGAGGTGAAGGGAGGGTTGGCATTTGGCATCACATTGTAGAGGGGGTGGGGTGCTAGTCAACGGCGGGTTGTAGGGAGGCTGGGGGGCCAATCATCGTGGTTGCAAGGGCAACTCCAAAGAGAGGAAGAAGGCAACAAAGGAGAGAGGAAGACCATATGGACAACCTCGTGAGAGAGTCCGAGTTGTGAGAGTCATGCGTAAGGATCGTGAGTTTTTCAAAAATAAAAAAAGAGTGGTGCTTATTTTTATTTTGAGATAGATTGTCGAAGGACGTGATTACATCGTAAAAAATAAGACAGAATTTATCAAATGGGTGTATCTGAGATTCCTATTCTTAAATTTTATTTTTAGCGAAAAAGAAGCTAAAAAGGAGCAACCAAACATACTACAAGTATTTCTATCACTTGATAACACTCCTTCAAAGAGTTTGGTATGTGAAGAGCATGGAATAGTAGGGTATAGGACACCACATTAAGTGTGAATTGTCCTTAACACTAAGTTGCAACATCTAACTAAAAATTATTCGACAATGAATAGGACGACATCTTGATCATTTAATTTGAACTCAAAAGGAAAATATGGAATATTGGAATGATATATATATATATTTATATGTATATAAATATTAAATCTTGCGACCTTTTTATCATAGTTAAGCCGTAAAATTTGTATTTGCATATATAATACGCATCAATAGTGATTAACTAACAAAAAGAAGATCAATGATTAATCGCATTACACTGCCCAAGATTCGAGGCATATTATGCTGGCAGCCATCAAGCTTCGGAGGATAAGCCCGTCTCCTTGCCGGCTGCAGTGGTTTGAAAATCCTAGTTAGACCCACCGTTGTATGATAAGTAATAAGTTTGACAATTATTCATTTAAATTTTGAATCAAATTTGAATTTATATTTATTTGATTAACTAATTATTTAAATAAAATATTTGATGAATATTTTAATCAGATATTAGATAATTCGATTATTAATCGGATACGAATTCAAATATTAGGATAGCCATGTTAGATATTATGTGACCGAATATTAATCTTTAGATGAATATCTAAGGATCACATATTCTCTATATATAAATAACTCAAATCTTCGTATGTTATTTGGTTGTTCTTTTTTTTTTTTTTTAATCTCACGATATAATTTAGAAATAAGAATTCTACTTACACTCATTTGGTAAGTCATCTCTTATTTTTTTTGGATGAAGTCAGCTAATCTTTTGATAACCTCTCCTAAAATTAAAACAACATTCACCTTTTCTTTTTTTGAGAAAACAACCTACAATGCTCCTGCAGGACTCGCACGACTCACCTCTGAGTAGACCTGGTATTTATCGATTTAAAATTTGAATCGAATTCGAATTCGTATTAATCAGATAATTATCTGAATAAAATATTTGACGGATAATTTAATTGGATATCGGATAATTTGATTATTAATCGGATACGAATTCGGATATCACATTATCTGCTCCGTATCCGATCAGTTTATTGGTCTAGTAGGTAGGGCTGTACGTAACTTGATCTGATTTGAGTCGAGTTTAGGTCCATCCGATTATGGTCGGGTTTAGGTTGACCCGACTTAGATTTGGCTCATCAATATTAAGATCTGAGTTCAACTCGAGTCTAAATTATGCCAAGTAGGGTCTAATACTTTTACGAAAATATAAAGTCTGACTAAGTCTCGATCCGATTAAAAATTTTAAATAAAAATAAAAATTAATAAAATAATATATTTAATAATATAAAATCTATAATCTAATTAAGTTAATTAAAAAAATTGACATTAATTATTTAAGTTATTTGTAAAGAGAGATTTTTTATTTTTTAATTAAATAAAATAATATAATTTTAACTAAATAATTTTTAAAACTTGGAAGAGGGAAAAAAGGAGAACGTCCTGAGTCAACTTGCGGGTCAAAGTCAAAGTTTGAGCCTAACCTGTGGACCTAGTTGGGTCTAATTTTTAGGACTGGCTAAGAGTCCGTAGATCAAAAAAGGTTTTGTGATCTTACCCGAAATCAGATCAGGTCAATAAATATGTCGGATCGACTCGACCAATTGACAGTCCCACTGATAGGTCACTCGTGGGACTACATTGTGTATGCCACTCCTCCCGCACTTAGGGCGCCCTATTCTGCAGCTCTGAACACAGATGTTTGATTAAAGAGTAAGGGATCGATAATGGCGACCCTCAAGAGTTCTCTCGACACCGCCGAGAGGCACTGTACACATGCATGACTCACACATGTGGAATGTGGAAGAAGAGACGCCGGACACGGAATTCTGTTCAGTCGTTTGTAGAACACTCATTAGAATATAAGTAGATGTATTTCTGTGCTCAGATTTGTATGTCCCAATCTATATCCATTCCTTCAATTATTTCTTGTCAAAGCTTCCGAAGGGATTAAAACTCCGTCGGTGTCCACATGCCGCGGAATTATGTCCGTTGCTTTAGCACACTGCTGTCAAGGTTGGGAGACGCAGAATTTCATGGTGGTTGCCTCTTGATGACTCTACACCTCAAGAAGACGAACGGTAAAATTAGCTTTCTATGCTTGCTTCGAGCAAACGGATTTTAACTCCTGAGGAGGGTAAATCTGGTTTGACCCAAAAACGGTCCAAACACGAGCAGCCCATTAAGGTTTAGACGTGCTAAGCCCAGACAAGGGACGAGCATACATGCTCAACCCAATAAGAGGAAGACCGACCCAATAGAGCATCGGATTCCACAACTCCGATGAGACCGGCCCAAGTGTAGTTCTCGCTGGAGGACACTCCGACGACCGACCGTTGCCCCCACGACGTCGGCCTTGACCCCGTAACGGGCAAGCACGCGCCATGAGTGCCGTAAGACTCACCCAGGGTCGGCCGACGCCGAGACTATCGCCCTCCAACGGGAAACTCCCGCCAACATAGCGGGGGAACGTTACTCTACCAAATGGACCCTTCCTTATCAAGGGATGAGGTCCCTCGCTCTAGGACAACCCATATAAAAGGGACATCGACAGAAGAGAGAGGACATAATAGATTCTTCTACTAAACCCCATACTACTACGCAAGAGGAGACACAGTGGGCACTTCGGCCACTAAAGCTTCCTACTGAGAAGAGAGCAACCCGACCTACAGCCACGGCAGAGAGGTCATCCGCTACAACCAGAGAGCCTCTTCCTCCTACACGACCTTATCGACCAGCGAGCACTCTGCGAGAGCCCACTGGGAGCGGCGAGCACACGTGCGGATGATCTACACGCCTCCTGGATCGACTACTACGACATCTACTTCTCTCTTACCTTGATCTTCTCTATTGTTCATTGATCCCTTGCTGACTTAAGCATCGGAGGATTGTCCCTTGGGGTAACACCCGGGACTCCTTCTGACGCCCTTCTGATTTCTTGGTGTGTGCAGGCCTCCACGGGCGCGAGACGACTTCATGTGGACGTGCAAAATTGCACGCCCATACGTCCCAGTTAGCCCGGCATCGACAACAACTTCAGTCGAAAAGACTGCGAAGAAAGAGGGCCATCCGGACTCTCTGAATATCAACACACGCTGCCGTAAAGCTGTCTCCAGAGTCACGACGGTGAAGAGAAATCAACCACCAAGAGCCCCACAGTCCATGGGCTTCGGAGAAAATCAATTGGGTCGCAACTCGTGCTCACAACGGGCTCAGAATTGCCCATTTAGCCCTCCAGCGGCACGCTCTTAGCGGCCGTCAGCGGCACGCCCTGAATCCTTCAGCGGCATGCCCCTTGGTGGCCTTCAGCGGCACACCCCGTTGGCTCTTCAACGGCACGCCCTTTTGACCCTTCAGCGGCACGCCCTGAGCCCTTCAGTGGCACGCCCTCAGGCCCCCGCCTTCGCCGGCACGCTGCCTACGACCTTCACCAGCACGCTCATTCAGTCCCCTTTTAGCCCTTCAGCGGTCCACTCCCCCTAGAAGTATGCGTGTAATATATAATATATAATAATAATAATAATAATAATAGTAATAAATCAATAAAAATTACAATGACTAAATAAATTTGGATATATATATATATATATATATATATATATATAAAAATATAACCAACAAAAATTATGAAATAATAATAATAATGGTGAGAGAAATTTCTAATAATAATAATAATAAACAGTATGGATAAATCATTCAGGAAAAATACACAAAAGGGAAATGAGCAATAAAAAAGAATGCATGTATATAATTAGGAGCCCAGATAAAAGAAACGATAAAGTCTATATTGCAGCCTGTCTCTCATGTGACATGGCGCTGGAGGGAATAACAATGCTGCCCCTGCAGGTCGGGCCTGAGTCACGGGGATTACCTCAGCACGGCCATGACCCAACCTCGTCCCGGGCCGACATTCTGATTAAACCAGACTCGTTTCTCGGGCCGGATCCCTTCCGAGCCACCACTAAAATTGCCGCGCGTTCGGCAGACATTTTAACGGGTTCACCTCGATTTCTGCCGCGTTTCTATTACGGACCTGTGTCTGAACATGAAAAGACCTGTGAGCAACCAACATGGCCGACGGCTCCCACCCCGACGTGGTCGTGACCCGGTATTGCTCTGGGCCGATAGCTCGCCGAATCGGATTCACCCTATCAGGATTCGTCCCCCCCTTTCATTGAAATGGCCGCCAACTCGGCATACATTGGCACGGGGTTGTTTCTATCTACGTCGTACCTTCAATATGGACCCTCGTCCGAATATCAAGTGATCCGCAAGTGACCGACAGAAATCTGAATAGAATGAGATGGCTCCTGTCATCCCTTGACCCTTTGCATGGGAAGGTCAACAGGGCCCCCGTGGGCCATGCTTAGACCTCGGGCTTGTCCCGATTATGGTTATTGTATGACTCATATCCTCGGCCTATAGCTCGCTCCCTTCGAACACGTTTTCGATTTTGGAATCTAGTCCCGGGACTCTTCCCCGTTGCCCTCCTGCACCGGAATCATTAATGATGCCCACGCAAGCCCCTTTTGGACCGCGGGAGGCGCCCCCGGTATGGTCCCGGCTCGATCTCGCACCGGGCCAATAAATTCGCTAGTTTCTTGCTACACTAACCGAGATTTAATCGAATATTTTTAGTGTCTCGGAATAATGTGTTTGCCGTATCACGGCATACATATGTTTCAGGTCCTCATGCGACGATTATGATATTCTCAAGCCGGACACCCGTCTTAATATTAAACAGTCTCCCGAATAACCGACACGTTTCGAACGTTCGCTTCCCAAGACATAGGGCTTTCTAGCTGATTCAAGGGATATTCCCACGTTGCCCCTTGGCACCGGAAATATTAATGACGCTCATACAAGTCTTGTTTCGACCGCGGGGGGCCCACCGTGGTATGGTCACAGCTTGCTCTTGCACCGGGCCAACAGATTTACTGGTTTTTTTGATCGCTCCAACCGAGGCTCAGCCGAACGTTTTCCGCTCTTCCGAACAATAAATTTGCCGCACCTCGGCATACATGCGTTCCGATTTTCTCGCGATAACCGTGATTTTCTCGAGACGGACATTCGTCCGAACATTAAATGGTCAATACACGACCGACATGATCTCGAATGTTTTCTTCTCGCCCTCGTGCGAGGATTTCAACGCCTCCTAATAGACCTTTCACGCAATTAATTTCCTGGCCATGAGGCCCTGAATCCTGGCGATTAATCAAGGGTGTTCCCTCGTATGGGGGATGTAAATGACGCCGTGACTTTTATGGCGTGGCGGGTTTCGGTCCCGACACGAACCACACAATCATCTGATCGAGTCAGATCGAGCGCACCATGGGCTCTTCGGAGCCCGAATAAATTGTCACCTCGATGATTGGCACGCCCACGCACTTAATAGACGAATCGACCATCTTAATAGATGAACCACCTGAACAAGCGAATTTTTGTGCGTCCATACTTCCCCAACAAATAAATAGAGAAGGTGATACGTGGCCTAGGAACTATTTTCCTGCCGCTACAACTCCTATCTTTGAACTTTGTAAGTTTTTTTTGCATAGATATCCTTATAAATATTATTTTTTAAAAATAAATATTTTATTTAGACCTCTATTTCTATAGATATCTTTGATATACTTTAAATGGTTGTGATTATACTCTCACACTAACCCTTGTTTGTCTACGAACAAGGGTTAAAAGATAAAATGACTAACATATCCTTAAGTTTGCATCCTCTCTCTCTCCCCTACATTGACCTTGTCTTCCAAACTGCCGGAGGTCGAGGAGCCGCTCAGCACTCCCTCTCATTGCTCTCTTCCCCCACTCCACCTCTCTCTCTCTCTCTCTCTCTCTCTCTCTCTCTCTCTCTCTCTCTTTCTCTCTCTCTCTCTCTCAGTGAGCAAGCCAAGTGGGGGGAGAGGGGGTCCATCGGGATGGGGGGAGGGGGGGTCATCGAGACGTGGGGATAGGGTGAGCCACTGAGGTGGGGGAGACTGAGATATTCGGGGTACGTGGTCTCTCTCTCTCTCTCTCTCTCTCTACAATGGCCCCTCATGACCTTGGTCATCGCAGAGCTCCCATCTACCATTGTCTTCTCTCTCTCTCCCTCCTATTGGTGCCTACTCTCTTGCCCTTATTGCCTCACCTACTCGTATCCATCTCACTTTCTTTGCCTCTCACTAGCACTATGCGCCACCGTCGAAGAGGGGTAAGTGTTGGAAATTTATTGCTAAAAATAAGAAGTATAAATAGAAATAATTAGATCTGAATATATAAATAAAAGGCTTAGATGTATAACTTGTCGGGTCGAAGCGCATAGTCGTTAGAATTAGTTCTATTGTCACCCGATGTGTAGATTTCGCGGCAACGGTCTCTTAGAGATATGATGACTATCGGGTAGGCGATCCTCTCTCTCTCATCGACACGTCCTCGAAGAGAGCTATGACAAATCTCAATCTTGCTTTCACGAACTCAGCACAAGAGAAAAGCATAGAAATTCATAGCAGAGAAAGGCAATGAAGAAAAAGAAACCTAGGAGAGAGAATAGTCAGCTGTTTATATTTTTAGGGCTGGCTAAAACATATATAGGCATGCCTGCAACCCCTGACGTCTGTTCTCGAATGAACATGCACGTATGTAACAGACATATCCTTTACAAGATAAAAAACACCTTTATTAAAGCATTGCATTTAACAATATCCCTCACATGATTTAAAAATTTTAAAGTGATAAAAAAATAAAATAAAATAAAAATAAAAGAAGTAATTAAACTATGTAGTGAGTGAAAATACCTTTCAGTTTGAATTTTTCCTTACATTTAAGTTTATATGTGAGAACATTTTGTGAACTATATCTTGAACTAGGGCACCTCAAGGTGCAGACTTTCCTAAATTCACACATAATATAATTTAATCGAGATTTTATACAGGTTGCGCTATTAATGGCTTTGCGTTGGAATCCCATGTGTGTCTTAGAAAATAGTCCACATCTCATAGTCGCACCCTCATGACTCCGCACATACATATCGGTGAATATTTCAAATGGTGTAAGTAAAATATTACCTTATCTCTTGGGTCTTAGATTTATTAAGTTCATAAACTCATTCTAATATCTTGTTTTTATATGAGCACTATCACCATAGGGATGAGAGCTGAGTATATTAGTGATTCACATAGTTACCAATCAAGTTGATTTATTTTTACTCATTGAACCTCTATGAAGTTGGGTTGCCACTGTGGTAACTCTTATTTTATGGGCTCAATCTCATTTCCCTCGTCGCTTCTAGAACTGCCGTTCTAGACAAGCCTTTTGTGAATACATTTGTAAGATTTTTCTCTAATTTTACAAAGTTGAAGGCTATCAGTTGTTGTTTTATTTTCTCTCTCATAGATTTGTGTCATACTTTCATGTCCTTAATCATTTTGACATCAGTATTTGATTACATGCATTTATCAATTACTGATTTATAATTAACAATATCAATATATGTGGCAGAGGTTTTGCCATCAATAGTATCAACTAAAAGGTCTCTTAACCATTTAGCTTTGATGCAGTTTGTACCGAGTGTAATTATTTCAAATTTCATTATACTTCTAGCTAACAATGTTTGTTTAGTGGATTTTTATGACATTGCACCTCATCCTAAGAGAAAATTAAATCGATGTAGATTTGACATCTAGAGAGTCACTAACCCAATTTGTATCACTATACCCTCCTAAGATAGAAGGATAACCATTGTAGTATAAGCTGCATAATATTTTATCTTTTAAATACCTAAGTATCCTTTCTAAGACATTCAAAAGATTCTCACTTACGTTAATTGTATATCTACTAAGGCTATTGACCGCATATGTAATGTCTAGCTTTGTGTAGTTTGTAAAGAATCTAAGTGATCCTATGATTTTGCATATTCACCTTGCAATATTAGATTTCCTAAGTTTTTCTTTAGGTAAATATTTGCATCGTAGGGAGTAGATATAGGCTGACAATCTATTTGGTAATTTTTTTTATTTTTTCTACATAATGAGATTGTGATAAGATTATTCCATTTGATTTTCTTATAATTCTAATATTAAAGATTAAGTCAGCTTCACCTAAATCTTTCATGTCAAAATTTTGAGATAGGGAATTCTTTCACTTCTTCTACAATATGCATGTTAGAATCAAAAATTAAAATATCATCGACATATAAACATAAGATAATAACATATTCACTAAACATTTTATGGTACACAAATGCATCAATTTTGCTAATCATAACTCTATAAGAAAGAATAGTCTCGTCAAATTTCAATTGACATTATTTGGGTGCTTGTTTGAGGTTATAAAGAGATCTAATCAATTTACATACTTTCTTCTCTTGACTTGGAACGATAAAACCCTCAGGTTGGTCCATATAAATTTCTTCATCTAATTCACTATTTAAGAAAGTAGTTTTTACATCTATTTGATATATGATCAATTTGTGTATGGATGCTAGTGCAATCAAAGTTTTGATTGTGGTGATTCTAACTATAGGTGAATATATATCGAAGTAGTCTATGTTGACTGTTTGTATAAACTTTTTAGCTACTAACCTGACCTTATATTTGTCAATTGATCTATCAGATCTCAACTTCTCAAAAACTCATTTACAACCAATGGTTTTACAATCAGGACGTAGGTCAGTTAAGACTCAGGTGTTGTTTTGGACTATAGGGAGTTCATTTCACTATCTATGACTTCCTACTAGAAGGGTGAATCGATCTATAGAGTTCAGAGTGTCAGACAAAAGTAGTTGGAGAATCTTCTACTAGAAGTGCATAAAAGTCATCTCTAAAAATCCTTTCAATTCTAGCTCTTTTACTCCTTAGTTCTCTAAGATTTTCTTCATCTTTCTTAGGAACAACTGGGTTAGAATTGGCACTAAGTTCATTATCTCTTACACTGGTTTTAATTCTAACTAAATGGAAATATATTTTCAAAGTAGATTGTATCTCTAGCCTCAATAATAGTGTTGTTTGATATATCATTTATTTTAGAATTAAATACCAAATATCTATTTGTGTTGTTAGAGAACTTATTAGTATTATTGTTTGTAGTATAACTACTGAAGATAGTGTCTATAGTCTTGGGTCTAATTTTTTTTATTTTAGTTTCAAGTAACCCTCATACTTTATGAAAATTCAAATTAAGTTTTCTACATTTTCAAATTTCATATGGAGTTGAGTCATTTTAATTTAAAGGAATTTTGTTTAAAATATAACAAGTAATTATAAGAATCTCCCCCCACAAGTTCTTAGGTGCACTTGAGTTGATCAACATAAAGTTGACCATATCAATAGTGTTCTATTTTTTTCTTTCAGCTCTATTGTTGGATTGGGAAGAGTAAGGGATAGTTACCTCCTGAATTATTCCATATTCTTGATAGAATTGGGTGAGTGCAAGAGATGTGCACTCTCCTCCTCTATTAGATCTAGTATTTTCATTTTCATTTCTTGTTGATTTTTAGCTTCAACCTTATAAATCAAAAATTTATTTAGCACCTCATATTTAGTTTTATTAAGTAGAGATAGCAAAATTTTGAAAGATCATCAATAAATGTTACAAAATATTTGTTGTCATCACTAGAGATCTTTCTAAAATTACATGCATCACTATGTATAAGTTCTAGAATATCACAATCTTTATTAACTGATTTGAATGGTTGTTTGGATAGTTCGACTTCAACACAAATTTCACATCTTTCAGGATGTTGAATGTCCATTTTAAGGATTAAATTTAATCGCTTCAATTTTTTAATTGAATTGTAGTTCACATGACCCAATATTGAATGCACTATATATGAAGATTCAATATTTAAAATAACTAATTGATCATTAAATGAAAATGTGCATACATTCAACTTGAAAATACTAACCCTTTAGTTATTACATCTTTATTTGACTCAAAAACTTACTTGTAGCGCTGCTAGACTTGAAGAGATCACCCCTAACAAGATTCAAGCATATATAAGGAACATGGATGCCATGAAGGGTCAAAATCTTTCCTGAAGTCAATTTTAGATCCACTTTTTCAACCCCTAACATCTGCACCTCCACATTGTTTCCTATCATCACAGTTCTTACATCTGAGTCCTGATAAGTAAAAAATCAAGATAGATAAGCACATACATGAATGTTAGCTTTAGTGTCAATTGACCAATCAATAGACAAATTGATCAAGTTTACTTCAGGAGTTAAGAGAACTGACAAAAATGCTGGTTCAAATGCACTAGCACTTGAAGTCCCCATGTTGATTTGAAAGTCAAATTAGAGGACTATTCTTTTTTCCATTTGGAGTAGACCTCTTCTTGTAGTAGCATTGATATATATGTCAGATGATTTATCCATCCACACACGTAGCAATTATGCCCCCCCCCCATTGCCCTCATTTGACTTCTTCTGAGGTTTTTAATTTTGAGAATTTTGGCTATGAAAACGGTTGTGATTTTTCTGGAAGTGGTTAGGCTTAGGAGGAAAAGATTTCTTATGGGTTCTAAAGGCTTGATTTCAACCATGTTGCTTTGGGTTTATAGTAGTGGGTGGAGACCTCTCTATGTCTAGCACTATTACTAACATCATTTTACTAGATATTTTTTTTTTGCTTGCACCCGACCAGTGCTCCGCAGAGCCACGTACTTGCTGCAGCTGTGCGCCTTCTCCACATCGGAGTGTTTTTGCCTGTAGTGTTGGTGTAACTTGTACTGGTCCTGCCGGGGTTGGTGCTGGGCAACTTGTTATTTTGCTAAAAAAACAAACCTGTATAAATACCCACAGAACAGAGCTTTCTTCTAACCATGCACGTCTTCCTTTTCAAAAACCAACTATAGCATCGTTTTGCACTCATTCCACTTTTCTAGTCTTTGTAAGAGAGATCGAAAGTCAATTTGGTACCATTGTCACCCGACATGTAAATCTTGTGACAACGATCTCTTAGAGATAAGACGAGTCTCAGATAGGAAATCATGTCTCTCTCGTCGGCACATCCTTGAACAGAGTTACGATAAATCTTGATCTTGCTTCCAGGAACTTGGCACAAGAGAAAATCACAGGAATTCAGAGAAGAAGGGTAAGGAAGAAAATAAATCTAAAATAGAGAATAGTTAACTCGACAAGAACATTCTCTAAATTATACACATGTCTGTAATGGGCGTCTCCTTTACAATATTTTTAATCACCTTTAAAGCAGACCATTTTACAAGAAGCAACCGTCGCTGAGGACACATAGCATGGTCCTCTCCCTCGACGACAGTGGGCTCGCCTTTCCCTTGTTGATGCCCTCGGTAACGTCACCACCGTCATCACACCCTCGTATATACCCCAGTGATAGCACCAGTAGGTCTTCCACACCCCACAAGAAGGGGAACTCCTACTTGTCGTGGAGAACGTAGGTGATGGTGGCCATCACTGGGTTGCTATGTTTAGGCCCCCATTAATCACACCAAAGCACCTAGTGGTGCCGTCGATGGAACGGGATCGAACCTCCCTGGTTCTGCCCACGTACGTAGGTTGGCAAACCTCCCATGGTCATAAGTCAAAGCCGTTGGCCTCGAGCCACCCACGGATCGCACCCTCCTCCCCCCATGACTGCTGGTAGGGCTGGGTTTTGGATTAGAAAGGGGAGGGGGAAGAAAGGCGAAGAGTATTTTTGATTTTTTATAAGTCTCAACAGTTTTTATAATATATTCTTTCAAATATTCGCCTGATGTCGACGGTTTGAAATTGCAAGGGTATAATCACAAATATTCTGAATATGTCAAGAGTATCTATGGTAATCAATAGGCCTAAATAAGTTGTTTATTTACAAAAAAATAATATTTATAAGGATACATATGTAAAAAAACCCAAAGAAAGTTTTACAACTTTTACATATTGAGATGAGATTATCGTGAGGCTATTAATTAATCATTTTGAATTTTGAAGTAAGATGTGACGACTCGTTGTTTAGTATCGGATCGATCGGGATCTTCTTGATCCAGCATAGTACGCCGGAGTCACATGCGACTCAGTATGACTCGATTGGAGTTGTGCCCCCGTCCCCTTTCAAACCCTAGATCTATGATTGGCCATGTTGTAATCGGTGGCCTTGCCCCCACCGGATCGAGGCCTTGCGACTTTCCCCTCCCCAAAATGGCCCTCCCTTCGCCGGTTCGAGCTGCTCCGGCAACCCTCCTTCGTCGGATCGAGGCCTTGCGGCCGTCCCCCTGCTAGATCAACCCTCTCTTCACCGGATCGAGTTGCTTTGGCCGCCCTCCTCCTCCAGATCAAGGCCTTGCGGCCGTCCCCCCGTCAGATTGGCCCTCCCTTCGCCGGTTGAGTTGCTCGGGCTGCCCTCCTCTACTGACTCGAGGCCTTACGGCTGTCCCCCGCCAGATCGAGCTTCTCCTGTGGCTCTCCCCCCGCTGATGGCCCCGTTGCTACTCTGGCGGCCCTCCCCTCACCGGATGGAAGTGCTCTCTAGTAGCTCTACTACTGCTGCTCAGGATGTGAAGGAGGAGGAGATGACTCGGTCCAAACTCGACAGATTGAGTCTTGTATTCTACCAGACAAGAAGCGGACGTCCGACTCGATGTAAGTCGCACCGAGTGGACTAACAATGCTTCGAAGGAGGTAGAAATCATGCCAAGTTCATGTTCTCGATGTCAACCGGCTTACTGACTTCTATGTACCGGTCAAAAGACGGGGGGAATAGAAGTGCAAGCTAACGAGAGTTACCCTATAAATAGTACTTCTTGCAGCAACCGTCGTTACCTACCTATCGATCACACTCAATATCCTTTTTTTTCTAACCCTCAAATCAGTTGAAATCTTCAGTGGCTAATCTGTTCATCTAATCAGCCAAACAGTCACACTCCCTATTATATGAAACACATCAGCAATTAGCGAAGCATTCCCACCACCTCAACGGCCTGTTAGCTAGTCACAAACCTGTCAAGCGATCTCTGGTTAACAACCCGCAGCAGCATCCATCCAGCTATGTATTATTGCACGTACATGGCCTGGCATTGTGGCGCATGTTCCGCTGGTACTGTAGATGTATTGACTACCTCATGTATTTGCATCAGCGTTGCGACAAGTTTGGCGATAGCAACGTTCAGAGTAACGTTTACCGTATCCCTTACAGGACGGCGTAGGTATTTTTTTTTCAAAACATTTGTGACGATTTCACGCCACTCTATTTTAACATGGGACTCACATCTCTGATCTCGCAGCTTAGAAAATCTAAAAAAATATCGAGACGTATGAATAGTGAAAATTTTGTCTGAATTTTTTTATAGATATGCTATGACGTGAGTCTCGCTCTAAAAAAAGATTGACGTGAGATCCGCGTTCACAAAATTTCAAACAAAATCAAGTACACTGCATGTGGTGTGATGTAGTTATGAACTATAACACGGGGCAACGTAATAAATATCATGTCGACTCGATGATCCGTGTCGGATTGAGATTGACCTGATTCGGTATAGTACGTCCGAGTCACATGTAACTCGGGCCAACTTGATGTGTCTCACCCCGTTCTGACAGTCATTTCTTCCCTCACTCCGACGCCCTTCCACCTTGAGAGACCTTTTTTCCCCTCACCCCGGCACCCTCCCACACTGACAGCTCACTCTGGTGGCCTTGCCCACCCCCGGCGCCCCCCACTGCGGTTGGCAATGCCCCTCTTGGCCAGATCATCACCGCCACCACCGGATCTCGTCTTCTAATGTTAAATCTTCATCGAAAGACATCTGGAATATAAGAGAAGGGTAGAGAAGTAGAGAGGAGAGACTCGGTACTAAGTAAATCGGATCATATCTTGATTTCTCATAGATTCGATACAGTACGCCCGAGTCATCTCGAGTCGACTAATCATTATAAATATTACTGTAGCTCAATAGTTCACATGACATTAATATAAATAAAAAAACCCAGACATGCCTGTGGGCTGCCGTAGGTTGCAGTCCGCTGTAAAATTGGGAAAAAATGTGGGGAGGGGAAAGGGATCTGCACTTTTTTTTTCCCTCTCGCTTTAACGTGGTTGATGCCGATGTCCTCTCTATCATTTGCGTGCCTCCCTTCGTCAACGCCGCTAATGTAGGCGTGCATGCCCGCATCCTTTCCAGTACCACCCCCTCCACATCCCCAAGCCGGGCCGGGCCGGGCCCCAAGCAAGTGCTTCGTCATATTTGATGTAAGCATGCGTCATCATCTGCTTTAGTGGGAAGTTAATGTTGCAAACGTTGATGCCTTAAAAGGGTGTCTACAAAGGTCAGAGGCTCAGGGTTTTGGACGGTTTGCACTGCAACACGCATGGGTCTTGCTCACGGGCGCAGAGGAAGTGTGAATCAGGATTGGACCTCGCAGTGCAACATGGAACATGCTCGTCAGGTTGAATCAGCGGAAGTGACTGTTGTTGGACATATGGTGGTGAAAATAAGAATAAATAAATAATTAGATCTATGAATAAATGAAAGAGTTATAAATATAATATATCAGGTCGAAGAATGTAGTTGTTAGAATTAAGAGTTCTATTATCACTTGAGGTGCGAGTCTCACAACAATGATTTATAAGAGATATAATGACTCTCGAGTAGATGATCTTCTCTCTCTCTCGTCAGTATATTCTTGAAGAGAACTTTGAAGAATTTAAATCTCACTTTCAAAAACTCAACACAAAAGAAGATCACAACGAATCACGGAGCGAGAAAATAAAAAAGAAGATGAAAACTAGAGAAGAGAATATTGGCCGTCTCGATGCCCGCGGCAGTGAATTCTCTCTCTCTCTCTACCACTGGAAGGTCGGCGTCAGCTGCACACAACCGGATCCCACATTGCCGTGGCCCAAGGCTAAGGCCAAGAGCTGCGATCGTGTAACGTGCATCGACGTGTAGGAGCTAGCGCTCGCGTACCAGCTAGCACGAGCACGACACAACGTCGACCCACCCAAGGAGCACCAGCTCATCTTCTGTGTGAGGGGTGTTGTGTGGGGATGCGGGGCTGTTGAGAGAGGAAAAGGTGGAGAGCCTTTTGCCGGTGAAGAAAGACGGCAGCACCGTGTGCAGGTTGGAGTTGAGACCACCACCCTTTTCCCGGGTCTCTCTTTTGTGTATAGGCTCGGGTGTTGGATTTGTGGAGTGGTGCTTCTGTTCTGCTCAAGATGAGGGTGTGTTCGTTTCCGTGGATTAATGTTTGTCTTCACGTAGCGTGTCTGTAATCATGGTGGAAACGAATGACTCCAAATCCCACTCCGACAAAGGTGACTCCTAGCCATGAGGATAGCTTTGGCTCGTACGTCCTCGGTGTGGGAAGAGAAGTTTGTCTACATTTCAAACACGTTAACTTGCCAGTGAGAACCAGAGATCTGTATATTGGCTGGTTCAACCCCATGAACTGTCACATGTCGACCGACTGTTCCGGTTCCCCTTGAACGGCCTGTTAGTGCAGAGGGAGATGGAAATTTAGGAGGCAAGTGCCAACGCAATACTGTCTCTAGTTTATCCCACAAATTGAGAGGGGTTCGCAAAGAAGGGTGGATGCTGAAAAAAAAAGGATTGGAGACCATTTCTTCTACTCACCTCCAGGCCTTGTTTAGTGTCATTCCATAACCATATGCATGTGGTTAATTAGGGGAACCAATGACTTTTTTTATGAACTTTGTATGATTATTGAAGTACCGTACTCTATGGCAACCACACCATCATAATTGTCGTATAAGTCACAATCTACAAAATGACTCAAATGGGATTTTGTTAGAATGGTGAAATCCTCTTCACTCTACATATTAAAGTTTTGAGTCGGATGGTCTAATCTAATAAAATCCTAATATATATAATATCAGAGTCTATGATTTTGATCTGGGTCACGTCTCATGTTTGTGATATTCCACGTGACAGAGTCTAGATCGGACTGCACGTGAAGAGGAGTGTCAGACTAATCCTATATTGAAAATGAGTTAAAATATAATATATTTTTAATAATAAAATAATCTCTACTCAACAACTTAAGATCTTGAGTTAGATTCTTGTAAAGTAACTCAAATTTGTCACTGTGCTTGAAATGGAATGTTGGTGGTCATATGAGAAGAGGAAAATATCACAAGTAGTACTTATGTAGAGGCAGAAATCTGATTTCTATATCACGTATCGCCTTCTCTATTTATTGAATGGGAAAGTCATCCTGCACCCGTCGAAGCCTGCAAGTACCAGAAGTAAATTAAGGGACGTCAGAAGGAGTCTCGGATGTTACCCTAGGGGAAAACCCTCCGATGGTTAAGTTAGCAACGGATTAATAAAGAGTAGAGAAGAGCTAGCGAGAGAGTGAGATAGAGACCGTAGTAGAAGATCGGGGAGCCGTGTAGATCCTCCAGACGAGTGCTTGTCGCTCCTAGTGCTCACTCGGAGAGTGCTCGCTGTGTGGTAAGGTAGTGCAAGAGGAATTCGCTCTCTGGGCGTGGACTGTCGTAACCTCTCCCTTTCTGTAGCAAGGCTAGTAGCTCTATTCTCTTGTGTAGCAATTTGACAGAATGATCCACCGTATGTCTCTTCTCTGTCGAGGCCCCTTTTATAGAGGGTTGTCCTGGTGTGAGCGGCCTATCCCTTAACAGGGAAGGGCGCAAGTAGGGGAGTAACGTCTCCCGTGATCGTGGTGGGAGTTTCCCGTTGAGGGGCGATTACCCTGGCGTCTGCTGGTCCTTGGACGAGTCTTACGGCACTCGTTGGGCGTACTCGCCCGTTATGGGATCGGGGCCGAAGTCGTGGGAGGTATTAGTCGATTGTCGGAGGGTCTTCCGGCGATCATTGTGCTTGGACCGTAGCCTTTCACGCGCTGTAGAATCCGATGCGAAGTCGAATTGGGCCGCTCCCTTATGGGCTGTGGCTGTCGGGCGCCTTTGGACACGTTCGCCGTTCGTAAGTCGACCTGAGCTTGTTGGTGATGAGTCGGTTATGGGCCGAGCCAGATCCACCCTCCTCAACTTCTATGCATATATTAGATATTCTATGCTGGGTATCAGCCAGATCTAACGAAGGATGCATGCAAGCCATCTACATATTATTAATGAAGGTGTTAGGGTAAAAGTTACACTGCGCCACCAGTTGATGGACAAACTGTGCAACTAGTGAAAGGGGGACTACGGAAATGAATTTGAGATGTAATGGCAGCCCTAATGAATCACTTTTTAAACAAATGAACACATCAATCTCTCATACTTTTGAGTAATACTTGTCATATAACTTGGTGTGCAATTTGTGTTTAGTCGACTTGTAAACTTATTCATGATTGCCCCACATGAGCAGATAAGACTTGAGAGATAAGAAAGTCCTCAACAAGGAATTTTATTAACCCCTAAATCCCATCTTCCTATGTAAATCAATCATAAATGAGATTACAAGATGGCTAGATATATATAAATCACACATCATATATGGTGAGCAGCAACTATTACTTGTCTTTTGTATTAGCGTCGTATAGCTTGTTGCACTTATTGCCGAATTTTGTCTATTTTTTGGCCCATTAAGAGCCCAGATTGGACCGGGTTGCATTTGGAGGGATTAGGGCGGTGTGATTATTGGGGGGGGGGGGGGATAAGCATCACCAAATGCAGCCTTAAGACAGATGAAAGCATGTGGTCGTGTACTGTAGCCTACCCTTTATAGAAGAGATTGCATGTTAAAAGAATAATTCCATGTTAATCTGCACTCCCCAGATGAAGGCACGTTCATCCAACCATAGAAAGGTTCATAGATGCTTTGACAAGGCACTTCTTACATGATTTACTGTTTAATTTATGTTCTAGTGTATATCTTTACTCCGAATATGTTGAATATCCCATCCTGATTTTTTTTTATATTTTAAGGTTTATCTTTGTTTCATGTTTTTCTTAGGCACACTGTCATCATTTCTATTTATGAGTTGAGAGCTTTTTTTTGCTCTCTGAAACTCTCTGGGCGCTCCCACAAACTCTTGCCGCTAAGTGCGACAGAATTCGCTACAAGAAAAAGTGAGATTAACGATGGAAAATTTTTTATCTTTAATTGACTTTTAATTTATCACTGAAGACTTTAGTGACGGATTCACAACCGATTAACGATCGATCTAAATTAACGGGTAATTATCAGTGACTAATCAAATTTCGTCGTTAATTTTTTCGTTGTAAATTCGTTGCTAATCCACGGTTGAGTAGCGGTGAATTTTAATTTTCGTCACTAATTAGTGATAAATTAGTAGTGAAATTTGTATTGGTCACTGATAATTATCCGCTAATTAATGACGGTCGCTAATCGGCCCCGAATCCGTCGCTAAAGTCTTTAGTGACAAATTAGAAGCCAATTAGAGACAAAAAAATTTCATTGCTAATCTCAATTTTTCTTATAGCTACCCTTGTCTAGCACTGGTGACCACTAGGGAGGGGGGAGCTTCTCTAGGAGCTCCCCACTCCCTCCCCCATGTTTGCTCTCTACCTTCTTCCTCGTTTCCTTTCTCCCCTCTTGCCTCAATCTGTTGCCCTGACTCTCAGTCCCGCCATCTGCCATCATGCTCTCCCCCTGACTCTTTTTCCCCCTTGGTATGCCCCCCTTTTGTTAGTGACTTTATTGTGGTTTTGCCGGTATCTCCTTTTTCTTCACCCTTCTCCCTTCTTATCCCCCTCCTATTCTAACCCATCACCCCCTTGTCTCGCAATCTAGCTGCCATCACCCCATCCTAGCCACCCGCCACCATTATTGAGCCTTCACGGACTCATCCCCTTCCCCATCTCTCCCAATTGTCACCCTATCCTCCCATCCAACTTCCTCTCCCAAGCCGCCCCTAGCCTACTGCCACCAAGCCGTCGTCCTCTCCCTCTCATGCCTACGTTCTCCATCGCCTCATCCTTCCACAAGTCACCATTAGCCCTTCCTTGTCCCAAGGCTTGCCCTTGATAGTGAACCCCGATCACCATCCTAGTTTAAGGGCGCGTTTGGAACAGATGGAGAGTGGAGGAATTTTTTCAAAATCCCTTAGAGAGAGAAGAAACACCTTTTTAAATAGCTTTTGGAGATTTTTCAATTGTCTTCCCTTTCTCCCTATCTCTCTCTAAATTTTGAAATTCACCATAAAGTAACGATTGATGGGACATTGGGATATTTGAAAATACTTTTGGAGGATGAGAGATTCCAATGATCGGAGAGTCCACCCTCTCCTCAATCCGTTCCAAACGTGCCGTAAGCCTTCGCCCATCATCGGACTCCTCACAGCCATCTTAATCAGCATGAGCACCCATGCCCCCCCCCCCCCCCACATGACAGCACTCTTCTCAAAGCTATTCGCTCCCCCTTCGGCTCCTAACTTCCTTTCTTCTTCCTCCTTTGAACCTTTCATTACCATGTTTGTTTGAAAACTGCCTAGTCCCATCCCCTTCTCTACCAACCCTAATAGCAACAGCCAACCATCTTCATATTGTATATGTTCTCCCTGATTTTCAGCTCCCCTCTACCTATTTGTTTGGTTCATAAGGTGGTTCCATTCGGTCAGCTATATATTATGCCCTTGCCAAATCTGGAGATTTTCAAGATTGCATGAATTTTAACACTATTGCGGACACTCGTGATCAATAGGTACAAGATTAGCCGGATATCTCATATTGCTGCACGTAATCCATGCCTCCGCTCGGATGCATGTCGTCCGAGATATCTTCATTGTCACAGATGCAAATTTGTGAGAAGTAGCTGCAAATAGTTGGCTGAAGACCGCTCATTACAGGAGTGGATTAGTCTTCGCTTCCTTTGTCCACTGTTGTTAGATCTATGTATTATCTGCATCTTGTATCTTGTTTGTTTATCTGGGGTTTGGGTTTGGGTTTGAGTCATTGCTGCCCTTACTTCTGCTGCCGTATGGGTGGGGCATCTGCCTATCTTCTCATATGTATCTCTTAATGGGATAATGAAAGTAACAATGTTCTTGACCAAAAAAAGAACTGTGATCGTCTCTCCCTCAACCCAAATATCAATAGGAAGATTAGCAATGCCAGTGTAACGTACAAATGTCGACGCCGTGAAAACAGCTTTGGGTTAATTGACATGGCTGCTCTACTGAGTCAAAGTGAAACTAGAATCTTTAACTACCCTAAAACCTTAAAGTCTGGATGATGTGGGCGCATGCAACATTTTATACTTTGCTTCAAATTAGTGTTGGAATTTTAGTGATTGAGCAGCATATGCTGCCATTAATCTCTCCAGCCTGTAGAGTGCAGAACCTTGAAACCGTGAAGTATGTGAATCTCTATACTATCTAAGCTGATATTTACTGATTCATCGAAAGCACAAGATACATACAAGATGTACAGTCCACACCATTAAGTATAGGCACTGGTACCATATTAATTAACGCAGTCCAAATCATAAGATTATGACTGAACTGGGAGTATGCACAGATAGCGTCAGCGTTCACAAAGGAGTACTACACCGCCTAATTAAGGAACTATTCTAAAACCTTTTTGCGGTGAAGCTCTAGGTGGGAAACGTTGCGAAGTACTTCCGGGTATATATAACCCTGATCTATAAGATCTGTCCTTTTTTGGGATTAAGAAGGGTTTAATTAGTTTTTCCCCCCTTTCTCAACAGGTTTGAATTAAGAGGACTGACTCAGAAATGACAGTTCCATTGAGCGCTCTTTTCATTTGCAAAAACTCTCAATTTTCAAGAAGATCTAACCACCTGAATCCGGTCCTGTACTTTTTCTTAAATGACAACCAAACAGTCGTGTCTAGGAACAAATTCAGCGAGGATTTTAATCATTAGAATATCTAAAAGAGTTTAATTTTTATTGAACATCCCACACATGCTTTGGCTTTTGAGCTAGAAGAAAATCACGAGGAGAGAGATTGCAGGAGCAAAAATAGATTCCGCTTATGAATAAGTAGAAGTAGGTGTAAAAGAGATTTTGATGATTTTCGATGATGACAAATTCTGGATGAGTCATAGCTTTGTACGGTCACTTTTGTGACACTGGTGAAGCTCGGTGAATTCCCAAACGCGCCCAAGTTCAATAGTGAATGCAACACATTTACTCCCCCAGTTATAATACTTTTGCTTAACATGAGAATATACCATTTTAGCTGGAAGTACAGGATTCAGTAATAAGAGAAACAGTCGCATTAACAATCACAAATCTACATAAATATTTAGGTGTTGTTTAGGAATACTTTTCAAGCGTTTTCCAATTATCGGAAGAAGGCCTTTGGATTTTCAATAATATTAGCTTTTGAAAATTAAGAGAAAGGTTAATTATCATATCCAACACTCTCTTCTCTCCTAAAACACTCTCAGGTGTATTTTTGGAAAAACACAGAATAATTGCATGACAAGTTTCCACAATGGCCTACAGTGGCATACTCAAAACTCTATCTTCCTATTAAATAAATTGGGTGATGGGAATGATGATCAAACCCCTCTAGATATTAAAATAAATTTTGGGTCATCATGGCTCCAATTTGGGATTCCGAGGATCACACACGGCACGAAGGAGCCGAATATTATGCATTTTCCCTTTGCTTTAGCTATAGGGCCCATATAGTTAGTTAAGGTGACAGTTTGTTCAAGTTTACCCAACCCCTGTTTGCATTTGACATTTTGTAAAAGGGGAAGGGTCTAGATGAAATTGTGCCACCCCTCCAACCCCTATAAATAGGGAGGGGAGCCCCTTGCTTTTGATAGTGAATGAAGAATTTTGAATTTGAGAAACCTTCTCTTGAGTGTCATCGGTGAGAAGTCAATTCTTGGGTGAGATTCTCATAAGGGGGTGAGAAACTCCCTCCTATCTCTCTATCCCTTCACTCTGCCCTCTCTCTCTCTCTCTAGCCCGCCATTTTCCCTCTCCTCCGAGCAAATCTCGCCTCCCTTTCACTCTTCCCTCCTCCCTTGGTCGCACCCCACCCCCCTTCCTTCGTTCTCCCTTGCCACATCACCTCCTATATTCCCTCCCCTCCCACACCTTCCATAACCCTCCTCCAAATCTCCCTAAATCGCTCCCCTCCTCCTAATAATTACTTGCCTAATCCCTTCTCTCTCCCCTTCCCTCCCACCTTCAAAATTCAAAACCTTTACCTTAATCCCCTCCACCTCAGCCTATCTTCAAGGAAACCTCCCTAGAATCCCTCCCCTTTCCCCAACACCAGCCGCCCCTCTCTCCACACCCTAGCCTGGCCGCCCCCATCTATCCCAAACCCTAGTCTACCTCACACCAACACCCAGCATGCCCCAGCCCCTCTTCCCCACTCTCACCATCACCCCACCTCCCTCTAGAGTCGGCCCAAGGCCCCTAGCCCGCTCCTCTCTCACCCCCATCCTCAGAGACGCGCACCGGGAACAGTCTGCCAGTCCCGCGGATAGAATTGCGGGGGTCTGCAACGGAGCACTCTGGCGACGCTCCCGACCTGCGCCAGCCGCCGGCATCACCTCCCTCCTGTAGCAAACATCTGGAGGAGTCCCTCTAATGATTCCCTCACCCGCCGCCTGCACCAGAGAGCCACCCACGCCCGTAGCACCCGACAGGCTGACCTGCTGCCTGCTCCCTGCTCCCTGTAGCCCGTGATAGAGTCACCCTCCTGCGACTCCCTCCCTGCACCGGCAACCCCGACAGCCACCCCGGACCTTGGAGGCTCTGTGAGGGTCCCTTCCCTTGATCTCCAACTCTTGTGGGCGCCCTCCCGCACTCCCTCGACGCCGCCGCCCTCAGAGTGACCTGATCTGTCCGGTTCAGCCCTCTGTTAGCAACCGGTGACCAGCACCCACTCCGGCGTGGCCTCAGGCCATCCCTGACACGTCCAGGTTGCCCCGGACCCTTCGTCACGCTGTGAGGGCCCTCCCTCACGCCCTCAGATTGTGCCGGCACCTTCGAAATTCACCTCAATCTTTGCTCAGCTCAGCTACCCCGGTTCTACCCCGACTATAGACCTGATCACATGCCTGAGCCAGCGGCGGCATCAGATCCATTCCTACAGAGACCAATGCCCCCGGCCTCACCCCGACCACGTGGGACCTCCCTCCATTCGTCCCTCAACTATGGTCACCATTGGCAGCCTTCTGGCTGCAGCATCACTGCGTACGACCCCGGACACTCCCGACACGCAACCATGCCCAGTGGGGCACCAGATCGGCTACCAGTCAACCGCCGGGCGTCCTCATGTCCCAGCCAGCGCTCGTGGCCCTCTCCCATACTAGAGGACACTCAGGGGACCCCTCCCCACATCCTGGACATGCTACAGGCGTTCTCACTACCGCCGATGGGTTGTCGCCATCGTCCAAGCGTACCTCTGTCCTGGTGGCCTGCAGGCCAGACTGTTCACCGCAGTGGACTTCGGGTCCCTTCCCCGTCCCGAGCTCACCCCTTCTACATGAGGGTAGTTTTTGTACTCTCGTCCCCTTGTCCCCCCCCTGCGAAGAGGTTTTATGACTGGTTGTACCACAGGCTTCATCAGAAGCATCCATGTCGACGTGCTGGTCGGGTGAGCGTGTTCCTTACCCCGATCCCGTCCCGCATCATTGAGGACATATATATGCATATAATTATAATTTCAAAATCCCATTTACACTTTAAACTACAATCATGATTTTAAAATCTTATATGGGAAAGTATGAATCGTCCTCTAGCTATACATGTCCTCAGACGTGGATTTTGATTAGTCTCAAAATTTCTGAACTGTTTCTAATTAACATCTTAATGCCACATTTCCTGAGAAAGAGATTTATGATACTAATTATCCTAAGATGAGATACATCATAAAGATAGATGACACATGGTGAAGTCGAAGGACGACTCTTGAAGGCAATACTGTGGATCAAATGTGAATTATCGCAAGTGGTGCCGGTTCTCGACTAGTGTAATAGATCTGTGGAGAAGATTTCCGGTCATTCCGATACAGGTGATCGTGTGTACCACATCAGCTTTCCGCAGAATTCTCGCCAGCCTCAGAGGAATCGATGATAACCTGACACTTTGCAGTCCTAATTATCGAGTTTTATAACAGAAGGTGACAGTGCACGGTGCAAAAGCTCCAGAGAGGAAAAGAGAAAGGAGGATCCCATGAAAGGTCTTGACGTGCGCCAATCTCTCTCTCTCTCTCTCTCACACACACACACACACTCACACACACACACTCACACACACACACTTATGTACGTGTGTCTGCTTCCTGTTTTTCTCTAACGGGGCCGTGTGTACCAGACGACGCACCCTTTATTCCATTTCCTTTGGCTGCGTTCTCGTGGGCACCTCGGGCGTCTTCAGGAAATCCGGACTGCTGCAGAGGATTTGGCAACGTCGCAGCAGGACGCGGAGGATGTCGTGTTCTGGCCCCGTTCGTTCATTCTTTTGGAAATAAATAAACATGACAGACTGATGCAGCAGTATTTAATCTCTCTCTCTCTCTCTCTCTCTCTCTCTCTCTCTCTCTCTCTCTCATGGGTAGGTTTGAATTATTAAATGCATGATGAGGAGTTTGACGAAATTAGTAACTTTTCTAAAGGCACCAGCCAAAACTTGTCACTCATATGTCAGAATCTGATAGATTGGAATTAGTTATATTCACCATTTTCTTGTTCAGCCTTGTCAATCATCTGTCTATGTCATCAACGAATCTGTCTTCTTTTTGTCCGGACAGAATCATCAATGATCGTCTTACTGATCCTTTTTCTTGGGCTACTGTTACGTGTAATTTACACGAGTTATATTGTCATTAAAATTACAAAGTCCTAACAGAGGGTGGCTGGATCATGATATAGAGTCCGAAAAAGAAGAGAATGTGTCTCCACGGAGGTCTGGGTGAGCTTCAAAGTTGATTATCCGAGCCTCTGTTGACGGCCCTAGATGGTACCACCGAGCATTATTTTGTTCAGGCCACCGTGTATCTTTCTAGAGCTTTGGAGCCTTCTTGGGCAACCTCTTGGACTCTCGTCCATGGTCGATCCTCTATGTTGATAATTCCCTATCTCCTGGGCATCTCCTTACCTACCAGAGTCTGGGTTAGCTGTATAGGACCTAACTCTATGCAAGCGCACTAAACTAGGAGTCCCGAGGTAGGGTCAGAGGATATGCCGATGTTGGAATCCTGTTTGATGACATAGGTCTGCCCGTTACCGAGGGGCCACGGATCTCCAGGGTGGAAGATGTAGGATTGAGAGTCGCCTGGACGAACTTCGGGACCGACGGGAGGAAGTGGTGGGGCTTGACGTACCCTTTCCCCTTGGGATGGTGCCGTGGTGGTCCAAGGTTCCTTCTTGGCTAATGGCCTGGGGCTTTGCGGTTGAGAGCCGGGTTGATCATCCTATACACTCCACTATTGAAGGCATAAGAGTAGCTTATCGGGCTTCTCAGCTAGCCCATCGGAAGTAGCCACCACCTTGAGAGTACATTGCCGAGCTTCTCCTGCAAGAAAAAGTTCCCACCGAGATAAATATTTTTTAGGAGAACCCTCCGATGCTTAAGACAGTGCCTAGATATGAGAGGAGTGAGAGAGTTCTCTGAAGAGGGAAGGGGTCGGGATCTGCTGAATCAACCTGGAGGCCTGGGAGGAAGAGATGGGTTGTTGCCATAGTAGCTTCTCCCCGGAAGGGCCTCCTTGAAGGGAGGTTTAAGGTGGGAGGATCGGCATCCTTTGCCTTGCAATGGTGTATACCTCTTTTTTCACATACCTGATGGGGGTCGCGGAAGCCCCAATTCATAGATAGGAGTAAATGAAGGATGCATTGGGCGATAAGCTCTGTTCACTTGAAAAGATCGTATGAAGTGATGTGCCAGTTGGAGTGGTGAGAAATGGAGCGGATCACGGCATCACAGTTTTGCTGACACTGACCCTTAATGATATATGTTTTAAAATCTCAAAACCCAACGAAACCTAGCTTAAGCAGGAGCCACTACACATGGCAGAGATCAGTGAGACTAGACACATCATGTCACGCCCCGAGCCTTTATTACAGCGGAAGACTAACTCAAGAAACGTGAACAGTCGGCATGGTAAGTCTCTTGCAAACAAGAACGATCAGAGCGCAAGACAATCACATATGAGAATGTAATTGCATAATAATTTAATCCAACTCCAACTTTATTCCATTAATAATCAAAATATTCCAAAACAATATCTTTTCAACCTTCTTTAATCCATCAGACTCAAGAAAAAAAGAAATTACAAAGACTCGATCTAAACAATAGTGACTTTCCTAAGTCTTCACTCTCATTTTTATAAGACCTTCATTCGCTCTCGGACCCGCTACTTGTATAACTCGAATCCGAATTCGTATCACTTTCATCTCCGGAAAAGATTGGAAATAGGTAATGAACACACTTTCCCAGTAGGTATCTTCGCATCAATATGAAGGCACTATTAAAGTAATTAGCATTTTAGCTCTAAAGAATAAGATAAAATCATGTGAATACGATCAATCATGCTATTAAACCAAAGTAACAAAGATGATCATGTAAGATAGAATGAACAAGTATGAACTAGCAAGAATGTAACAAGAACATGATATGACCCTTCATGAACAAGAATGTACTAGAAAGTCATGTAACAATCAAGTAAGTACTCTTTGCTTAATAGCAAGTACTTCGTGAATTTCTGTGGAATATCATGTAACAAGCAAGGTAGTCATGTCATGCCGTGGATTTTCACTTATTTGTCGAGAAAGTACTCCCAGCGCAATGCGACGCCAATAGCATCATACCCCATGGTTTATAATAGTATGTTTCCGACAATCAGCCGAGGGGACTAGCATAGAGCCATTGAGCACAATCAGTGCTCGATCGCATCTTCAAATATAAATCAAGCTACTTCCACGCATGTAAATAATATGGCCAAGAAAGTGCAATTTCAACAATAGGTTTATGATAAAGTAATCCATCATAAGAATGCTTCTATATGAAAAAAATTCCAATAAACACATTAAAACTAGGTTATGCCATGAAAATAAATCGATAGCATAACGGTACATTCCTTAACTTTTGTAAATTAAAATTAAGTATCTTGAGCAATATGACAAGTCTTAGACCTTCAATAGTCTATCTAGGAACTTTAGAATATCAACTCTTGGGTCAAACCTCGGGTTAAATCACTCAGGAACTGTGACGGTCAAATAATGGACTGTTACATGAACGTGACGGTCTATTATTAGGTTGTTATAATAGACTAAATCTAGAAAGAATAATTGGACTCAACGAATGTGACGGTTGTATACTGGACCGTTATATGTGCCTGACGGTTGAGTAATAGGCCGTTACATAGTCAAAATCAGAAAATATTGATAGTGATTTCTAATCAATTGGGGTTTAATGGTACAACTAACTCGGTGTCCTAGTGGGAATCCCAGGCTCGCGGAGAATTACGGAGGCCTTGAAACCAGATTTCCTAGTCCATTGAAAGGAAAATCCAATAGAGAGGTCCTCAAGTTCAAGAATATATTCCTATCGTGCAACAGTGTAACTAATGGTCATATACCAGAATATATGCCATGTACTTAAAGAAATTGACTATATAAATAGAAAAGAATGTGTAACGATGTGAAACCATGATAAAACTCCATCAATACATCATTTAAAATCATGGTTTTAATACGAAACTATAGAGTTTTAACCAATGAAATTAACATATACTTAAAATAACTCAAAGTGCTTTTAGACATGCATGAATCAATTTATAAACTCAAAGTTCATGAAGATAGGCCAAAACTTAGATAACTAGGCTTATTTATAAGCTACCTTGATTGTTCTCAATTCTGACAGAACCCAGCACTCTGGCGGTCTAAGACAGGCGCGTCATATATCTGTAACGGTTCATCGTGGAGTCGTCATAGTGTTGTAACGCTCCGATCCTGGTCCGTCAGAGATTACAGAGAAATTTAAGTACAACAGGCGGTGTGACGGCTTATCGTAAGGCCGCTATATTCTGTGACGGTCGAGCTATAGACCGTTAGAGCCCTGTTGACAGTAAATCAAATAAGAAGATTCTAATGTTTTTAACTCACATCATGCCTGGAAATCATATATAAACTTCTACATGATAGAACGAAGGTTAAGCTAACAATATGCATGGGTTTTCTATGAATTGACAAGAAGGTTTCTTGTTAACTTAGTTAGGGCTAAGGATATGCATGCATGATATACAAGTGCATAGGTCCTAGTAAAACATGAAATTCATGGTCTATAGTGCAAGAAATCACACAAAACCAGAGGGCTTTTACTCTTATCATGAAGTTCTTGCCATTCATGAGATAACATATCTCTTTACTGGACTTTCACCTTCCAATTTGGGACTGCAAGACACGCCCTAGTTCCTCCCTTCCTGTGAGTTTTCAGCAACTTCACGTTGCTCTAACTCCTCAATATCTTGACCTAAGGACATGAAATTTTGAGGGTAAGAAGGTGAAACTAAGGGGAACAGAAAGTTCTAAAGACACTTGGACTAATTACCTCGATTTGATGTTCTAATCTCCTGATCTTCAGTAGACTTTTGCTCAGACTCCTGGGTTGCTATGGTCGAACAAGCAACTTTGGAAATTTCAAACTCCTTATGTAGTTGATCTCCTAGCACTAAATTTTGAGGAAGATTAGTCCTCTGTATTAACAACAAAAAGTTCTAAAGAACTTACCCAAAATATTATCTTCTTACCTTAGTTCCACGCGAGCCAATGTAAGGGTCGCGCAGGTCGAAACTAGGGTCTATTTATAGGTTCTAGCAAGGGTTTTGTGGATTAGATCGATTCTAGAGTCCTTGTTAAAGCTTAGATCGACTTCTGAGAGTCCTTAACACGTTTACTAGTCCTCTCATCTCGATCCCTAAGAGATAGACTATCAAAAATTTAATCTTTTTACTTATTCTTCCATTCACGGAACAGACAGAGCGTGACGGTCGACTCTTGGCGCGTTACATGCATGTGGCGGTCGCACGATAGACTGCTACAGCCACTGTGCGTAGAATTCAACTAAATTCAAACTCTTTTATTTATTTTATCCATATAATTATCCATAAAAGGATATTTATCTTTAAAATTCATGAATAGGCTAAATAATCTTCTAGAATATGGGCAAAACTTAATGGGCTTGATCCTTAAACCTTTTGTGCTTCAATTAAATAGACTAGATTAATCGTTTACCATAATTGTGCCTTATAATCAATTTAAGCTTTATAATTTCTAATAAAATTTTAGAAAATTCTTAAAATAATCCAGAAATTATTTATATAAATTTTGGGGCACTACACCCTCCCCCACTTAGAAGAATTTGGTCCCCAAATTCAATACATGGAGTATATGGAGAGTGTACTTACAGTTGAATAATTCCGAGAATCTTTTCCGCATGGCTTCTTCCGTTTCCCAAGTTGCTTCGGACGGTCATGATTTCTTCCATTGAATTTTGACCATAGGAATAGCTTTATTCCTTAGTTGACGCACTTCCCGTTCCAGAATCTTTATTGGTGTTTGCTCGTACGTCATATCCTTCTAAATCTCTAAATTATCGTAAGTGATAACATTGTAAGGATTATATACATACCTTTTCAACATAGAGACGTGAAATACGTCATGAACTCCTGCTAATTGTGGAGGTAAAGCCAATCTATAAGCCACTTCGCCGACCCTTTCGAGAATTTCAAATGGACCAATGAACCTTGGAGTTAGCTTGCCTTTGATGCAAAATCTTCGAATACCACGACCCGTAGAAACCTTCAAATACACATGATCTCCTACCTGAAACTCCAAGTCGCGCCTTCGATTATCAGCATAGGATTTTTTCCTATCTTGTGCCATCTGTAATCTTTCTCGAATGAGCTTAATTTTCTCTGAAGAATCCCTGATAATGTCGGGGCCTAGAATTTGCCTTTCCCATATTTCATTCCAACATATCGGTGATCTACACCTTTTTCCATATAAAGTTTCAAAAGGTGACATCTGTATACTGGCCTGATAACTGTTGTTATATGTAAATTCTATCAGAGGCAAGTGATCATGCCAACTTCCTCCGAAATCAATAGCACAAGCTGTAATGCCCCGGGTTTTTCGGATCTTTTTGGATCATTTTAGTAGGTCTCGGAGTGTGTTTTATGATTTACACGTGTTTTTCCCTGATGTGCCTTCGGAACTCTGTGCAGGGCAAACCGTGGCGTTCTTCGACTCCGGGACAGTATCACTGCGTTATGTTCCTTCCGAGGATCGCGGAGGTAATTTTTCGTAATTTTCTGAATTTATCGAATTGTTGGGTTTTCCTATATATACTAACCCTTTTCTCTTTCCCCCTCTCATTCTCTCTTTCTCACTCTCTCTCATCTCTTTCTCGCCCCCTCTCCCCGGGCGGCCGACGGTGGCGGAGGAGGGCGAGGTGACGATGGCGGGAGGCGAGGAACGGGGAACGGGTCGAGGATCGAGGGCCGGTGGCGCGTGGAAGCTCAGCCGTGGGTTCGTGGAGCGGCTAGGGTTTCACGGCATTTTCTTCGCGGATCGGCGAGCTCGGGGTGCGAAATCTTCGGTGGAGGTAGGGAGATGGACCCCCAGCTCGTGCACTTCCTTTCCCGCGAGTTTCGTAGGCCGTGGTGAGCCGAGCGGGTGGAATCGGGATTTTTTGGGCAAAACCCATGTTTTAGGGCTTGTGGGCCGATCTCTCGTTTTACGGCGTTTTTGGCTGATCCAGGGGTTTAGATGCATGCCTAGGGGCTTGGGGATGGATTCCCCTTTGTTTCTCCATCACCCGGGGGTGATCGGGGCGTGGATCGGTGTTTTGGATGGTTTCCCGCCGTAACGTTCTCGGGAGGGTGTGACGGTCACTCCAGTGACCGTTACATGCGTGTAACGCGCCTGGGCAAGGGCGTTACATTCCCTTGGCTTTTGGCCTTGGCGTTCGTGGGTGTGACGGTCCCACGATAGACCGCCACAGTCGTGTGACGCGCCTGGGTGGGTGCGTCACATCCCCTGTTACACAGCTGAGGGCTGGGGGTGTAACGGCCCCCGACGGACCGTTACATGCGTGTAACGCGCCCGGGGTGGGCCGTCAGGGGCGTTTCAACCGTTGTCTTCCTGACCGTTAAGGGTCAGCGCGTGTAACGCGCCAGGGCGGGTGCGTTACATCCGTGTAACGCACTGGGGCGGGCGCGTTACATTTGTGTAACCCGCTGGGCCAGGCGCGTTACATTCTGCGTTCCTTTGAGCCGTGTAACGGCCTGCGTTATGCCGCCAGGTGAATGTGATGGTCCCGCCTAGACCGTTACAGCCCTGTGACAGTCTAGGGCTAGACCGTCAGGCATTGTGTTGCACCGAGGCAAGTTTTTATGTTCTCCGCCTTGTTCCGCGATGTGTGGGTCCCCGGTCGACCCGGTTGGGACCCAGTGGTCGACCTGCGGTCTCGTGAGTGTCCCAGACACCCGTGGGATTCTGTGTCTGTGTTTTGAGGGTGTCGGGAAGACCGTGTTATCTCGTTTAGCGTGCCCGTGGGTTTGAGAGTCCGGGTGACTTCTCGCCTGTCGGGCTTTCGTGTTACGCTAGACTGAGTCACCGTGTATCGGTGTGTGAGCGGTGGGGTTTCCCCCGCATGACCGTGAGTTTTCCTGGAAGATGATTCCCGAGTGGGCCATGTGTTTGGCCTTAGACTGCGAGTCCAATTATCGGTGTGGCGGCTTGGGCGCTACCTTGGGAATCGTGCTTCTGTGCTTTCCACGTGGGCTGTGTGTGTGGCCTTGGACTGTGAGTCCAGTTGCCCTGCCTGGGGCTGGAAGACTTCTTAGTTCCCTTCCCGAGGGAATGGTCTCGGTGGCTCATGAGCTGCCTCGATATTCGTGCTACCGTGATTTTAGACCTAGAGTTTGGACGAGATTGACGGCCTTGTGCTGTCACGTGCAACGGTCTTGACCCCGAGTCTTGTGACTCAAGGACCGTTGGGTGTAGTGCATCTAGAGGACTGTCCAGAGTCCAGTGACTTAGCGCCACTTGGGTTTTCTCGACTCTCGCGCAGGGTGTGTGCGCGGCCGTGGACTGTGAGTCTCGTTTCTTCTCCGACTGTGGTCACCGTGCGACGGTGCTAGTACGTGGGATGGTCCCCGTACTTTGTCGGGTTTGGACGCTGTTTTCCTTCGACTTGAGAGTCTACTCTCTCAGTGACCCTCCACTAGTCGTAGCCCACCAGTACGCGTGTGCTGGTCGCACCAGGGAGTGGTGTGCGGGCTTACTCTTAGAGGCGGTTTGTGGATCGGTTGCCGTCGGGCCTCACGTCTTGCAGCCAGAGTCCAGCTGAGGGGAAAATCGGTCAGAGGGCCAGACCAGCGACGCACGGTCTGTGTGTGCACACGTGGTTGGGGGCGGTTGGACCCACGTCGACGGGTGTGACCCCAGCTAGTCACTTGTTTGTGGTTACTTGTACGGTGTTCGTGCCTTTGGTAGGAGCTATCACGTTAGGCAGTTCACCTGCGGCGCGGTGTAAGTTGTCAGGGGACGCTACCGGCTGTGCTTCTAGTGGGAGGTACTCCGGTCGAGTTGGGAGTGACAGACTGTCAGTTTCCGTGACTTTGACCTTCGAGTTTCGGTCATGTCGACCGTTGAGTTTCGGTTGTTTCGTCACGGCGCGTGTGTTGGTTTTCGCACCGTCAGACTAGTGCCAGTGACTCTACCGAGGTTGCGTCTTGTTGTGCGGTACCCGCGATCGGATGGTCGGGGTTACACCTTGGACAGCGTGTCCAGGTCGGCTGTGTCCGGGGGACAGGCCTCTACGGCATGGTTGCCGTGTGTTTTTACTTCGGTAAGCGGTTCTAGTGTAGTCCGGTAGCCTCGACCGCGAGGTCAGGGTGTGTTTCTGATACAGTAGGAGTAGTTGTAGTGCCGTGTTTCGACCGGCCACCGGCTTTACTGTTCCTGCTGTTGCGGTTGCTCTTGTAGCCTCCCTTTCCGCTACTGCCATTGTTTCCGATTGGGGTTTCGCGGGACCCCTGCTGAGTCTCTGTCTTGGAGACTCATTCCCTACTTTTCAGGTGTGGTGGCTCTTCCTCGAGGTTCGAGGGCACGGAGCGGAGGTTCTCAGTTGCCAGCTTGCCGGGCCGAGTGTTCACTTGGCATGTGATACGCTTTACTGCTTTAGACTGTACTTTCTGTTGGACTGGACTCTGTTGTAGCTGTAGTTGTTCTTTCTTTAAACTTGTTGTTGTTGGTTGTCCTGCTTCATTTCCTATTTCTTTGTGCCTTCACACTCCTTTTAGCCCTTCTGAGCCCTCCCGGCTCGTGGGCGGCGGTGCGAGTCTCGGGTTATCGGGCCTTCCTGGTAATCGGATTCTCGGGTCGTTACAGCTGGTATCAGAGCAGTGGTTGTGGACGTACATGGGAATTCGAAATATTGTAGTGATCAGAGTCCATAAGGTTCAGTACAGTCGGCAGCTGGCTTAGGGCTTTGTGTTCGCTTTCCGCCTAGTTTCTCGCTCGAGAGCTTGAGTGCGCTATGCGGCGCTGTGAAGGTGGTTGCTGTCCGCGGCTTTCGTGCCAGCATGGGGTCTATGGATCAAGGTCGAGAGCCTTCTCCCTCATCGGTGGTGGCCCTGGTTGTGCTGCGTTGGGTAGAGGTTGCTGGTAGGTGTGAGCTCGCGGTGCTGCGTTCGAGGAATCTACAGCGTGGTCAGGTGACTGGAGAGGATTGGTCGTGGTTAAGTGGCCGTGAGCGTGCTTCGAGGGAGCTGCTGTCGATTTTGGCCACTCCAGCTTGAGGTTTGTCCAGCACCTGAGGTGTTCTGATCGAGAGGTGTGCTCGGGTGAGCGGAGGATCTTCTCGGTGAGCTGCTGTTTCGTCGAGCCTGATGTTCCTGTCGTGCTCTGTGGCGTCAGAAATGACATGTCGGTCTCGATGGTTTTGTGGATTTCGAGGTAAGATTGGGCTGTGGTGTCCCAGTAAGTCTTGCTCCTGCGCCCTTGTGTGCGAATGGGTTGTGTTCGCCCTGGAGTTGGCTTGAGATGTGAAGGCTCCACGGCGAGTTCGGGACTCGAGGATGAGTGCCGGCGGTTGTCGTTATGGCTCATGTTGCGGCTCTTGGCGTGGTGTGTTGCAGTTCGAGGAATTGCAGCAGTGGTGCATCGAGAGATGTTGTGATCATGGTCCGACGGGACACTTGGTAAGTGTTGTCGGAGGAGCTGACCTGATGGAAGCGATGGTTTTCGTTGGTGCTGGATGGTGCTGTTTCCAACATGCGCGAGGTTCGAGGTCAGGTCGAGCGTGGAGTTCTTCCGTTGGTCGGAAGTGCGTTTGGTCTCCCCTTTGGTTGGAGAGATTGTGTTAGGCTAAGGTTCATCGTCTTGCATTGGGTGCCCGGATTGGTTGGCCTTGTGTGCCATGAAGTCCGTGCGAGACGTGCTCCTTGTCTTGGCAAGGCGGTTGCCTATGAGAAGTTGTGCCCCTTCCCTTGTCGTGTTAGGGTGTTGGCACTTTTCCAGAAGGATGAGTGTCGGTTGGGCGGTGTTTTCAAGAATTTGTGGCTGTGCGCGCGGATCAGAGTGCACAGCGGAAGCGTGGTGGGCTTGTGACCCACTGGTTCAGGATCGTAGCGTGGGTTGCTACGGGCGGATTCCTGAGGTTGCGTTGAGCATCGGAGGATTGGTTCCTCGGTGTGAAACGTGTTGCTGCCGTGCCGTTGCTCAAGGTATTATGGTTCTTGGCGCTGGCAGGATGGAGTGTTGGGGATTATACTGGCAGGTGCGCTGTATGAGTACCCTATTCCTGTGTTGGAAGCCATGTCAGGCGTCGGTGTTGGACCTGGATGGGGTTGTTGAGGATGTCGCCTGACGGAGACGAAGGATTTGATGAGACCAGACTGAAGAACGACGCCTGTGGGCGGAAACCCCTTAGGGAGGTTGGCGTCGGAGTGGTGGTCCTTAGCGGGACGTTGGTGTCGCATGGTTATCCCTGGTTTGGTGACCAGCATGGGATGGTTTCCCTGTAAGTCTGAGTCGAGTGAGGTGATGACTGAAGACACCAGGATCTTGTCATTTGATTTCATCGTGCTCCTCGAGAGGGTCGAGTTGGTGTGATGATCGAGATCAGATGCGGAATCCGAGAGGAGTGTGGCTCGAGTTGTGGTAATTGTCTGTGTGTGAGTCAGCGGATGACCTGCTGTGGGGTTGGATCGTGCCTGTTGGGCCGGTGGAGGTTTCCCGTTGAGGTGACCAGTGGATGGTCTTTTCACAGGCAGAAGGTGATGTTGGTTGTGCATCGTGAACGGTGTTGAGCCGATGTTCTGGTTGCGGTCTGTTGAGATGGCTGCGTGAGCCGATGGAGGCTCTGTGTTGGTTGTTCCCTTGCGAAGGGTGTGCGACTTGTCAGCTGGTTGTGAAGCTGATGTATGTTTTGTCTGCCGACCATAGGATGGATAGGTAGCCGTTTCTCGTGTCGAGGGTGTGTTTCCTCGGTGGGTGAGATGGTGGCAGCGGTGCCATGATTAGTTCTCGCGTTGTCTGAGGTGATGCCGGACTGTGTCCTTTGGTATATGCCTGCTCTGTTGGCCAGTGTGCTCGGCGCGAGGAGCGAGGTGTTGTTTGTGATTGTAAGTCTGGCTGTGTCCCTCAGGATCGGTGTTTTCGTGAGGATCGAGGTTTTCTGTGCTGGGGCTCTGACAGCGTGTCAGTTGGTTCGGTGTTCTTCCCCTGTGACTTCGTGCTTGGTCCTGAATTTCGAGGACGACATTTCTTTAAGGGGGGAGGGCTGTAATGCCCCGGGTTTTTCAGATCTTTTTGGATCATTTTAGTAGGTCTCAGAGTGTGTTTTGTGCTTTACACGTGTTTTTCCCTGATGTGCCTTCGGAACTCTGTGCAGGGCAAACCGCGACGTTCTTCGACTCCGGGACAGTACCACTGCGTTATGTTCCTTCCGAGGATCACAGAGGTAATTTTTCGTAATTTTCTGAATTTATCGAATTTTTGGGTTTTCCTATATATACTAACCCTTTTCTCTTTCCCCCTCTCATTCTCTCTTTCTCACTCTCTCTCATCTCTTTCTCTCCCCCTCTCCCCGGGCGGCCGACGGTGGCGGAGGAGGGCGAGGCGGCGATGGCGGGAGGCGAGGAACGGGGAACGGGTCGAGGATCGAGGGTCGGTGGCGCGTGGAAGCTCAGCCGTGGGTTCGTGGAGCGGCGAGGGTTTCACGGCATTTTCTTCGCGGATCGGCGAGCTCGGGGTGCGAAATCTTCGGTGGAGGTAGGGAGATGGACCCCCAGCTCGTGCACTTCCTTTCCCGCGAGTTTCATAGGTCGTGGTGAGTCGAGCGGGTGGAATCGAGGTTTTTTGGGCAAAACCCATGTTTTAGGGCTTGTGGGCCGATCTCTCGTTTTACGGCGTTTTTGGCCGATCCAGGGGTTTAGATGCATGCCTAGGGGCTTGGGGATGGATTCCCCTTTGTTTCCCCATCACCCGAGGGTGATCGGGGCGTGGATCGGTGTTTTGGATGGTTTCCCGCCGTAACGTTCTCGGGAGGGTGTGACGGTCACTCCAGTGACCGTTACATGCGTGTAACGCGCCTGGGCAAGGGCGTTACATTCCCTTGGCTTTTGGCCTTGGCGTTCGTGGGTGTGACGGTCCCACGATAGACCGCCACAGCTGTGTGACGTGCCTGGGTGGGTGCGTCACATCCCCTGTTACCCAACTGAGGGCTGGGGGTGTAACGGCCCCCGACGGACCGTTACATGCGTGTAACGCGCCCGGGGTGGGCCGTCAGGGGCGTTTCAACCGTTGTCTTCCTGACCGTTGGGGGTCAGCGCGTGTAACGCGCCAGGGCGGGCGCGTTACATTCGTGTAACGCACTGGGGCGGGCGCGTTACATTTGTGTAACGTGCTGGGCCAGGCGCGTTACATTCTGCGTTCCTTTGAGCCATGTAACGGCCTGCGTTATGCCGCCAGGTGAATGTGACGGTCCCGCCTAGACCGTTGCAGCCCTGTGACAGTCTAGGGCTAGACTGTCAGGCGTTGTGTTGCACCGAGGCAAGTTTTTGTGTTCTCCGCCTTGTTCCGCGATGTGTGGGTCCCCGGTCGACCCGGTTGGGACCCAGTGGTCGACCTGCGGTCTCGTGAGTGTCCCAGACACCCATGGGATTCTGTGTCCGTGTTTTGAGGGTGTCGGGAAGACCGTGTTATCTCGTTTAGCGTGCCCGTGGGTTTGAGAGTCCGGGTGACTTCTCGCCTGTCGGGCTTTCGTGTTACGCTAGACTGAGTCACCGTGTATCGGTGTGTGAGCGGTGGGGTTTCCCCGGCATGACCGTGAGTTTTCCTGGAAGATGATTCCCGAGTGGGCCATGTGTTTGGCCTTGGACTGCGAGTCCAGTTATCTGCGTGGCGGCTTGGGCGCTACCTTGGGAATCGTGCTTTTGTGCTTTCCACGTGGGCCATGTGTGTGGCCTTGGACTGTGAGTCTAGTTGCCCTGCCTGGGGCTGGAAGACTTCTCAGTTCCCTTCCCGAGGGAATGGTCTCGGCAGCTCGTGAGCTGCCTCGGTATTCGTGCTACCGTGATTTTAGGCCTAGAGATTGGACGAGATTGACGGCCTTGTGCTGTCACGTGCAACGGTCTTGACCCCGAGTCTTGTGACTCAAGGACCGTTGGGTGTAGTGCATCTAGAGGACTGTCCAGAGTCCAGTGACTTAGCGTCACTTGGGTTTTCTCGACTCTCGCGCAGGGTGTGTGCGCGGCCGTGACTGTGAGTCCCGTTTCTTCTCCGACTGTGGTCACCGTGCGACGGTGCTAGTACGTGGGATGGTCCCCGTACTTTGTCGGGTTTGGACGCTGTTTTCCTTCGACTTGAGAGTCTACTCTCTCAGTGACCCTCCACTAGTCGTAGCCCACCAGTACGCGTGTGCTGGTCGCACCAGGGAGTGGTGTGCGGGCTTACTCTTAGAGGCGGTTTGTGGATCGGTTGCCGTCGGGCCCCACGTCTTGCAGCCAGAGTCCGGCTGAGGGGAAAACCTATCAGAGGGCCAGACCAGCGACGCACGGTCTGTGTGTGCACACATGGTTGGGGGCGGTTGGACCCACGTCGACGGGCGTGACCCCAGCTAGTCACTTGTTTGTGGTTACTTGTACGGTGTTCGTGCCTTTGGTAGGAGCTACCACGTCAGGCAGTTCACCTGCGGCGCGGTGTAAGTCGCCAGGGGACGCTACCGGCTGTGCTTCTAGTGGGAGGTACTTCTGTCGAGTTGGGAGTGACAGACTGTTAGTTTCCGTGACTTTGACCTTCGGGTTTCGGTCGTGTCGATCATTGAGTTTTGGTTGTTTCGCCGCGGCACGTGTGGTGGTTTTCGCACCGTCAGACTAGTGCCAGTGACTCTACCGAGGTTGTGTCTTGTTGTGCGGTACCCACGATCGGATGGTCGGGGTTGCACCTTGGACAGCGTGTCCAGGTCGGCTGTGTCCGGGGGACAGGCCTCTACGGCATGGTTGCCGTGTGTTTTTACTTCGATAAGCGGTTCTAGTGTAGTCCGGTAGCCTCGACCGCGAGGTCAGGGTGTGTTTCTAATACAGTAGGAGTAGTTGTAGTGCCGTGTTTCGACCGGCCACGGGCTTTACTGTTCCTGCTGTTGCGGTTGCTCTTGTAGCTTCCCTTTCCGCTACCGCCGTTGTTTCCGGTTGGGGTTCCGCGGGACCCCTGCTGAGTCTCTGTCTTGGAGACTCATTCCCTGCTTTTCAGGTGTGGTGGCTCTTCCTCGAGGTTCGAGGGCGCGGAGCGGAGGTTCTCAGTTGCCAGCTTGCCGGGCCGAGTGTTCACTTGGCATGTGGTACGCTTTACTGTTTTAGACTATACTTTCTGTTGGACTGGACTCTATTGTAGCTGTAGTTGTTCTTTCTTTCAGCTTGTTGTTGTTGGTTGTCCTACTTTATTTCCTATTTCTTTGTGCCTCCACACTCCTTTTAGCCCTTCCGAGCCCTCCCGACTCATGGGCGGCGGTGCGAGTCTCGGGTTATCGGGCCTTCCCGGTAATCGGATTCTCGGGTCGTTACACAAGCCCTGAGCATATCTTCCACCACTTGATTTGTTCTTTCAGTCTGACCATCAGTTTGTGGATGGAATTCCATGCTAAAGTTCAGTCTGGTCCCTAGTGAATGTTGTACACTTTTTTAGAATTACGATGTGAATCTAGGATCTCTATCATATATGATAGCGATAGGGACACCATGTAGCTTGACAATTTCCTTCATGTATAAGGATGCTAGAATATCCACAGACCATCGACTTTTTATTGGTATAAAATGTGCAGATTTAGTCAATCGGTCTATGATTACCCATATACCGTCGTGTCCACCTCTTGTCTTTGGTAAACCCATAATGAAATCCATTCCTATACTCTTTCATTTCTATGATGTAATATCTAAGAGATGTATATTACCTGCGGGTCTAAAATGCTCTGCCTTTACTTGTTGACAAGTGAGACAGCGGGACACGAAATCTGCTATTTCCCTCTTCATATTGGGCCACCAGAAATTTCTTTTGAGATCTTGATACATTTTTGTACCACCTGGATGAATGGTGTACTTGGATTTATGGGCTTCTTCTAGGATCAGTTTCTTTGTATCCTCATGATCTGGTACACACACTCGGCTCTTAAATAGCAATCTTCCGTCATTGGAAATAGAAAAATTCAGCCTCTGTTTTATGTTATCTTTAATCTCCAGTAATATGGGATCATCATTTTGCAGCTTGACCAGATCTTCTATCAATGTAGGTTGAGCTCGGATATTGGCTATAAAATAATCTTCTTCCTTTATGTCAATATCTAAGTTCAACTGAGTAAATTGAGGAATAATATTAGTCATACTAATCATAAGACTTGATAGCTTTCCCATTGGTTTTCTGCTGAGTGCATCTGCTACAGCATTAGCCTTGCTAGGATGATATTGAATAGCAAAATCAAAGTCCTTGAGATATTCTAACCATCTCCTCTGCCCCATATTTAACTACTTTTTAGAGAATAAATATTTTAAGTTTTTATGGTCTGAGTAGACCGTGAACTTCTCTCCATAGAGATAATGACGCCAAATTTTCAAGGCGATAATAACAGTAGCCAATTCCAAATCATGAACAGGGTAATTTTCCTCGTGACGTTTCAACTGTCTTGAAGAATAACTAATTACCTTTCCATTCTGCATGAGGACGCATCCTAAGCTAATGCCAGACGCATCCGTATATACTTCGAATCCACCACCTTCCATCGGTAGTGATATAATAGGAGCTGTAGTAAGATGGTTCTTAAGATTTTGAAAACTCTTTTCACATTCCTTTGACCAGACAAAAGGATTTTCTTTTCTTGTGAGTCTAGTTAAAGGAACAGTAATTTTTAAGAAGTCCTTTATGAACCTCCTGTAATAACCAGCTAGACCCAGAAAGCTCCTTACTTCTGATACAGTCGTTGGTCGGCTCCAGTTCCTGACAGCTTCTACTTTAGAAGGGTCCACAGAGATACCTTCTTTTGAAATAATGTGGCCTAGGAATGAAACTTCCTTGAGCCAGAATTCATACTTGTTAAGCTTGGCATAAAGTTTATGTTCTCTAAGTGTTTGTAAAGCTATCCTCAGATGTTCTTCATATTCCTCTTTTATCTTGGAATATACCAGGATGTCATCAATGAAAACAACGATGAACTGGTCCAGATATGGCTGGAAAACACTGTTCATAAGCTGCATGAATACTGCTGGGATATTTGTTAACTCAAACGGCATTGCCACGAATTCATAGTGGCCATAACGACTTCGAAAAGCTGATTTATAAATGTCTTCTTCTTTAATTCTGAGCTGATGATAACTTGACATGAGGTCTATCTTGGAGAAATACTCTGCTCCCGAAAGCTGATCGAAGAGCTCATCAATACGTGTCAACGGATACTTGTTCTTGATTGTAAGTTGATTCAGTCGCAAGTAGTCTATGCACAGCCTGAGAGAGCCATCCTTCTTCTTGACAAAAAGAACTGGCGCTCCCCAGGGGGATGTGCTAGGTCTAATGAAACCCTTGTCTAATAGTTCCTGTAACTGTCTTTTTAGTTCCTTAAGTTCCGTGGGGGACATCCTGTAAGGGACTATAGAAACATGTGCTGCTCCCGGAATGAATTCAATAGTGAAGTTTACTTCCCTCTCGGGTGGTAAACTGGGTAATTCGGATGGAAACACATCTGGGAACTCATTTACAATTGGAACGTCTGCTAGGATGATTTCCTTGGACTCGGTAACAATGACAGAAGCAAGAAAATTTTCACATCCTTGCGAGATAAGTTTACAAGCGTGAAGAGAAGATATGATAGTAGGATGTTTCTTATATTTGATACCAAGGAAGGAAAATCTTGGAAGACCAGGTTTCCGAAAAGAGATAATCATGTTGCGGTAATTTATGTAGGCATCATGTTCTACCAACCAATCTACTCCTAAAATAGCATCGTAACCTTCCATGTCAAGGCATACGAGATTTGCAGGAATATTGTGACCTTCTACTATTACCTCACTATCAGGATAATACTCGGTAAGTTTTGTTCCAGAACCTAAGGGTGTAGTAATAGCAAGATCGGAAGGTAAGAGAACTGATGTAATTGGTAATGTTTTTACAAAAGTGGTGGAGATGAAAGAATGAGAGGCACCAGTATCAAATAGCACAAATGCAGGACGGGAACAAATTTGAAGGGTACCTTCCAAAAGTCCACCATCCTTGGGTGCTTCTTCTTCTTCTAGAACAGCATTGAGGCGAGCTTGCCTCTTACGTCCTCCACCAGACGTTTGATCCTTCATAAAGGGATAATCTAGCATATGATGCTCCCTACTTCCACAACATAGACACGCACCAAGGCGCTTCCAACATTCTTCAGTCAAATGGCCAAACTTCTCGCAAAGCGTGCAAGCCGTCGTGACTCGCTCCTTCTCCTCTTTGGCTTTCTTATTCTTGTGGGAACTTCCACCGTTCCCGCTCCTGGATCTTTTCTTACCATCACAGCTTTTAGGGGGTTCCTGATGCTGAATCTTTCTTTCTTATAACGCCGATCAGATTGTCGGCTGGACTCTTCTCCTTTTCCCTTCAATTTCTCGACCTTCTCTAAGGTCCGTTCACATAAATATGCCCTCTGAACCATCTCCGCATAGGTACGGATGTTTTGGGTCCCAATCTGCTGAATGAAACCGGGTCATAACCCGTCCATAAATCGATTAGCCTTCAATAAATCGGTGCTGATTAAATGCGGTGCATAGGATGCTAGCCTGGAGAATTGAAGTTCATACTCCGCGACTGTCATCATTCCCTGACGAAGAGAGGCAAACTCTATGGCCTTTCTTTCTTTAACATGTTCAGAGAAGTACTTCGCATGAAATAGAGTGAGAAAATCGTCCTATGTATGAGGTGCATCAGCTGGAGGTGTAGGTACTGATTTCCACCATGTGCGTGCATCTTTATTGAGTTGGAAGGTTACGAGACGCACTTTTTCTGGATCTGTGCATTGGATAACATCGAAGATGCGATTCATTTCATCTATCCAGTTTTCTGCCTCATTGGGATTAGAAGAACCGTAGAAACACGGAGGGTTTAAGCTCCGAAAATTATGATGTAAGTCACCAGCCCTCGCCCCTACGCCTGCCTGGGCCATAGTTTGTAATGCCTGAGTAAGGCCGGCAACTATTTGTTGCATGCCACCCCAATTTATGCGATGAGCCATTGTAATAATGAGGTACCTGAGAAAAATAACAAATTGTTAATTCTCATGGAATTAGAAAGAGATTAATCTTAAAACTAATTAACTATCGTATCCCGGGTGCTACCCAGTTCTCGCATAGGTGAGGAAAGTTTCTTCCTTAGTTCATAGGCAGGGGTCCTTAAACATTGGACTTATCCTATGACATGACTCTTTTTCCTAAGTCTTGAGACTTAGGCCCTGATATCAACATAATTGTCACGCTTCGAGCCTTTATTACAGCGGAAGACTAGCTCGAGAAACGTGAACCACCGGCATGGTAAACCACTTGCAAGCAAGAATGATCAGAGCGCAAGACAATCACACATGAGAATGTAATTGCACAATAATTTAATCCAACTCCAACTTTATTCCATTAATAATCAAAATATTCCAAAACAATATCTTTTCAACCTTCTTTAATCCATCAGACTCAAGAAAAAAAGAAATCACAAAGACTCGATCTAAACAATAGTGACTTTCCTAAGTCTTCACTCTCATTTTTATAAGACCTTCATTCGCTCTCAGACCTGCTACTTGTATAACTCGAATCCGAATTCGTATCACATCCATCTCCTGAAAAGATTGGAAATAGGTAATGAGCACACTTGTCCAGTAGGTATCTTTACATCGCACTATTAAAGTAATTAGCATTTTAGCCCTAAAGAATAAGGTAAAATCATGCGAATGCGATCAATCATGCGATTAAACCAAAGTAACAAAGATGATCATGTAAGATAGAATGAACAAGTATGAACTAGCAAGAATGTAACAAGAACATGATATGGCCTTTCATGAACAAGAATGTACTAGAAAGCCATGTAACAATCAAGTAAGTACTATTTGCTTAATAGCAAGTACTTCATGAATTTCTGTGGAATATCATATAACAAGCAAGGTAGTCATGTCGTGCCATGAATTTTCACTTATTTGTCGAGAAAGTACTCCCAGCGCAATGCGACGCCAGTAGCATCATACCCCATAGTTCATAATAGTATGTTTTTGACAATCAGCCGAGGGGACTAGCATAAAGCCCTTGAACACAATCAGTGCTCGATCGCATCTTCAAGTATAAATCAAGCTACTTCCACGCATGTAAATAATATGGCCAAGAAAGTGCAATTTCAACAATAGGTTTATGATAAAGTAATCCATCATAAGAATGCTTCTATTTGAAAAGAATTCCAATAAACACATTAAAACTAGGTTATGCCATGAAAATAAATCGACAGCATAACGGTACGTTCCTTAACTTTCGTAAATTAAAATTAAGTATCTTGAGCAATATGACAAGTCTTAGACCTTCAATAATCCATCTAGGAACTTTGGAATATCAACCCTTGGGTCAAACCTCGGGTTAAATCACTCAGGAACTGTGACAGTCAAATAATGGGCCGTTACATGAACATGATGGTCTATTATTAGGCCGTTATAATAGACTAAATCCAGAAAGAATAATTGGACTCAGCGAATGTGATGGTTGTATACTGGACCATTATATGTGCCTGACGGTCGAGTAATAGGCCGTTACATAGTCAAAATCAGAAAATATTGATAGTGATTTCTAATCAATTGGGGTTTAATGGTACAACTAACTCGGTGTCCTAGTGGGAATCCCAGGCTCGCGGAGAATTACGGAGGCCTTGAAACCAGATTTTCTAGTCCATTGAAAGGAAAATCCAATAGAGAGGTCCTCAAGTTCAAGAATATATTCCTATCGTGCAACAGTGTAACTAATGGTCATATACCAGAATATATGCCATGTACTTAAAGAAATTGACTATATAAATAGAAAAGAATGTGTAACGATGTGAAACCATGATAAAACTCCGTCAATACATCATTTAAAATCATGGTTTTAATACAAAACTATAGAGTTTTAACAAATGAAATTAACATATACTTAAAATAACTCAAAGTGCTTTTAGACATGCATGAATCAATTTATAAACTCAAAGTTCATGAAGATAGGCCAAAACTTAGATAACTAGGCTTATTTATAAGCTACTTTGATTGTTCTCAATTCTGACAGAACCCAGCACTCTGGCAGTTTAAGACAGGCGCGTCATATATCTGTGACGATTCATCATGGAGCCGTTAGAGTGTTGTAACGCTTCGATCCTGGTCCGTCAGAGATTACAGAGAAATTTAAGTACAACAGGCAGTGTGACGGCTTATCGTAAGGCCGCTATATTCTGTGACGGTCCAACTATAGACCGTTAGAGCCCTGTTGACAGTAAATCAAATAAGAAGATTCTAATGTTTTTAACTCACATCATGCCTGGAAATCATATATAAACTTCTACATGATAGAACGAAGGTTAAGCTAACAATATGCATGGGTTTTCTGTGAATTGACAAGAAGGTTTCTTGTTAACTTAGTTAGGGCTAAGGATATGCATGCATGATATACAAGTGCATATGTCCTAGTAAAACATGAAATTCATGGTCTATAGTGCAAGAAATCACACAAAACCAGAGGGCTTTTACTCCTATCATGAAGTTCTTGCCATTCATGAGATAACATATCTCTTTACTGGACTTTCACCTTCCAATTTGGGACTGCAAGACACGCCCTAGTTCCTCCCTTCCTGTGAGTTTTCAGCAACTTTACGTCGCTCTAACTCCTCAATCTCTTGACCTAATGACATGAAATTTTGAGGGTAAGAAGGTGAAACTAAGGGGAACAGAAAGTTCTAAAGACACTTAGACTAATTACCTCGATTTGATGTTCTAATCTCCTGATCTTCAGTAGACTTTTGCTCAGACTCCTGGGTTGCTATGGTCAAACCAGCAACTTTGGAAGCTTCAAACTCCTTATGTAGTTGATCTCCTAGCACGAATATTTGAGGAAGATTAGTCCTTGGATGTAGCCTCAAGGAAGGCAGAGGAAGGCAGTCGGTAGTTATTGGAAGTGCAACAGGATGTGGGGAAACAAAGGCCAACTTCGCCAATCTCCACGACGGGTTGCTTGAAGACCGCCAGGAAGTGAAGAGTTTGGAAGAGAACAAGGCCAAGGCCTACGAGTAGGGAGTCGAGATGTGATCGCTGAGTACAAGCGATCAAAAGAATTCCACCAAGACGTAGTGCAGGTTTTCAAGCAGGTTTAGCACGACTTGTGGATGATGCTGCTGTGGAAGATCCAAGCGGTGCATCTTGAGGTTAGGTTGGAGGACTTCCCATATCTTGGGATCTAGAAGGGTGGGCCTAGCATGTAACCTTCGACCTTTTTGTAAATGTCTCTTCTTTTTTAATGAAATGGACTCATAGTGCTTTCCATGGTTGTGTGCATCATATTGCGAGTGAGCCGAGTGTTAGGCAGTTGTCCCATATGCCTTGTGTTATTTAGGAGCTCACTTTCCTCCGGGGTATTCCTAGTTGTAAGGAAGGGCTGGATTACCTTAACTCGCTAGGGGGTCTAGCTATAACAAAACTATGTTTGAGTGCCTGGGTGGCTTTGCCTAAGAGAAAACATTATCTGGCCCTTAGGTGACTTTGCCCGAGGAAAAACTATATGACCGAGCCCTAGTTTGGCTTTTCTTGGAAAGGAACTACGATCAGGCGCCTAACTAGCTTTGTCCGAGAGAAAAAATATTTGGCCGAGCACCTATTTGGCTTTGCTCGGGAACAAACTACAATTGGACGCATATGTCACTTTGCCTAAAAGAGAAAACTATCTGATCGAGTGCTTGTTTAGTTTTGCTCAGGAAAGAACTATGATCAAGCACATAAGTGACTTTGCCGGAGAGAAAACACTATCAGACCGAGCATTCGTTTGGCTTTGCTCGGGAAGGAACTACGATTGGACGCTGTTGACACATAATATATATATATATATATATATATATATATATACAATAATGAAAAATGAGAGAAAAAATGAGAGAGAAGAGGAAAAGAAAATAAATAAAATAATAATAATAATAATAATAAAAGGATAAAAAATAAAAAATAAAAGAGAGAAGAGAAGATATAACAATAATAATAAAACAATAATAAAATGATAAGATAATAACAGTATAAATAATGATACTAACATATTTCATCTTATATTTCTTATTTTTCAGGGATGAAAGAAAGGACGAAGACACTGGGAGTGGGCCGCCCAGGGCCCATCGACCACCAAAGTGAAAGTGTCGCCGAGGCCATGGTCAAAGCCCATCCGAACTCGAAGTCCAAAATAGAAGGAGGCGCACCGATTGTGCTAAGGCCGAGATCCAAGATGAAACCGCGCCGATGCTTCAAGGGTTCTGTAACCCATTATAAAAGTTGAGGTTCGACGAAGAAGAAGGGGGCTCGGCGAGTAACATAGCGGCGGATAAAAAAAATAGAAGAAGAGACAAACAGAGGAAAAGAAGTGGAGCGAGAGCTTGAAAAGAGAAGAGAGCCCGTGAAGAGAAGGAAGAGCAGAGGTAGGGGTGCTACCACCGTCGTCCGATGCCCCATTCGGGGCTATAGTCCCCTTTCCCTGGTTCCCTCTCTTTTCTATTTTATATGCTCGTTTCTGCTTGCAAGTCCTGCAATATCACGTCCTCTTGAGGCTTCTGTCTGTACCCTGACGATGCTTGATTTTATATGAATGAAAGATATATTGATACATCTATTCATGATAAGAATTGCTTTTTTTATATGTATTGCTGTAACCAAATCCCCTTGATGTTCGCCCGTGTGCTCCCATCATTCTATCTCGAATTTCTGTAGCTCTTGTTTACGTTTCTTTCGTTTAACCCCGGGCGATAGTCTTATGGCTGCTACGACTTCGCAGAGATAGTGGGAGTATTATCCCATCTATCAATGACATTCGCGAAGCCATTGCTAAGCTCCGGGGATACTGAGTCCTGGCGCTTACTCTCTGAGTTCTACCGCGAGTAGTCGAAGTTATTTACCTCTGATATAAGACGGGAGCCCGAGATAGCCCATCTCGTGGCTTTCCCGTCCCCCAAATCATGAGGAAAAGCAATTTTGCCTGGCCCTGGTCTGGTGTTTATGTTCTCTGGATAGTTTCTTGTTCACTCAAAAGAGCTCAAGCCCGGCAACTTCCATGAAATCCTAAACCCCAAAACCCATTCTCAACTAGCCTCGGCGCCAACAGCTCTCGGCGCAGATCCCAGGCCGGTTACCTCCCGCGCCAAAGCCACGTTTCCCTCATTTCCGCGCTGAGTGTATGAGCCCGCCGATGGCATATTTTCGTGCCGACCAACCCTCAGCCGCGCCGAGGCCCTTTTATTCCTACGCCGAGACCCTTTTATTTCCACACCGAGCGTATAAGTCCCGAGCTAGCCGCTATATGCATTCGTCCATTTGCCGTTTTCAAACCACCCCCCCCCCATGCGAAATATGCACGCGTGATTAGCTGTTGGGCACGTCATGGCCTGCTCATTGCACCTCACATGTCAAAGACATCCGAGTACGAGATATTCATAAATGCATGGCCCCACTCACTATGTGCCTTCACGCAAATAGCCATTAGCCCATTTATTAGTCACATGCATACCTGTTCATGGTTGTAGACACCCAATTTTGGTCGATAAATTGAGCATTTTTCTTTGTTCTCCCAGTTAATGCCCCGATTGATCCTTAGTTGGTTGATTTTCTGGGATTTCTCCCCGTTCTTGGCCCAACATTTCAATTCCGTACCTTGGATCTTGTCTCGAGTTTGGCATTCCCGCGCTATCCGCTCTCATCGCTTTCTTGCTCATAGCGCGTTGAGGATCTAATTGAAGTTATCATTTGAGCAGTTGTTATTTCTTGACATTTGATCATTATAGCATCCACTTTGGATGTTATTCTCACTCAACATTTGATTAAATGACTGCCCAAGGATACTTCTCTTTTTTTTAAATCATTTAATGGGCCTTTAATTATCGCGCTATGTCGTCATAGCGCGTTCTTCATGAACGCGCTATGGAGATATAGCGCGTTATCAGGCAGAACCCAGTCCGACCCGGACTCCCTTCTTTCGACTCCGAGTCCTTATAGGGTGTTTGGTTGCAGTTTTTTACCTCTTTTTTCTCTCAATTTTAAAAAAAAGAGGAAGAGGTCTTATAATCCCGTTTGGTATGCCTCTCCTAATTTTTAAGAAGATACTATACTCCCATGTAAATCTTCCTAAAAAAAAAAACAACACTCTACCAATTTTTTTTTAAAACACTCACCACGTCTCTGTCTCTCCCACTCGCGAACCCCAGCCCCCTCCCCCCTCCCCTCCCTCCGGCTCCGCCTCCCCAGTGCTCAGGCCCCCCCTCCGGCGCCGGTTCCCCCCCGTGCGCAGGCCCCCCCTCCGGTTCCCCCCCCCCCCCCCCCGTGCGCAGGCCCCCCTCCCTCCGGTTCCCCCCTCCGGCGCCGGCTCCCCCCCGTGCGCCCTCCCCTCCCCTTCCCGGCAGCCCCTCCGGCTCCGGCCCCCTGCGCCCTCCCCTCCCCTCCCTGGCAGCCCCCTCCCCCCCCCTCCGGCTTCCCCCCTGCGACCACAGCCCCTCCCCTTCCCCCCCTCCGGCGACGGATCCCCCTGCGCACCCCCTCCCCCTCCCCTTCCCCCCCTTCCGGCTCCGGCTCCCCTCCCCCGACGGCTTCCCCCTCCCCCTTGCGGCACCCTCCCCTCCCCCCGACGGCGCCCCCTCACCTCCCCCGACGGCGGCCCCCTCCCTGCGGCGACCTCCCCTCCCCCGGCGGCTCTCTCTCTCTCTCTCTCTCTCTCTCTGCAACTGCCGGAAACTGTCGGAGGCTACTCGGAGAGGAAGACCCCTGACAAACACATTTACACAAATTTTAAAATTTATGACACTACTGCCAAACAGAAAGTGTCTGGTTTTATCAATTTTAAAATTTAAGTCAAAAATTATGTTGACACAAGTTTTTAGATAGAAATAGATTTAAAAAAAAACTGCTCCCAAACACCCTATTATTTGGTAAGTTTCCAATTGTTTTCCTTCCAAAGGAAGGTTTCTAAACCTAGTAGGAGCCTTTCCCCCGCATTAATCGACAGGATTACCTCAATTTGAGCCGCCAAATCATCGGATTGAATTGAACTCCGACCTAGGGTTGCTTCTTGATCTTTCTCCTATAAATTGCACCCTTTGGCCGTCGTTCTCGGGGGATGCCACTCAAGATATTGATGATTAGGAGGAAGTTCTTCGTGCCATATCAATAGATCCTCGCTTCTCGCACACCCAAGGGAGTATTTAGGGGCTCTTTTCGTGTTATTCCTCTTTCTACTCTTTTTCTTTCCCCAATCTACGAATTTTAATCTTTGCATAGCATTGCATATTGATTTCAAAACACTCCTTTTACGAAATACATGCATACACACACACCACACCTATCTTTTGCCCATCCATAGGGGTTTAAAAACCACCAAACCCCCAGGTAATCGAGCCCCCCGTTTGCATGCTTTTGATTAAGAATAAGGGTAGATTCTACTAAAATCTCGATCTAATGGGCCTTTTGTTTGTTGTTTATGATTGTTTGCAGGCACTAGAAGACAAATACGTGGAGCCCTTGCACCTAGGCCGGCCTTGGAGCAAGGAAGGAACGAATCCAAATAAGCCCGCTTCCTGTCTGATATCGCGCTATATGTTCCTAGCGCGACCTGAAGAACGCGCTAGGACGATACAGCGCGTTCATCTTCAGGCCTACGGTTGGCCCCCCCTCATGAATTTCTGAGGTATGTAGCATGCCCCTATTTTAGTCTTTTATTATTTGGCATGTTTCTGGCCTCAGTGGCGATCACGGATCTTATTAATGCATGTTTCACCCCTCTTTTATCACCGACTTTAGCGCTTTTATCTTGCTAGATTATCTTGCTAAAGGCAAATTCATCAATTTTGGGGGTGTTCATAAATTCATAATCTACAAATTGGCGATCACGGTGGGACACTTTGTGCTACCACGTTCGTGCTTCTAGTTGCCTGCTTGTCCATATATCAGTGTGTGTGTTTATTTGATTTTTGGGCTGTGGACGCGTAATTTTTTTATCGTTTGTTTATTTTTTTGTTTATTATTTATTAGTTTATTTATTTATTTATTGATTTATTGGCGTGCCAGTCACCGAAGTGACAATTTTATTGTGCGCTCGATCTGACATGGTCAGTCGATTGTGAGTGATCGTGTCGAGACCTGAAGTCCGTCATACCATGAACGTTATGACGTTAATTACGTCCTTCCAGGGAAGGACAACCCTTGATTAAACGCTAAAGTAGGAGGCCTCGAGAGGCAAACAGATATTCACATGCTTAATTTTAAACTTCTTACCAGGGCCAGGGAGGCGGGTAAGATAATAACATCAACCACAGAAACAGACTAGATCGTGTGATTGACGGCTCAAAACAGTTATACTTGGTGGGAACAAGGAGATAGAAGATGTCCACCACGGAACGGCAGAGCCATGACCATGATATAGGTTTAAAGCTTCGATCGGTATTTCGACAGCCTTTCCTCTTAATCTGGGTTACGCCCAGGGGGGAAATAGGCTATCACCCACGAGATGCTGGGATGAAAGCCGAGAGATAGAGAGGCCGAACCTCCCAATCCGTATACATATGGGCTATAGGGCAATGTATGATTTTCCCTTTGGAACGCTAGCGGAATTCATGCAGTGGCAGAATCCCCCCGAGCAAAAGGGTTATTCGTAAATCCGTTGCAGTTAGGTGGAACGTAGGGGTTATGACTCCCCTTCAGTTTTATCCCCGGGACATATCGGGTGATCCACAGATATCCCTTTGTGGGTTCGTTTTGGGTGTTGGAATTCATTGGGCGGTAGATTGGGCTCTCGGCACACTCTGAATGGGCATAGGCTCTCGGCACGACCCAAAATGGGAGGGCCAGGGCTTCTGGCGCCAATAACAAGAAGGCCGGGGGTTCCCGGCGCCAAGACGAGAGGGCTTGGGTTCCCGACGCGACAAAGAAAAGCAAAAGGGGAGCTCTTCGGCGCAGGCTTCCCGGCGCGAGGAAGAAGTGCTAGAAGGGGGGTTCTCGGCGCAGCTAAGCCAAAGGGGAGGGGGCCTCCCGGCGCGGCCAAAGTGCCAGGTTCCCGGCGCGAAGGGCAGAAGGCTTCCCGGCGCGGAGGATGCAGAGAGGGCTCCCGGCGCACAGGGAAGAAGGCCAAGGCGTATGGGCTCCCGGCGCGCGGGGATGAAAGGGGGAGGAGCTGTTCCTGGGGGTTCTCGGCGCCTGCAGAAGTGGCGCCGGGAGCTATTCACCCGGTTTACTGTAGGCTGAGCCGAGAGCTGTGAGGGCGCCGGGACCAGAACAGAGCTTACGGTACTCTGTTTTGGGTTTCATGATGATCAGGTTGAAGCAAACGGACCCTGAGGAGTCAAAATGGCTCAATTCACTGGACTTCGACCTGTTTTGGTATGGATTCCCAAGGAAGGCCGGGAACATAAGAAGAGTGGGAGGGGAACAATAGGGGATAAGGAGCCTCTGTCACCACTGATAGATAAGGTCCCGGGGATGGGTTTCATGTCATCTCTGGCATCCTGGGAGAATTTTGACAGCATCTCCCCTGGACTTAACATTTTGCCAGGGAATGATAGACGATCACCCACTGAATGTCGGGGTGAAAGCCAAAAATAGAGGGGTATGGAACCCCTGGCGCCTGTGTATGCTTGGAGCAATATCTTGATATCCCTTTTGAGACCGTAGAAGCTTATGCAGTGGCAGAGCTTCCTTGGTCTGAGGGTTTATAAAAGCCGATCGGGTTCGAGGAACCGCGTAGAAGAAGGGGAGTTGCTCCCAGTGGTTGTCGTCCTCGAAATGCGTGTGACGACCCAAGGCATCCCTTGACAGAAGGTCGGATTGTGTTGAGCAGCTCACAAGGATATTTACAGGGTTTATCAATGGTAGCAAGGGTTTTACGGCTTGAGGTTTACAGATTGGCCAAGAGGAAGGCCTCTCGGCGTCAATGGCAAGGATGCCAAAGAGTTCCCGGCGCGGGCTTCCCGGTGCGCTAATGAGGTGGCCAAGGGGCTCTCAGCACGGGGTCTTCCCGGCGTGAAGACAGGTCGGCCCCGGCGCGATGGTGAGAAGTGGAACGGGTGGCTCCCGGCGCGCCCGGGAGATGGGATCTCGGCGCAAGAAGGCTTGCGCCGAGGGCTGTTCATCAGCTTCACTGTTGGCGGGGCCGAGAGCTATGAGGGCGCCGGGAGAAGAAACAGAGCTTACGGTACTCTGTTTTGGGTTTCATGTTGGTTTTGGCAAGAACTGACGGACTCTATGGACTCTAAACTGCTCAAGGCATCCACTCTGAATTGGATTAGGCCTAAAATTCAAGGGAGTTTTAGGATTCGAGAGGCATCTGGGAGGCCGAAGTCTGAATGCCCCTGTCCATTGCCATCGTCACGCAGAGCTTGGGGACATGCTTGATATGGTCATTCGTCGCCCTGGGAACCAAGAGATGGCTGTCTCTGGCCCCAGAGGCGGCTTCGATGACATCAACGGAGGAAGCACATACGCTTGGAACCCCGGAGTTTCTCAAGCTTCGATCATTGCACAGCACGGCTTCATCCCAGCAGCCAAGGAATAGTATGTTCCGGGCTCCGAGGTGAGCACTAATGGTGCTACGAAGCAGAGAAAAGAAATAGGCAAATCGGATCGTCATGCTACTGGTTTACAGATAACACAGGGACGGGCAATAGGGCTTCAGAAGAAGCAAAAATCAGGCTCAAACTATAACCCATCGTACATATATATCCATTCGTTTGGCGATGCCCATCACGGAAGACACATGGTGAGAAAACCCATATGAAACACCATTCCAATACTCAAACCGATTACAGGGAGAGAGTGAGGGAAAGGGGAACAGACAGATGCCGAGATGTCTCGGCTACATTATATGAATCAAGATGAGACTTGAAACGATTACATGAAGCAGAAGAAAAGAGAAAACAAACATGGGGGAGGGCGGAGCATTGACTCCTCTCCCTCCCCCGGATGCCCACCTGGAGCTTCTTCCCTGGGGATGGGTCTCTTCTCTCTTTCTTTTTCAGCGGAGGAGGCTCTCTCTCTCTCTCTGGTCTCTTCTCTTTTTTTTTCTTTTTTGATCGATGGTCTGGCTTCCGATCCTCCGATCCCCTTTTCTTTCAAAGGGGGTATGTTTATATAGGTCTCATCCTTCTGTGCTCTCGGTGGAGGGCAATCGGTGTGGCCAGCTTGCTTGCCACAGCTCCCGGCGCGTCCAGCGGCCCTTCGTTGAGGTTCCCGGCGCCATTCTCAGAAGCCCAATCGACCGGCCCATTTGGTGCTTTTAGGCCTCACACTTGCCTTGGCTTCTAATACTTTTGCATTGACTTTTATCATAACCGAAAGAGGCCCCTTTAGTAGTGACACAGCTTTGTTGAGATCATCTTGAGGTTCCATCAGTGAACGAACTGGGGTTTAATCAGTATTGCCGTATGAATGACGACAAAACCGGGTATGTTTCATTGGCATTGTCATCCGAATGGTGACAAGACCGGACATCAGCTTCAGTCTGACAGACTTCGGCCGGGTGTGTAATCTGTGGAGAGGATTGCTCTTCTGTTCTGACTTTGTAGGAGCCCTGACAATCTTTATCTGTCGGTGCCGGCTTCATCTTTATCTCATATTACATCCATCAGTAAGCTGACATCTGGCTTACCCTGACATATCATCCGTGGATTCTTGGACAAAGCAGTAGTACAGCTCTTCTTAAAGGGCTGGGAGGTCTCATCAGTCGAGTGACTGCAGCTTCATCGGCGCTGCCGTCTGAATGACATTGGCACCGGGCATCAGCTTTGGCCGACAAAGGCTTTAGCCGGGCGAATGGTTGACGAGCTTCATCATTGATCTTCCACTGTTGGTCAGACCCTCTTTTCAATTGTGCTTCCACCCTTGTTCATTTTCCAGGTGTCAATAAGCGGCACGGGGTCTGCAGGTGTCTTTCATCATTCGAGGGTATATTCCTCAGTTTTATCCTTGACATTATCCTTCAGCTTGATCATGTTGCTGTAGTAACCTTCTGCATACCCATCTTTCACTTTCATGTTTTCGTCTCTGCGTTTTCTGACTTCATTGTCACCGTTTGGAGATTCTAGGCATTGCCTTGGACTTCTCGGCATGGCGCTCTCGGCGCGACCGTTGTCGGCGCGGCCGTCTCGGCAGGGGCTTCTCGGCGCGCTCACGCTCGCCGGGCTTCCCGGGGTGAGGCCCGGGGTGAGGTCTTTTCGGCGGTTGCTTCTCGGCGCGTGCCGCTCTCGGCGCGCTTTTTCTTTGGCGAAGGGGGGGGGGGGGTTCCCGACACGCATTTCTTCGCGCCGAGAAGCCCCTCCTCCTCTTCTTTTTAACCCGGCGAGAGGGCTTTTTACCCTCATTTCTTACTTCTCTTTCTCTCTCTTCATCTCGGCGGTGGCGGTGAGCTGTGAGCTTCCCCCCCCCCCCCGAGAGCGTCATTCCCCCCCCCCTTTTTTGCCAATTTTTTTGGGGTAGGTCTGCTATATATACGGGATTGAGTCCCATTTTATGCTCGGGATCACTCCCTCTTGGTGGGTGACTCCCTATTCTTCTTGGGCATACCTCGGACAAGAGGAGATGCTGCCGAAATTTTTGAGAATTTGTTTGTCTTATTGTTTCATGCCCATTCATCTTTCTGATGCTTCTTTTCTTATCTTTTTCTGACTGCAGGTGCTGACATGGCTTTCAGTTCTGCTGCTGCATCTTTCGGAGCCGTTGGAACAAGTTCATCGGCTTAGCCGGACATATCTCGGGCCAAAGTCAACTGGTTGAACGTATACAGCCTGAGCTTTGGCTATGACCAGATTGCTAGTGTCGACGAATCTTCCGATTCTGAAACTGACACCGTATCGACTGCTGAAGTTTATTCTTCCCTGGAAGGTGCTGAATTCAGGAGAGCTGCTGACTACCGCCCGGACTTGCCGAAGGATCGTCATTTGCTGCCGTTTGTTCGGACTTTCACCATACGCGGAATGCGGGATGTTATTATTGCCCGTTCCGTGGAAGCGGCAATACTTGCCGATAGAGACAGCATGAAGGGCTCTGTCTATCGAGCCCGAGCCATATATCTCCCAGGCGAACAGAGGGACTGGAATGCTGTGCTGGGCATTTCCGATTTAGAACCCGAGAAGAAGATGCTGACCCGGGCCCCAGAATTCACCCCTGCAAGGTGGGATCATACCACCGGCCGTGTCCACCGAGAGAAGACCTCATTCGGACTCTTTTTGGCTCCTACGAAGTGGGGTTATAGAGACGAGCCATTTGTTCTTAACTGCCTGGCTGTTCAGTTTAAATATCAGCTGGCTGCCGGCTGGTTTGGAGATGCCAAATTGACAGATGCCCATCTTTTTAGGGTTGGAGCAGTGGAGTTCACAGAATATGTTTTGAAGGAGTATGCCCCTCTATTGGTTAGAGCTGGGGTATACCACAGTGTATTTGCCTCCAGGTTCCGCTATCCCGTCTCTCGGGGATTGTGTTGCGGCATGCTTGAAGTGTTCTGCCCGCAGTTCAATACATTCTATACGGCGGAAGGCGAGACATCCCTCGACCTCTGGAGTTTATCGCAGCTTTATGGCCTACCCATGGACGGAGAGCCATATGAGGAGGTCTGCCTGGATGATTCCATCAAGGACGCCTCTAATGGAGAGGCAGCTATTCTTTTGGTTATGCATACCGGTATCTGATGAAAGCTTACCGGTCCATCTGTTTGGCCTACAGTAGGGGGTCCTCCAAAGGCTATCAAGCCAGGGAAAAGAGCAGCCGACTGAGAGTCCGTGTGGGGCAGTGGATACAATATTTCTTTGGGGGTCCCTTGAGGTACGCAGACTTTCCTTCCGTAGGGCTGACTTCCGGTAAACAGGTCAGGGCCCCCCGTTACAAGTCAGCACTGCCAGCTTCATTGCGTCGGACTGGCGCGGATGGCCCGAACCCAGCAGGGGTTGATCCCATTACCCATTGTGCAGCCTATTTAACTTTCTGGCTATGCACTTTCGCTCTCCCTCAAGGGGACGAGACGATTATTAGACCAGAGGCTATATATCCTGCCTGCCAGATGGCTTGGGGAATGCGATTGTCTCTGTGCCCAGTGGCTCTGTGTTTAATTTACAAATCCTTGGGGGACTTGCATAGACATCGGACCCCCCGCTCTTCGAGGACCGTGGGTCCCTTTCATTTCTTCAATGCCTGGGTTTGCAGCATTTTCCCTGAGCTGGCCCCGAGAACTTTGCAGTCAGACACACTGCTCCCTCGTATGATTGAGTTCGCTAGCGCTGAACCTGGTCCTTTCTCAGAACAGCTGTTCAAGATGAGGGGTAGGCTAATAAGAGTGTCTGTAGACGCACCTGGCAGCATTCACTTTTGGAGCTTGGCAGCAGGTTCAGCTCCCTTGGTGGACCCTCAGAGGGAGTGCAAAATGGAGGAGGTGGAGGTTTATGTCCATCCTGTTTCGGGGGTCGCCGCCACCCGGCCTCTTTTAGAACCAGAATTGGTGAGGTGGGCCATGGCCATACGGCCCAGTGTATTAGTTTTCAGGAAGGGGGGCCTGCTCATTTTGGAGCCCTATTATCCCTTCCGCTTTGGCAGAAATTTTGGTTACGACCAGCATATCCCTCCATCGGCTGCTCAGTTTCCTCTGGAGAGCCGGGCCAAGCACGGGTCTAGTATTGCCGGCGACGGTCGGATATGGTGGGATTTCTTTCATCGTCGGGAAGACACAACTTTCAGGGTCCCGACCGTCTCCAATCGTCTCCCTCGGGTCTCATCAGACTATATCAAGTGGTGGAACATACGCACCAATTTTTATAAAGATGGCAGAGGCGCTTTCTGGGATGTGGCCGAGCGCTCCTTTTTGAAGCGGCAATCAGGGCCTGTATTTGATATTGACGAGGTCCATCTGAGGAGGCTTTATTCCCAGCACCAGAGGGAGGCAGAAGCTTATATCGCTGCCCGCCGGTCTTTGAAGGAGGCGGGTGCAGAACTACCCACTCCTGTCTTTTCTGAAGTTGATGTAGACACTTTCACCAGAGACTTGAGACAGCTGGGCCACATAGGGGACACTCATTTGGAGGTGTAGTATCCATTCCCCTCGGAGGAACCACTCTCGAAGGCTACTTCTTGGAGGGGTCCGGCAGACAGGTTTCATCCTTATAGGACCTTTGTGCGGAGGGAGGACCGCACCCAGTCATATTATCAGCACACCTCCTGGCTTTTTGTACTGTTAAATGTCCACGGGCTGACAGTGGAGAGCCCGGTAGCTGTCATTCTAAATAAGCAACTTTTTGTTTCTTTCCATTATGTTGACGCCTGGTGCATAGATTACCTCGGCCTATTTCATTGCCTTGATTTCCATGGCCATAAGGACTTGGCCGCCCTGACGGAGAAGTGTCAGACTATTGGGGATGTATGCTGGCTTGTGAAGGAGGCCGCCTCCCGATCAAAGGAGGTAGCTTATATGTATTGGCCGCTTTCCACATTTTATGACGGCCCAGCAGGTGTGCTCCTTGTTTGTTTGATCATGGCTTCTTTCTTCTTATTGTCATGTTTTGCATATGTTGACTATGACTGTCTCTCTCGTGTCTCGCACAGATAGGCCAGACATAAAACGGCAGGGGCTTTACAGGAAGATAATTGCTCAAGCTGAGAAACCTGCCCACTTTGAAATTCCTGAAGCAGCACCTACGACCACTCCCCTGCCTCCGGGCAAGAAGAGGAAGCCTTCTGTGGTGAAGGTTGCAGTCGCCAAGGCCAAGAAGGCCAAGGTTGCTCGGACTCGGAAGTCGGCTTCGACTGCGAAGGAAGCTGGAACCCCTCTTCCGGATATCCCTTCATTTGACGCATTCGCATCTCAGAGGGAGGCCGCACAGGCATCTGCCGAAGGTGACGGTGATAGCTTGTAGCTGGAACTTCCTTTGTCGTCTTGACCAATCTCCTAGGGAGTTCTTTGAGGCTGAACTTCTTTTTATCTGATACAGCCCAGGAGCAGGTTGAAGCGCCTGTGGAGACGGACACAAGACTGCCTTCTCCCACCCCGGTTGGCGAGGAGGAGGGTAAATGTGCTTTTTCCATTTGTTTCATACTTTCGTTGTTTTCTTTGCTATACTTCTCAGAAGTTTTCTTTTCTTGTAGCAGTGGCAGTCGGGGAGCAAGCCGAGGCCATGATGATGACAGAAGAGCTGCCTCGACCACAGGAGGGTCACAAGACTCGGCCAAAGCAGAGTACTATTCCGGCCAGACGCATAATCACTCGATCTACATCCCGCCATGCTTTAGAGGTACCGGCCCAGCATATAGCTAGTGTGGAAATATCTTCGGGCAGCTCCCAGGTCGCCTCCCATGAGGAGGAAGTAGATTTCAGCGACAGCGAAGAAGAAGGTATTGCCGAGTCAGAAGCCCCTCCTGCACTTGCGAAAGGTGTTCCGTCTCTCCGACCCGCCGAACTATCAGTGTTATCCCCTGAGGAAGAATTCCAGGAGGAGTTTGCCGGGCTCGATACTGAGATTGACATAACTCCACCACTCGCCATTTCGGCCACGGAGCTTTCTTCTCTTTCGCCCCATTTTGAGGGTGCGGACCCTGCTCCAAAGGTGGGTTGTCCTTCATGTATGCTGCTTCATTTGTTTCTTTTATGTAGTGCTGAAGGTCGCTTTGCTTTGGTCTCAGAGTATTGTTGCTGCTACCTTGGCCACCTCCACATCCTTCATGGACATTTCCCTTGTAGATTTGGCTATTGTTCCTTTTCTGCCTTTAACTTGCACGGGGGCTCCTGAGATCATTCGCCCTGTGCCAGTGCGGATACAGTCCTCGACAGACTTGGCATCATTAGACTTGGGGGCTGCAGAAGAAAGTGTCATCCCTGCTAGGGCTTCAGATCTTAGAGCCGAAGCAGATCCGGCCAGGAGCTCCGCTTTCATACCGGCCGCAGTAATGTCAATCGCGCCCGAGTTAGCAATTCCTGCCATAGTGGCTACAGAGTCCGAATTCCTGCCTACACAGTCTAAGGCACCTCTGTCCCCATCACCAGAAAGAGCAGCTGAAGGTGCAGCCTCCATTGCAGAGATAACCCCATTATTCATTGATTCTCCTCCCGCGGATGTTCAAGGTGTAGCTCCCGAGGCAGCAGCAGAGGAGGAGTCTTCAGCCCAGCAGGGGAGTACAGAGAGATACCGGCTAGCTCTTTCGGCAGATTTGCCTTCTTCGTCCTCCCAAGCGGGCATTGGACTATGGGCAGATATTGACGGAGAGGTGACTTACGAAGTCGTCGCATCTGCTTCCTTTGGCTTTACTTCTCCTGACAGCTTCGTCTGGCAGCATCTGGACATGTTACGCCAGCTAGTAGAGTCTCAGCCTGGCTTGACATATCTACAGCTGAAGGAAATCGCCAATTGCCTCACCGCTGGCCTGCAAGCCATGGGCTGCCCTTTGGACACATGGGCTCAGCGGGTCTTGCTTTTGTTGAAATTCGTGCATCGGAGAGACTTCCTAGCACGGATTATGGTTGACAGGCTGACGGCGTTGAAGTTGCAAAGGTCGGAATGCAAATCCGAGGTGGAAAAGCTAACGCTGACACTTGATGAACGCCAGGCCGAGCTACAGAGCATTATTCAGCGGGAGGAGGCTATCCAGAAACGGGTAGCCGTTTTGGAGGCGGAGCTCACTGAACTTCGGGCCGAGCTGCAGCAATTATCTTCTATTCGGCCACAGTCCACCGAGGAGGTGGCTTTACTGGAGGGTCAGGTGATGTCCTTCCAGGACCTGTCCATGAGGCTTCAGGAGGAGGAAGCGCGCCTTCATGAGTTAGGAGCCCCCCCCTATGTTGGTCTTCTGGCCTTTGAAGATATCTTTCGGCGGCCATGAATTATCTTCACTTTCTTTTCTTTTCTTTCTTCTCTTCCCATCTCTTTCTCTCCCCCCTTTTTTTTTGTGACACAGCGTCCCCTCGGGGCCCCTTATGTACTCACTTCGTAATGAAAAGAAATCTTTTGGCTTCATGTGTATCCATCTTATTTACTATGTGGTTTCATCACTTCGGGGAAGTAGGGTAGTGGTTTTAGCAACCCCTCATGTGAATGGCTCGTATCTAGCAGGAGAGCGTCCACCCCTTCAGAGAAAGGATGGGGAACTCGCTCCACCGCGTAACGGGCATCCGAAGAGGTGCTTAAACCGGATTGTGTTGGTATCAGCAAACGTCCCTCTTGGCAATATGTGCTATGAGGGAGACAATTTGCAGGAATGTGAAAGAAGGGGTTTCATCAGAATAGACGGAAAGTCTAGACTGGGTAGAGGTTATGGCAGGTGGGACATTTGAAGGGGGCATAGTTTTCATCAGAACAGACGTAGGGTCTGAACTGGACAGGGTTTTATCATTGATCGGGTGAAATGCCAGTCTATCAATAGTTGGTTTCATCATCGATATTGGGTTTATATCGAAGCAAAGGGTTTTATAAGTTTCATCAGTATAGACGAAAGGTCTAAACTGGGTAGGGTTTCATCATTGATCGGGCGAGGTGCCGGTCGATCAACAATTGATTTCGTCATCGATGTTGGGTTTATATCGATGCAAGGAGATTTCATAAGTTTCATCAGAATAGACGAAAGGTCTAAACTGGACAAGGTTTCATCATTGATCGGGCAGGATGCCAATCGATCAACGGTTGGCTTCATCATCAATATTGGGTTTATATCGATGCAAAGGGATTTATAAGTTTCATCAGAATAGACGAAAGGTCTAAATTGGACAAGGTTTCATCATTGATCGGGCAGGATGCCAATCGATCGACGGTGGGATGTATGTGAAGGCGTTGGTCTCGTCAGGACAGACGTAAGGTCTATTCCAACAGGTTTCATCGCATGTGGGGCTTGCCAAGAAATGCGTAGGCTTCATCAGGACAGACGTGAGGTCTGAGCTGGACAGGCTTCATCATGATGGTCATGGGTTTCATTGTCGGTGGGACGTTTGAAAGTGGGTATGTAGGTTTCGTCAGGGTAGACGTAAGGTCCACCCCGGGAAGGCTTTATCATCGGTGGGGCATAGAGCCAGATGACCGACGGAAGGCTTCATCAGTGAAGGGGAGGTAAAGGTAGCGTGCCGGTTGGCATGGAACTTTTAAATTACCACATTACTGACCCAAGTGCCCTTTCGGGTTTTCACCGGAGCCAGCCCCCTCTTGCTTTTGCCCACGCGCCCTTTCGGGTTTTCGCGTGGCGGGGTACCCGATTTTGCCTGCGGTGCCCTTTCGGGTTTTCACCACAGCTGGGTTTTTGGCCATTTTTGCCCTTATCCGGGATGTCCAAACAAGTCTGGCGGGGTATCTCTATTTTTAACCCCATTTTTTTTTATATATATACATATGTTTCCTGAATCGGGACTTCAGCATGGATCGGGCGATGTGCTGCTTCATTAGTGCATGTTCTTATCATCGGTATTGGGTATATACCGACGCAAGGATTTTATAGGTTTCATCAGGGTAGACGTAAGGTCTACACTGGGCTGGTTTTATCATTGATCGGGCAAGGTGCCGATCGACCAATGGTGGATTTCATCACGTCGGGACGTAAAGGGATATGCAAATTTGATAGGACGGGTTTCTTCGTTGATCGGACAGGGTGCCCATTGATCAAAGGTGGGTTTCATCATCGGTATTGAGTTTATACCGACGCAAGGATTTTATAGGTTTCACCAGGATAGACGTAGGGTCTAAACTGGATAGGTTTCATCGCTGATCGGGCAATGTGCCAATCAATCAACAGCAGGTTTCATCATCGATATTGGGTTTATACCAATGCAGGGATTTCATAGGTTTCATCGGGATAGACGTAAGGTCTAAGCCGGATAGGTTTCATCATTGACCGGGCATGGTGCCGATCGACCAATGGTAGGTTTCATCATCGGTATTGGATTTATACCAATGCAAAGATTTCATAGGTTTCATCGGGATAGACGTAAGGTCTAAGCCGGATAGGTTTCATCATTGATCGGGCAAGGTGCCGATCGACCAATGGTAGGTTTCATCATCGGTATTGAATTTATACCAATGCAAAGATTTCATAGGTTTCCTCGGGATAGACGTAAGGTCTAAGCCGGATGGGTTTCATCATTGATCGGGCAAGGTGCCGATCGACCAATGGTAGGTTTCATCACGGTGGGACAGGAAGAGATGCACGGCTCTAGTCGTCATAGACGTAAGGTCTAGACCGGACAGGTTCCTTTGCCGGTCAAACAGGGTGCCCCGTTGACCAAAGGTGGGTTTCATCATCGGTGTTGGGTTTGTACCAATGCAAGGATTTCATGAATTTCATCAGAATAGACGTAAGGTCTAAACTGGATAGGTTTTATCGCTGATCGGGCAATGTGCCAATCGATCAAAGCAGGTTTCATCATCGGTATTGGGTTTATACCAATGCAGGGATTTCATAGGTTTCATCGGGATAGACGTAAGGTCTAAGCCGGATAGGTTTCATCATTGACCGGGCAGTGCGCCAATCGATCAAAGCAGGTTTCACCATGGTGGGATTTTGGCAAGGTATGAGGGTTTTATCAGGACAGACGTAGGGTCTGAACTGGGTGGGTTTGATCATTGATCGGACGAGGTGCCGGCCGATCGACGAGAAGTTTATGACGGGAGGTGAGGTTTCTTTAGGATCACCATATTACTGGCCCAAGCGCCCTTTCGGGTTTTCACCGGAGCCAGCCCCCTCTTGCTTTTGCCCACGCGCCCTTCCGGGTTTTCACGTGGCGGGGTACCCGATTTTGCCTGCAGTGCCCTTTCGGGTTTTCACCACAGCTGGGTTTTAGCCATTTTTTACCCTTGCTCGGAAAACCTGAACAAGACCGGCAGGGTATCTCTATTTTTAACCCCATTTTTATTTATTTTCATTCTTTTATTCTCTCTTCCCCTCTTTTTGGGAGGGTAACAAGTCGGACTGTCATTAGATCATGATAAGGGATGGCTCGGCTAGGGCGGAGTGCCGCTAGACCAAGGAAGAAGGGTAGCTTGGTTAGGGCAGAGTGCCGCTAGACCAAGAAAAAGGGTGACTCGGTTAGGGCGGAGTGCCGCTAGACCAAGAAATAGGGTAGCTCGGATAGGGCGGAGTGCCGCTAGACCAAGAAAAAGGGTAGCTTGGTTAGGGCAGAGTGCCACTAGACCAAGGAAGAAGGGTAGCTTGGCTAGGGCGAAGTGCCGCTAGACCAAGAAATAGGGTAGCTCGGTTAGGGCGGAGTGCCGCTAAACCAAGGAAGAAGGGCAGCTTGGTTAGGGCGGAGTGCCGCTAGACCAAGGGAGCAGGGTAGCTTGGTTAGGGCGGAGTGCCGCTAGACCAAGGAAAAGGGTAGCTCGGTTAGGGCAGAGTGCCGCTAGACCAAGAGATAGGGTAGCTCGGTTAGGGCGGAGTGCCGCTAGACCAAGGAAATGGGTGACTTTTAGCCTGATTACTCGGGAAATATTGGTTGGGCGGAATGATACAGCTTTAGGTGTCTACCGTTGAGTGGTGAGAATTGGATTTCCCCTCGGTGGTTAACAACCATGTAGGCCCCTCCTTCGTAGACCCTATATATCACATAAGGACCTTCCCAATTAGGATTCAACTTCCCTTTTGGGTTGGACGCCATAACTTCTCTTTTCTTGACCATGACGAGGTCACCTTTCTTAAATTCTCGTCCTTTCACGAGTTTGTTGAATGCAGTGGCCATGCGGGCCTGGTACATCTGGATATTCTTCTGAGCTTGGAGGCGCTTCCCTTCCAATTCAGCCAATTCTTGTAATCTTCTTTCTGCATTGGTTTCTTCGCCACGGGCCAGGTCATATTGGACTGCCACCCTGAGTGACGGGACTTCCAGCTCCAGTGGAACTACTGCCTCTGAGCCGTATACCAGTGAGTATGGCGAGCACCCTGTAGGTGTCTTGAAGACAGTGCGGTATGCCCATAGAGCTTCATACATCTTTTCTTCCCAGTCCTTCTTATTAGAACTGACGACTTTAGCCAACAAGGTGCATAACGTTTTGTTGAAGGCTTCTGCCAATCCATTTGCCTGTGGATTGTAAGGAGTGGAAGTCCTCCACTCGATCTTATACTTCTCGGCGAGCCGATATATCTTTTGATTTCTGAAATGACTTCCATTATCAGATATTATTCGGCTGGGGATCCCAAACCGGAAGATAATGTTTTGTTTGATGAATCTGGCAACCAGCTCACCAGTCACTTCTCGTAATGCTATAGCTTCCGCCCATCGAGAGAAGTAATCTGTTATTGCCAGTATGTACTTATGTCCGGCTGAGGAGGTCGGTAGTGGGCCGACTACATCGGTTCCCCATTGTGCAAACGGCCAGCTAGGGACTGTAGGGTGCAGAACGGCAGGTGGCCTTCTAGGCACAACAACATGCTCCTGACATTTCTGACATGACTTCGCAAACTTGCAGCAATCTTCAAACATAGTGGGCCAATAGTAGCCCAGCTTCTTGATTTCTATCTTCATCTTAGGGCCAGCTTGGTGAGCACCTGTCGTCCCAGCATGTATTTCTTTCATTGCTTGCCAAGCTTCCTCAGTGGACAGGCAGCGGAGCAAAATCTTCTTGCGTGCATCTGCCATTATTCGGAACAGAGTTCCATTTCTGAATTCATAAGAATCTTTGATCCTTAGAAGTTTCATCTTTTCTTCTCTTTTCTGTGGCAGCTGTTGGTGTAAAAACCATTGTAGCAGGTGCTGTCTCCAATCAGATGCCTGTTCTGTACTGATCATGGCGACTTCATTTTCTTCGGGGCAGCCTTCTAGCATGCTGGGGACTTGCCGCCGATTTATAACAACAATGTTCAATGTCTCATCCGGTGGGACTGCTATTGAGCTGGCTAGCTTTGCCAATGCATCAGCCTGGGCATTATGTGCACGGCCCACATGCTTGAGCTCAATATGATAGAATTTCGCCATGAGGCGCACAGCTTTTTGGTGGTAGGGGTTCAACTCCGGCTTTCGCACTTCGAACTCACCTTGGATTTGCTTTATTATCAACATTGAATCCCCGAATACCTGAAGCATCTGGATGCCCATGTTGAGGCTGATGTGCAACCCGATTATCAGAGCTTCATACTCGGCTTCATTATTAGTGCAGGGCTTGTTTATAGAACAGGAAGTATGCACAACCTCCCCCTCTAGCGATCTTAGTACAATACCGGCTCCGGCCCGTATTCTGGTCTTTCCATCGGAGTCTGTCTCTGTTCTAGATGCTCCATCAAAGAATAGCTGCCACATAGTTGACTGAGCCTGGCAGGCTTCTAGTGTCTCATCATCGGGTAACTCAGTCCCCAACATATCATTCTCTGGCACAGGATGCTCTGCGAAGAAATCGGCCACGGCCTGTCCTTTTATTGCCCTCTGGGGTATATATGTGATATCGAATTCCATCAGAATTACTGCCCATTTGCCCAACCGGCCTTTCAGTACTGGCTGAGTCAATATGTATTTGAGCGGATCTGCTGCAGATATCAATCTGATTTCGTGTGACAGCATATAGTGCCGGAGCTTTTTAACGGCAAAGACTAGTGCCAAGCATGTCTTTTCTATATAGGTGTAGCTTTCTTCAGTTCTAATCAGCCTCCAACTCAGGTAGTATAGAGCCTGCTCTTTGCCTTCTTCATTTATCTGTGCTAGCATTGCCCCCAGGGAACAGTGTGTGGCTGCAATGTATAGTATCAGGGGCTTGCCCTTAATAGGTGCCCCCAGTACTGGAGGGGTCTTGAGATATTCTTTCAGCTTCTCAAAAGCTTCTTGACAGCCCTCGTCCCAGAGGAACGATACATCTTTCATCATGAGTTTGTGAAAAGGGTGGCATCTCCCCGACAGATTTGATATGAATCGTCGGATGTAGGCCAAACGTCCTTGTAGAGATCTCAGCTCGTGGAGATTCCTTGGTGGAGGGAGCTCCTGGATAGCTTTAATCTTGGATGGGTCGATCTCAATGCCCCTATGACGGACAACGAACCCAAGGAATTTTCCACTGGACACGCCGAAGGCACATTTCATAGGATTCATCTTGAGTTCATATCTGCGCAGCCTCTGGAACACTATCCTCAGATCTTGCAGATGATCTTCTCTTCTGCTGGTTTTCACCACCAGGTCATCGATGTAGCACTCCACTTTCTTGAAGAGTAAATCATCAAAGATCTTTGTCATAGCTCTTTGATAAGTAGCGCCGGCATTCTTGAGGCCGAACGGCATCCTTTTGTAGTGAAATATCCCCTTCGGGATGCGGAATGCAGTATGCACTCTGTCTTCTTCAGCAATCCAGATCTGGTTGTATCCGGACGACCCATCCATGAATGACAGGGCTTCATGGCTAGTGGTTGCATCGATCATTACTTCAGTGATTGGCACTGGGAAATCATCTTTCGGGCAAGCCTTATTCAGGTCCCTGAAATCTACACATATTCTGATCTGCCCATTTTTCTTCTTCACGGGCACTATATTGGCCAGCCATGTAGTATATTGGTTTTCTTCAACAAAGCCCACATCGATCAGCTTGTCGACTTCTTTGTTGATCTGATTTATCAGTTCGGGACGCATTCTCCTGGCAGGTTGCTTCACAGGGCTTGCCTCTGGGTTTATCGCCAATCGGTGCTGTGCCACATCAGAACTCAGTCCCGGCATCTCATCATATGTCCACGCGAAGCAGTCTCAGAATTCTTTCAGAAACTGAACATACTGTTCTTTGACAGCTGGCTCCAGCAATGCACTGAGGAACGTAGGCCTTGGCTCATCTGCTGACCCCAGATTCACTTCTATCAGCTCATCGACGGTGGCCTGGCCTCCGTCCTCAACTTCGGGTGGGGCTTCTTGCAAATCAATAAAGCCTCCCGGGATATAATCTTCTTCATTCTCATGATTTTCTGCTTCATCACACTGATCATCAGCAGATGCTGGTGCATCGTATAAGGCCAATATGGCCAGATTCTGTCCAGTCTGCCCCGAGGACGTGACTGGCTCAGCGGAAAACTTCGAAGTGGAGTCTTCCGTGCTTAGAGGCTCTTCTGATGTGGGCTCCCCTGAGAGGTCATCATTATGTAGAGCTCGGAACTCTTCTAGAATGCGCCCAAACTCCAGGCACTCTTGCAGCTCTCTGGCTACTTGGTCTTCATCCGGGGTTCCGGTGTCAAATTGTGCTTCGGCCTGGAACAGATCCTCTTTGCAGGACGGATTCTCCCAGCACCAACCCTTCTTGGTCTCATCAGACATCCTTGCCTCCGGCTGGTTGTCTTGGGCTTCATTGTCTGTTATGGATTGATACATAATCTCTTCATCTTCAAAGGGGTATTGATCATACCCTACTTCTGGGGAATCTTCATTCGGGTAGAAGGCTGAGATGACATCCACCTCAGCTTCGTAGTATTCTTGCAGGGTATAACCCAGTCCCGGGTGCTGTGTGACCTTCCTCAGCTCCTTGCTATCTCGAGGCGGATCCCATAACTCCTTGAATGCTTTCTTCTGAGCAGCAGGCTGTATCGATGGCATTTGCATCTTGGAGAATATTTGTGAAACCCGTTGGGTAGTATAATCCAGGCCCGTAATTGGTACCATCAGGTTTGCAGCTTCTTCAGGGGCCATGCAATCTTGATCATCTTCTTCGACTGCCTCTCCGGTGTAGAATATGATAGGGGGTTCGCCGAAGCGAGGGATTTCCATAGTCTTTAGGGGCAGCACTGTCTGGTATTCTGTGCTGGCTATGGGTTTGACTAGACCCTGAGGAACTTCCACCTGTGTGTATTTTTCTTTCATCTTTTCTTCAGTATCATCTGGGTGTATGCCAGGAGGAGTGATCCGAGCAAAATCACCAGCATAAGAGATGTGAGACACCCCGTGCTTTTTAATGTAACCCTTTGCCGGCGGCGGAGACCAATTTCTTGCTTTCGTCGTCGGCTTTTCTTGGCTGACCACAGTTTCTTTTCCTTTATCCCTTTGTGACACCTCGGTGTAATAGGATGCATCGAGCATATGGCACTCGAACACTTTGAAGGGATGTAGGTCTGCAAACACCCTTTCCTCTTTTCCTTCATGGCAATATTTTATGCATTGGTGTAGCGTGGATGGCACTATCTGATATTCGTGCAGCCACGGTCTTCCCAGCAGGGCCTTATATGTGGTGTTGGAGTCGATTACATAGAATCGTACCACTGTAGTGAGGTCGCCCAGTGTGAGATTAAAATCAGCCACCCCGAGAGGTGTTTCACATTTCTGGTTGAATCCTGCAATTTTCATGTCTCTGACCTTGGTGAGCTGTAGATCAAAGTAATATTTCTGATAGATGCAGTATGGGAGAATATTCACAGCAGCCCCTGGATCTATTAGTATTCTGCTTATCGGCTGACAGTTCAGGGAACCCCTCCTATATAGCGGTCTATTATGGCCGGAATTTGGGATTAGCATATCATCCTCTGTGAATGTGACTGATGGCCCGGCATTCACCTCTGTCAAGAGTGCTTCACATTGTGCCGGGGACTGCAGGGCATCCACAATTGCTTGGCGAGCTTCTTCACTCAGAGAGAGAATTTCCCAGATGGAGAATCTGGTAGGGAGCTTCTTCAGCATTTTCATGACTCGACTGCCCACCCGGACATTAGATAGTCTCATCTCCTCTGCCCATCGGGGTCTTGGAGGTTCATGTGGTGCCTGTGGCCTTGGCTGCCCAATCCCAATTTTATCTTCTTCATCGGTCTCCCGGAAGGCCTCTTCTGTAGCGACTGCCCCTGGTTTTGCTAGAGGATTACCTTCTTCATCTTCTTCATGTTGTTTCTGCTTTCCAGCCGCTGTCTGCTGGCATTTATTGCTCTTATCTAGAGCAGTATGAGATGGTTGCTCGTCTTCTAAGCTGGACAAGAACTCCAGGAACGAAGGATCTTCATCTGCCTTCTTTTTGTCCTGGTACAGACTGGCAGGGGGAGGAACCTGGACACCTCGTATCTCTGGTTCTGGGATTTGATAGGGTTGCTCCCCTCTGAACATGATATTATGGTTGGCTGGTGGTGGGCGCCCCCATCTTCTCCCAGAACGTGTTGCATGGGCCGAGGTAGAGGCTTCTGCATGGTTAGCTTCTAGCGGAGCGTTGGATGCTTCCGGCTCATCATCCTCCCCGGGCAAGGAGAAGAGTACTGACAGAGTGTTACATTGTACTGTCGTGACCTTCTTTCCTTTCTTGGATTTGGGCCGTTTCTTCTTCTTTTGGGAATTTGACTTTGCTGGCTCCTGCCCCCAGAAGGGCTCATTTTCAGCTTTTTCTTGTTCTGCCTCTGGCTGTTCTTTGATTTTCGATTCTTCGAACTGTTCCCAGAGTATACAGTCTTTCATCAGCAGATGCTTGGGCTTCTTCTGCTCGTACTCATCGAGCTCATTAATATATTGCTGCAGATGCCTGGCTGCAGGGCTTACTTCTTTATGTGTAGGGAGGGGAGTTTGTCTCCTCCGGTTGTGAGTAGGGATCCGAATGACTGGTCCAGTCTCAGTTGTATGCCATATTGACTTTATCGGAGGCGGCTCAGGCCTTGGTGTAACACCTCGAACAACTGCTCCGCTGGTACTGGCTGCAGGAGTATTCTTTCTGCTTTTTATGGGTATCATCTGCCATCCTTCCTGATCTTTCTGCGGGGTGAGGAAGCAAGCTTCATAGGTATGCTTGGTGCATTCTTCAACGGCCTCCTTGGGCAGCTGTTGGTAGACTGAGATCATATTGGCAGCCATTCTCCAGGGTGGAGGCTCATGCGGATGAGGCGGCTTTACCTGGTAATCTCCCAGCTGCAGCTCACCTTTCTTGACCATTCCTTCCATGATATCTTTGAAGACATAACAATCTTCAATTGCGTGCCCCAGCGCACGGTGAAATGGACAGAACAGCGGATCATCCTTCTTTGCTGCATCTGCTGGTCTTTTGGGTTCAGGCAATGTTACCTTATTGAACTTGTATGCCCAGTTGAACAGTGCGGCCGTCTTATCCTTTGGGAAGGAATATGCTTTTCTCATCTTGTCTCTCAGAGAGACTTTATCTTTTCTTTCTGCTGTATCTGCAAGCGGGGGAGCTTCATCTGCCCCTTTCTTCCCCTTCTGTTGCTCGAAGGTTCTGAAATCGACGGTGTTGGCCTCAAAGTGTGATGGCCGTCGTTCATTGGATTTTCCCTTCGGCATAGTGAGAACATTGGCGGTCGGACGCTTGGACAAGAACGTCTCGACCTCTGCCACTATATTGTTCAGTCGGTCGAATGTTCTGACATCTGCACCGATCATCTTTTCTAGCACCTCCCTCCTGAGGCTCTGCTTGCATATCTGCACCGCATCTTCCTGATGAGGAGGCCTTCGGCATCTCATGGCTAAATTCCTCCACCTTTTGATGTAGTCCAGTGCAGTCTCATCTTGTTTCTGCCTGGTTGCATATAGCTCTGCTATCGTGATTTCCCTTTCCGTGACATGAAATCTGTCGCGGAACTTTCTTTGCATATCAGGCCAATCAACCACTGACCCGGCTGGCAGGCTTGAGTACCATTCAAAGGCCAACCCAGTGAGGGATGAGCCAAAGAACTTGAGCAGATAAGCTTCATCGACTGCTAGGTCGCCCATGATTGTAGTGTAGTAGGCTATATCCTCCCTAGGGGAGCCTTGACCATTAAATTTCTCAAACTTCGGCGGCTTACTGACGCCTGGGGGTAGTTTCTTGGCAGCATACTGGGGAGGATAGGGTACCCTGTACACATCATAAGTACCCGCATCACCACCAGTCTTTTCTGACAGCTTCATTTCCACAATTCTTTCAATCATCTGCTTGTGGGCCACAGCTGGATCTATCTCTTCTGGGAAGAAGTGAGCTTGTTGCTGGCTGTGAGGAGTTGTCATCACAGTGGTGCGCAAGATGGGCGCGGTAGGCTGTGTCTGAGACACAGAGGGCTGAGCTGTTGTTTGCTGTGGAACAGGTTGACTTGGTGCTTTGCCCTTATCAGCTAGGAGAGGATTAGCCAGGATAGTTGTTTCTGTGGAGCTGGATGTCTGCCCCGTAGGTTCAGCTTGCTTCGAGGCTGATGTAGCTTCTTGTCTCTCATTGAGCTGTCTTCGGAGAGCATTGATCTCCTGCTGGTATCTTCTGAACATCATCTGGATCATGGGATCCATGGTTGATGGGATTTGTATGTCTTCAGAAGTCCCTTCAGCATCATCGCCGAAGGGGTTGTCTCCATCTTCCGCTGTTACCACATTAACTGTCATAGTGGTAATCCTGCGAGCTTCATCATCAATTTTCATTTTATCCTTTGCGGCCTGGCCTCTTCTTGTGACAGGACCAGGTCTAGTTGCCAGCCTGAGCAATTCATCTGGCTGAGTTGGTAGCATATCTTGCCCCCTGGCCAGTCCAGCCATGTTGCAGGCGAAGATTTGCATATTTCCTTTTCGCCCGTAGACCTTTCTTTTTATTTGGCTAGGATATCTGAGCCGGTCAAAGACCGATATTCTTTCTTTGTCTTCTTCCCCGTGCAGGTCTTCTTCATTATATCTGGCCCTGAGGCCTTCTTCATAGTCATTTGAATCGGAGGAGGAGGCTCCGATCATCATTTCTTGGAAGGTTTCTTCTTCTTCATCATCCCTGGTGCCCAAGGCACGGGATAGTCTTTGTTGACCTAGGGCAGAGCTCCCTAGGTAGTGGAAGTAGTCTTGGACTACTTGCTTTGTCTCTTCAGAGTCGTGCCTTTGCGGCTCAGGTTGGAACATCAGTCTTTCCTGGCTTCTTTGCTGATAGGCCAGTCTTGTTATCTGAGCATTCAAATGCTCGGCCTTGGAATATCTGAAGATGTCGGCCTGTCTGGCACAGGCCCTCGATCTTCTTGGGACGGCAACCATGGCTGGTTCACACATTCCCGCATCGTCATTCCGGCAGCAGTTGGCAGCAACATCATGGTTCTTTCTCTGCCATCTTCTGCCCCCGGCCCTGGGGTGGGTGACAGCAAGGTCTTCTTTCTTCTCAAGTCTCCTACCCCTCATCATGGGGTGAGCAACAGTCAGTTTTCTTTCCCTATCATTTCTTTCATCTCTCCTACCCCAGGCTCTGGGGTGAGCAGCAATAGCATTTCCTGTTTCTTTTCCCTCTCTTCTTTGGCTTCCCGCCCTGAAGCGGGCAACAGCATCATTGGTAGCCTTCTCCTCATCTTGAGTTGGAGCCCAGCTCTGCATCTTCTTCGGTCGCCAGACCTGTTTGTATTTTGCTGGCTTGGGCGCCAGCGGCTTCCTCTCATCGGCCTCCCAGTTGGCATGCCTGGTGGCCAGAGTTTGGAATCTGTTGGTAGTGGGCACTTGCGGGACAATCACATCCGGCTTGACCGCCCGCGGGCAACCGTTCAGGTTCGCTCGGACACCCCCGATCATCATTGTCTTTCCGGAGTTGGAAAGACGGCGTTCAACAGCAACATACCGGCTCCTCCGGTTAGTTCTCTTCCCCTTTTGAGTAGCAGCGGGGACCATGTCCCTTTTCTGGACGTGGTGGACATAGCAGGCGACGGCCGTGGGGGCCGTCTTCTCTGGCAAGCTGTCCTTCTAGACAGCGGTCTTCATTGGGGCACTCGCAGCAGTGCCTTGCTCATTGTTATCGACATTCAGAAGGTCGGTGTAGATGACGCCCAAGCAGTTGGGCAGCCCGACAGCTGGGGGAAACGAGCCGAACGCCAGTGGTACCGCCAAGTATCCCTCCTGGACATGCATGTCCACCGGTTGTTTGTCGAAGCAAACGGACATGATTCCAGCTGTCATTGTAGATTCCTGGAAATAAGGAAAGTACACAGAATCAGAAGTTTCAGGGGGGCCTGCCGGGCCTACTACTTTAGCGTAAAGATGAAGGGAGACTCGGTCCCACCGGGCGTGCCAGACTTGTGGACGCGTAATTTTTTTATCGTTTGTTTATTTTTTTGTTTATTATTTATTAGTTTATTTATTTATTTATTGATTTATTGGCGTGCCAGTCACCGAAGTGACAATTTTATTGTGCGCTCGATCTGACATGGTCAGTCGATTGTGAGTGATCGTGTCGGGGCCTGAAGTCCGTCATACCATGAACGTTATGACGTTAATTACGTCCTTCCAGGGAAGGACAACCCTTGATTAAACGCTAAAGTAGGAGGCCTCGAGAGGCAAACAGATATTCACATGCTTAATTTTAAACTTCCTACCAGGGCCAGGGAGGCGGGTAAGATAATAACATCAACCACAGAAACAGACTAGATCGTGTGATTGACGGCGCAAAATAGTTATACTTGGTGGGAACAAGGAGATAGAAGATGTCCACCACGGAACGGCAGAGCCATGACCATGATATAGGTTTAAAGCTTCGATCGGTATTTCGACAGCCTTTCCTCTTAATCTGGGTTACGCCCATGGGGGAAATAGGCTATCACCCACGGGATGCTGGGATGAAAGCCGAGAGATAGAGAGGCCGAACCTCCCAACCCGTATACATATGGGCTATAGGGCAATGTATGATTTTCCCTTTGGAACGCTAGCGGAATTCATGCAGTGGCAGAATCCCCCCGAGCAAAAGGGTTATTCGTAAATCCGTTGCAGTTAGGTGGAACGTAGGGGTTATGACTCCCCTTCAGTTTTATCCCCGGGACATATCGGGTGATCCACAGATATCCCTTTGTGGGTTCGTTTTGGGTGTTGGAATTCATTGGGCGGTAGATTGGGCTCTCGGCACACTCTGAATGGGCACAGGCTCTCGGCACGACCCAAAATGGGAGGGCCAGGGCTTCTGGCGCCAATAACAAGAAGGCCGAGGGTTCCCGGCGCCAAGACGAGAGGGCTTGGGTTCCCGGCGCGACAAAGAAAAGCAAAAGGGGAGCTCTTCGGCGCAGGCTTCTCGGCGCGAGGAAGAAGTGCTAGAAGGGGGGTTCTCGGCGTAGCTAAGCCAAAGGGGAGGGGGCCTCCCGGCGCGGCCAAAGTGCCAGGTTCCCGGCGCGAAGGGCAGAAGGCTTCCCGGCGCGAAGGATGCAGAGAGGGCTCCCAGCGCGCAGGGAAGAAGGCCAAGGCGTATGGGCTCCCGGCGCGCGGGGATGAAAGGGGGAGGAGCTGTTCCTGGGGGTTCTCGGCGCCTGAAGAAGTGGCGCCGGGAGCTATTCACCCGGTTTACTGTAGGCTGAGCCGAGAGCTGTGAGGGCGCCGGGACCAGAACAGAGCTTACGGTACTCTATTTTGGGTTTCATGATGATCAGGTTGAAGTAAACGGACCCTGAGGAGTCAAAATGGCTCAATTCACTGGACTTCGACCTGTTTTGGTATGGATTCCCAAGGAAGGCCGGGAACATAAGAAGAGTGGGAGGGGAACAATAGGGGATAAGGAGCCTCTGTCACCACTGATAGATAAGGTCCCGGGGATGGGTTTCATGTCATCTCTGGCATCCTGGGAGAATTTTGACAGCATCTCCCCTGGACTTAACATTTTGCCAGGGAATGATAGACGATCACCCACTGAATGTCGGGGTGAAAGCCAAAAATAGAGGGGTATGGAACCCCTGGCGCCTGTGTATACTTGGAGCAATATCTTGATATCCCTTTTGAGACCGTAGAAGCTTATGCAGTGGCAGAGCTTCCTTGGTCTGAGGGTTTATAAAAGCCGATCGGGTTCGAGGAACCGCGTAGAAGAAGGGGAGTTGCTCCCAGTGGTTGTCGTCCTCGAAATGCGTGTGACGACCCAAGGCATCCCTTGACAGAAGGTCGGATTGTGTTGAGCAGCTCACAAGGATATTTACAGGGTTTATCAATGGTAGCAAGGGTTTTACGGCTTGAGGTTTACAGATTGGCCAAGAGGAAGGCCTCTCGGCGTCAATGGCAAGGATGCCAAAGAGTTCCCGGCGCGGGCTTCCCGGTGCGCTAATGAGGTGGCCAAGGGGCTCTCGGCACGGGGTCTTCCCGGCGTGAAGACAGGTCGGCCCCGGCGCGATGGTGAGAAGTGGAACGGGTGGCTCCCGGCGCGCCCGGGAGATGGGATCTCGGCGCAAGAAGGCTTGCGCCGAGGGCTGTTCATCAGCTTCACTGTTGGCGGGGCCGAGAGCTATGAGGGCGCCGGGAGAAGAAACAGAGCTTACGGTACTCTGTTTTGGGTTTCATGTTGGTTTTGGCAGGAACTGACGGACTCTATGGACTCTAAACTGCTCAAGGCATCCACTCTGAATTGGATTAGGCCTAAAATTCAAGGGAGTTTTAGGATTCGAGAGGCATCTGGGAGGCCGAAGTCTGAATGCCCCTGTCCATTGCCATCGTCACGCAGAGCTTGGGGACATGCTTGATATGGTCATTCGTCGCCCTGGGAACCAAGAGATGGCTGTCTCTGGCCCCAGAGGCGGCTTCGATGACATCAACGGAGGAAGCACATACGCTTGGAACCCCGGAGTTTCTCAAGCTTCGATCATTGCACAGCACGGCTTCATCCCAGCAGCCAAGGAATAGTATGTTCCGGGCTCCGAGGTGAGCACTAATGGTGCTACGAAGCAGAGAAAAGAAATAGGCAAATCGGATCGTCATGCTACTGGTTTACAGATAACACAGGGACGGGCAATAGGGCTTCAGAAGAAGCAAAAATCAGGCTCAAACTATAACCCATCGTACATATATATCCATTCGTTTGGCGATGCCCATCACGGAAGACACATGGTGAGAAAACCCATATGAAACACCATTCCAATACTCAAACCGATTACAGGGAGAGAGTGAGGGAAAGGGGAACAGACAGATGCCGAGATGTCTCGGCTACATTATATGAATCAAGATGAGACTTGAAACGATTACATGAAGCAGAAGAAAAGAGAAAACAAACATGGGGGAGGGCGGAGCATTGACTCCTCTCCCTCCCCCGGATGCCCACCTGGAGCTTCTTCCCTGGGGATGGGTCTCTTCTCTCTTTCTTTTTCAGCGGAGGAGGCTCTCTCTCTCTCTGGTCTCTTCTCTTTTTTTTTCTTTTTTGATCGATGGTCTGGCTTCCGATCCTCCGATCCCCTTTTATTTCAAAGGGGGTATGTTTATATAGGTCTCATCCTTCTGTGCTCTCGGTGGAGGGCAATCGGTGTGGCCAGCTTGCTTGCCACAGCTCCCGGCGCGTCCAGCGGCCCTTCGTTGAGGTTCCCGGCGCCATTCTCAGAAGCCCAATCGGCCGGCCCATTTGGTGCTTTTAGGCCTCACACTTGCCTTGGCTTCTAAGACTTTTGCATTGACTTTTATCATAACCGAAAGAGGCCCCTTTAGTAGTGACACAGCTTTGTTGAGATCATCTTGAGGTTCCATCAGTGAACGAACTGGGATTTAATCAGTATTGCCGTATGAATGACGACAAAACCGGGTATGTTTCATTGGCATTGTCATCCGAACGGTGACAAGACCGGACATCAGCTTCAGTCTGACAGACTTCGGCCGGGTGTGTAATCTGTGGAGAGGATTGCTCTTCTGTTCTGACTTTGTAGGAGCCCTGACAATCTTTATCTGTCGGTGCCGGCTTCATCTTTATCTCATATTACATCCATCAGTAAGCTGACATCTGGCTTACCCTGACATATCATCTGTGGATTCTTGGACGAAGCAGTAGTACAGCTCTTCTTAAAGGGCTGGGAGGTCTCATCAGTCGAGTGACTGCGGCTTTATCGGCGCTGCCGTCTGAATGACATCGGCACCGGGCATCAGCTTTGGCCGACAAAGGCTTTAGCCGGGTGAATGGTTGACGAGCTTCATCATTGATCTTCCACTGTTGGTCAGACCCTCTTTTCAATTGTGCTTCCACCCTTGTTCATTTTCCAGGTGTCAACATGGGCTTTTCCCCCACTGTCGTTGATCGCGCTAAGTGTCCATAGCGCTTTATGTAGATCGCGCTGCGGACATATAGCGCGTTCATCACCTGAGGGTATTCTCAGGAACACCTTCTGTTGGGGTTCATCTCTGGTGGCATCTTGTATATTTCTTGCTGTGCACCTACATATTTTTGTTTTATTTATCAGTTCTAGTGTAGATGTTCTTGCATAGCATGGCATTCATCTTTGCATTTGGTTTGAGAGACCTCCTCTCTCTATATTAGGATTCCACATACCTTTCTTGGAATCGGTACAACCCTCCATTGAGCATTCCGTCTCTTTGGACCGGAAATTCCTTTTCCAAGACCTCCGTAAGTCCCCGCACCCGTGGATTCCCTCACGGATGCCGGGCAGGTTGTACCTTTGAAGTCACGGGTTTAGTTGGCCTATACATGGTAAGAGAGTGTTCCTAGTTGGCACCGGAGAGAACCACATTTGAAACTAGGATCAGCCCTTGAGTAATCACACCAATTTGCATAAAATCACTAATTCACCAAGGTTCAAACAAACAAAAAATCAACGGTAACCATTCCAACTTGTGTGCTTCTTTGCAAATTATTTTGCTTGAACTTTGATTGCATAATGGCTTACCTTGATAGATAAAATAACATGTTTAATCTTAATAAGGATGCACAACCTAGCACATCTTATATTCCTCAATCTCAACATGCTCGTCATAATTGTCACCATATTTTCAAGGGACCACGCCCTCATCTTCACGGTTTTGCCCCACCCATGGGCAATATCCAATCCCATGGTCCCTCGCCTCAATCGCGAGCCACTACTCCTACGGGACCGTCTCCTCCCGATGATGAGAAGGTCTCCCAGATCTTGCATGCATTAGATCATCTCACCCCTCAACAAATCCAAGCCCTTAAGGCCGTTGTTGAGGGTTCATCTCATTCCTCTCATCCTCCTTCCAATCCTATGCGGGTGGCCCATCACCTACTTCCCTCTTCTATTCACATTCCTACTCGGGTAGCCCATCACCCATCTCCTCCTATTCACACTTCTCCTCGGGTGGTCCAATGCCCGCCTCCTTCTATTCCTCCTCCACTACGGCCCCAAGGCCCATTTATCCCTTGCAACCCGGCCCATCCGGGTCCTTCTATGGGTCGGCCCATTAATCCCCTTCCACGGCCTTTTTATACGGCCCCTCCTTCAAAGCCATGCCAACCCTCTGTTGCTCAAATCACACCCCTCCAACAAACTCTTCTCAGCAAAGTCACTTTGTTGGAGGAACAATTAAAGAAGGTTACAAGCCCACGGCCTGCTCCTTCAACTCCAGTCAATTCCCTCCACGCCGCTCTGAACGACATTGTTGGATACGGACTGAATAGATCTAGAGGGGGGGTGAATAGATCTTTCCCCCTTTTTGATAATTTACTGACTATCGACCAGATGAGCTACTGGTAATTAATGAATCATAGAACTAATGCGGATAGTAAAGATGCAAACATACGTATAGGAAATCAAACACACACAAGCACACCACAAGAAAGGATTTTTAAGGTGGTTCAGTCTCTTCCTGAGACTTACATCCACCCCTTGCTTAACTCAAGCAAGGCTTCACTATGAGAATCTCTGATCTCAACCAAAACACAGCTGACACACAGCTTGTACCTGCTGACACACAGCTTGATTCTGCTGCCTCACAGCTTGACAATAATTGTAATCAGAAATGAAAAGATGATAAGAACAGGTGATGAAAGACAGGACTGAATATTGGCGTGTGTAGAAGAATAGGTGTTCAGCCTGGGACTTGATCACGCTTATGAAGAAGCCTAGACTCCCTGTTGATCTTCCAGTCAGTTGCCTTCGATTGTTCTGCTGCTGGAGATCACACAGTCTTGAGCTAAGTCTTCCTTCTGCAGCAACGAGATTGCCTTTAACCTTTCTGCAGATTTTTGATTGGTGGAGAGCTCCTTCTTCCTCTTCTGTGTGTATCTTCCTTGGCTTCTATTCCGTGCTCTCTCACCGCTTCCTTCTTCGTGATTAGTTGCCTTATATTCTTCATATAGCTCTTTTTATTTTCAAGAATAAAGTTCTTCCCGCTCAATTTTCAGATCGAGCGCCAATCTGCTAGAAAACAGGGATCGGTTTAAATCCAATCGTTAGAACGAGTTTGACCACTTCTAAGCAAGATTGTTTCCTTGATTCCCGTGCGGAAGCTTATCTCCTGAGCAGCCCAACAACCTGCAACAACCATCTGCAGGTTTTAAGGAACCAAAACAGAATTCGGTTAGAGTTCGGTTTTGGACGATATATAAACCCGTGGTCGACCATGACCCTGTCGCTGGTCGACAATGGGCAGTCCCCAGACGGCCGGTTCTTCTGGCTGAAACTCACGTCGCCCGTTGGTCGACCACAGCCTGGTCGCTGGTCGACAGGGGGCAGTTTCCAGATGGCCAGCAGTTCTGTCTGTTGCTTCTGTCTTTTCTGTGGTCGACCAGAGGCGGGGCTTTGGTCGACAGCCAAGATGCTTCCAGAAGACAGATGATCTGATGCTTTTCTGGTTGAGTTCGTTGGTCGACCATAACCACTTCCCTGGTCGACAAGCGGCCTTTGACACTTCTTCTGATTTGTTGATTCCACTTGGATTTCAGTGGACCTGAAATTACTTAACTTATCAGAGGTAAATTGAATGAGTCCAATACTTTGAAGGAACAATCAAACCACTTGTATTTGTTATGAAACAAGATAGAACTTGATTAATCAAACATATCCTATTGTCATCATCAAAACCAAGGGATGCACAACATTCTCCCCCTTTTTGATGATGACAACCATGAGTCATTGTGACAAACAACAGATTATAAAATTCATTTGATATTGCATGCAAGGCTATCATAGCACAGATTTCATTCAGTCAATTCGTTTGATGTGTCTTTCAAAAACAATAGCACTAATTACATGAGAGACTCAAAAAAGGATAAAGACACTGAGGACACGTAGACAAAGTAAATTTGACAATCTAGACTCACATCTAGACACACAACTAGACACACAATGACACATAAAGTCCTATCTCCCCCTTTGTCAACAGCAAAAAGAAGATCATTTGAACAATCCCTCTGAGGAGGATGAGGAGGTCTCTGGCTTCACGTTCTCTGCCATGCGATCCAGCTTGTCAACAATGTGGGCATAGGAGAGCCTGAGCTTCTGGATCTCTGAGATAGTATCCTTGTGATACTTCTCATTCTGCTGGGTTGTGATCTCGATACGGATTCCCATCTGATCGGACACTTCACCGAGGGTCCTTACTAGTCTGTTGAACCGAGAACTAGCCTGGTCAGAGTGTTCCTTCTGCTTGATGAACCTGGCCTCCATCTGTTGTTCCAGCCGTTGGACTTTCTGCTCCAAGCGTCCAGTGGCAGCATTGACATTCTCTTGAAATGATTGGAGTTGGGTGGTGAGAGAAGATAACTGAGATGCCATCTGGAGGAGCACGCCATGAGATTCAGGGTGGGAGATAAATGCTGGTGGTGGAGCAGAAGTAGAGGGAGTGGAGGTAGGTGGTACTGGTGTGGGTTGAGCAGAATGTGATGGAGCTTGGGTAGTTTGAGCAGATGGGGATTGAGCTGGAGGGGCAGCAGTGCCTGGCTGCCAGAGCACTAGTGAAAGGGACGATGGTGGATGGGCAGCAGTGGTGGTAGTAGGTGTAGCTTGAGGCACCATTGGTGACGATGTGACAGCAGGGCTAACCTGTATAGGTGAATGAGGTGGAGAAGAGGGTGGCACTGGATCCTTTGCTTTGCCCTTGGAAGGGAGAGTGCGCTGAACATGGTCTCCGACCTTCTTAAATCCCAAGAATGTGGTCACGAAGTGAAAATTGTAGACGTGCCATTTGGGAATGACAATGCTTGGGCTGTGAGGAGAAGGTATGTTGGCTGCTTTCAGAATGGAAGTGATATGGGCAGCAAAAGGAAGAGAATTCAGGGGATAATGTAGGATGCTTCTGAGGGAATTCAAAAGGAGTGTGGTTAGGCGAATAGGCTGGCGAGTGATGAGGCCATGGAGTATAAACAGATGGAGGCGACTCACTTGATCTCTGGCCCCTCCTCGAGGTTGTATGATGGTGGTGATGATGTGGTGAAGCAAACGATGAAGAGGAGGGAAGGTATTAGCATTGAGGTACTTGGGAAGGACCTCAGGGGCTGGCTTGCCAGTGACCACTGCATGTGCTTCTCGGAGGTCGAAGTCCTCATGGTTGAAAACAGCTCCAAGTCTGGGAGTCTTCAGCGTCATGTGGAGAAGCTTGACGTCGAGTCTGATGACTTTCCCTTGAACTACGGTGTAGAGCTGACTGTCCACGACTTGCAGGTTGTGGTAGAATTCTTGCACAAGCTGGGGCGAGTACGAATTGTGCACTGAAACGAACGTAGTCCACTCTTGAGCTTCAAAAATTGGCAGTAGATCTGGGAACATCTCCATCAGCTTGTCATCGGAGAAATCGACGATCCTTGGTTGCAGAACTGTCCGTGGCTTGAGAGCTCCAGAAACGGGATGCACTGCGGGTTCCTCTGAAGCTGCTGATTGTCTGCCTGGACCAGGTGCATCAGCCGTGGTCGACCTGTGAGGGGCCGATGGCGAACCCTGTGCGGCCCGCGACTTGGATCGCTTGGACGGCATCGAAGCTGCGGCAGGGGCCTGATCTCTTCTACGCTTAGAGGAACTTAGAGCGCGCTTGGGAGACATTGTGAAGGGAAGCGAGATAGAGGCGAGAAAAGAAATCTGGAGAAGATGAAGTTGGGAGAGGGCTAGGGCTGCGGATGGGAAAATTTCAGGGACCCAGCCGAGACAATTTATAGGGTAGGGCATTAAGGCTGGCCCTTAATTGTTAGGGCAGTGAACCATCGCGATGCAAAGAACGAGCGGTCACGATTAATCAGCATAACTCATATTTTGGGAAATTATTGAAGTGTACCCCCTTTCTTTAATAAGATAATTAAGTAACCTTTCCTCCCTTTCTCAAAGACCACCTTGTGACAAATTCGAGTGGGTCTTGTGGTTCAAAGAATTTGAAAGTATTGCCCCAATAAATTGACTCCCCATATCCACTTTCTTACTCACGGCTCCTTAAACTTATAATATTGTTCATGAGATAATTTTACTAGCTGAACAAGCTGAACAGTGTTTTATGCCTCTATTTGCATATAGTGCATTAGGTCAACCATTTTTGTTGCCTTTTCGTTTTGAAATATTTAAGAGCTGTGGTCAGGTTTATCACATGCTTTTCCACACGAGGAGACACGCTTTTTACACGCCAGAAACCCCGGCTACTTAGCATGCCTAACCATTCCATTTTTAACTGGGACACACTTTTTATCCGTGAGGATATACGTTTATCAGACGCCAATATCCCCAGTTACTCAGGATGCCCAATTAATAATTTTGAGAGTGGCAGAGGTAGATTGAGTCTTCATGACATACATGTCTCCCACTTAATTTTTCAGCCAATTTTGCTTTGTGATAGAGAACAGTAGTTTCTCAGAACTCAGTCCATTGCTCTACCAAGAAGGCAGAATTATGGCGTATTCCATATACATTCATGCTATAGCAGCGTTTATTTTCACTGTCCAACACAGACACAGGTAGAGAAACAGTCTCATTACTAAAAACATAAGTTCTCAATAGTCTTGAGTCAGAGTCATAGTTATGGTTTGAATTTATTGCAGTAGTACAGGTCAAATTCTCATTACTACACTTAACCTTTACTCTCATTGATGACTTTGGTGATTTTCTTGTAAGATATGGTTAGGTTGTTCAATGATTTATTAAGGAATGAGTTTACACTTTTTACTCCCCCTCAATTTGTGAGTCCTTGCTGAAGATAGAAAACAATAAGTTGGCCACAAAGAGATATAGAGACACAAGGAATAGGAAGTGTGAACAAGGATGAGTGAGTAAAGCAAAACTGAGCTCAGAGTCCAAAAAGTTCAGAAGATTTCCCACCAAAGCCAGCAGCTTGATTAGATCCAATTTCCCTTTTTCAGGTCCTTTGTCGACCATGGAGTGGCCTGTGGTCGACCTTTGTGCTGACACAGAACCTGCCTGTTGAGAAGACTGCGTTCTGACAAACCTGTTGTCGACCATTGGATCGCCTGTGGTCGACAGCTGCGAATTCCCAGAGCTAACTATTTCCTGTCCTGATGCCTTGGTCGACCAGCGCCTTGTCTGTGGTCGACCACAAGAGATGAGCCGTAGAGAACCAGTATTCTGTAGAACTTGCTGAAGTAGCACCCGACACAAGACTTTCCAAACTCAAAAACTTGACCAGTACTAGAGACCTAGTTGACATAACTTAGACAGAAATGACAGAATCTATGCAGTGAACACATGAATATGATTATTTCAAGAATTTTCAGGAGAAATTCTACAAATTCCTAACTCCCTTCTTAGAGTTGAAAATCTGTCATTGTTAAGGGGTTTTGTGAAAATGTCTGCCAGTTGTTTTTCAGTTTCTACAAAATGAAGCATGAAATTTCCTTTGGAGACCTCATCTCTTAGAAAGTGATGACGGATCTCAATGTGTTTTGTCCTAGAGTGTTGAATGGGGTTTTTAGACAAATTAATAGCACTAGTGTTGTCACAGAAAATAGGTGCACATCCAAGATCTACATTGTAGTCTTGGAGTTGATATTTTATCCACAAAACCTGTGTACCACAGCTCCCTACTGCGACATACTCAGCCTCAGCAGTGGAGAGTGCCACAGAATGCTGTTTTTTAGAAGCCCATGATATTAAACATCCACCTAATATTTGACAATAACCACTAGTACTCTTCCTATCAATTTTGCAACCAGCATAATCAGCATCTGAATATGAAATTAAATCTAGTTTGCAATAAGTAGGATACCATAAACCCAATTCTTGGGTACCGGCAAGGTAACGAAGGATACGCTTGACAGCCCCTAAATGTGAATCTCTAGGGCTAGATTGATATCTAGCACACATGCATACACTGAACTGAATGTCTGGCCTAGAGGCAGTTAAATATAGTAGGGATCCGATCATACCTCTGTATTTCTTGGCATCTACCATGTTACCTTTTACATCAGCCTCCAATGTTGCATTTGTCCCCATGGGTGACTCTATTGGTTTGCAGCTCTCCATGCCAAACTTTTTCAGCATCTCCTTTATGTACTTGGATTGATTTATGAAGTAGCCTTCTCTACATTGTAGAATCTGCAATCCAAGAAAGAACTGTAAATCACCCATTAAACTCATTTCAAACTCATTGGTCATTAGATTTGCAAATTCAGTACATAATGAAGCTTCAGTGGATCCAAACACAATATCATCCACATAGATTTGCACAATTAGTATATTCTTACCTTGGGTCTTGGAGAATAATGTTTGATCAATTTTACCTCTTGTGTAGCCCTTTTTGGTGAGGAATGAACTCAGTCTGTCGTACCATGCCCTAGGAGCCTGCTTTAAACCATACAAAGCCTTATGCAGTTTAAAGACATGATTAGGAAGATCATCATTTTCAAAACCAGGGGGTTGTTCCACAAAGACTTCTTCCTTTACAAAGCCATTTAGAAAGGCACTTTTTACATCCATTTGCTGCAATTTAATTCCATGGGACGCCGCAAATGCTAACAATATTCTAATGGCTTCTAACCTTGCAACTGGAGCATATGATTCTTCAAAATCAACTCCAAATTCTTGGTTATACCCCTTAGCCACCAACCGAGCCTTGTTCCTCATAACAACTCCTTCTTCATTAAGCTTATTTTTATAAACCCATTTGGTTCCAATAACAGGATGAGATGAGGGTCTGGGAACAAGTTTCCAAACCTGATTTCTTTCAAATTGATTTAATTCTTCATGCATGGCATTTATCCAAGATTCATCTCTTAAAGCTTCCTCTACATTTTTAGGCTCAACTTGAGATACAAGGGCTAGCTGATCTAATTCATCAACTGTTTTAAGCTGAGATCTAGTTTTCCTCGGTTCATTAATTCCTCCAATGATGTTATCTAGAGGATGATCTCTGAGAAATCTCAGATTTTCAGAATTGTTACCTGGGATGATCTCTCCTTCGGGTTGATCATTGGAATCACCTTGCTTTGGTTCTGCTTCAGTCTCCATTGGTTCCTCTTTGCCTTCCAGAAATTCCCCATCTTCATCTTTGCCTACCTTTGAACACCTCATATGGAGTTTTCGCACTAGATGGTCTTACCATTGCCCTGTTTACAATATAACATGCTGTATTGACCGCCTCAGCCCAAAATCTTCTTGGAAGATTGGCTTCAACTAACAAGGTTCTGGCCATTTCAACAAGTGTGCGATTCCTTCTTTCCACCACTCCATTTTTCTCTGGCGTCCTTGGTGAGGAGAACCTGTGATTTATTCCTTTGTTCCTGCAGAATTCATCAAACTCTGAATTTTCAAATTCTCCCCCATGATCAGATATTATTGAACACACTTTGGACTTACCATCCTGCTTCATTCTTCTGTAAAAATCCTGAAATTCATGAAAGGCATCGTTTTTATGTGATAAAAACATTACCCATGTGAATCTAGAGAAATCATCAACTAGTACATAACCGTACCTCTTACCACTAAGACTAGCAGTTCTTGTTGGGCCAAAAAGGTCCATGTGCACAAGTTCTAGTGGTCTAGAAGATTGACTTTCAGTTCTATCTTTGAATGATTTTCTTGTTTGCTTACCTTGGGTACATGATTCACATACTTTGACATTTTGAGCAAACGAAATTTCAGGTAAACCAGAAACCATTTTATTCTTAACCAATTTGTGCAGCACCCTGTAGCTAACATGCCCTAGCCTTCGGTGCCACAACCAAGTCAGGTCCTCCTTCTTGGCGGTGAGGCACAAGTTGGAGTGGGCTGGATCATCCAAGTCTATCATGTAGACATTATTTACTCTCTTGCCCATAAACTTAACTTTAGCCGAATTTGGTTCAAGAATTTTACAGATCTTAGAATCAAAGACTACTTGATGGCCTTTGTCGCATAGCTGACTGATGCTTAGAAGATTATATTCCAGGCCATCCACTAGCAGTACATCTTCAATGCAATTTGTAGATGTCTTACCTACCTTACCTTTCCCAATGATCTTGCCTTTGTTATTTCCTCCAAATGTCACATGTCCTCCATCTTTTGAGTTTAGCTCGGAGAATTTTGCCTTGTCCCCTGTCATATGTCTTGAGCAGCCACTATCTAAGTACCACTTGTTGTGTATAGCTGCCAAACACACCTGCATCACAAGTTACACAGAAACTTTTGGACCCCAATGGTACCCGGGTCCAAGATAGCTTGTGAAATTATGAAATTGCTGCAGTAATCCTTTGGGAACCCAGATTCTGTTAGAGCAGTGTAAATTTTTATTTCTGAACTTGTTCAGGTTGGGTTGCTTTTGTTCTAAAGCTTCTTTAATCTGAGTCCACCTTTGTGTATTCAAGTTTTCATTTTGTTTTACCCGAGAAAACCTGTGATTTCTGTTTGCTTGTCTGGCCATGGTCGACTTTTGGTATGTCTGTGGTCGACCATCGCGTCTCCAGAACTCAGCGTCTGTTCTGGCAGCACCTCTGGTCGACATCTGGTGTACCTGTGGTCGACCACTGCTTCTCCAGTAACCAGCGCCTGTTCTGGCAGATCCTCTAGTCGACAGATGAAGGGTCTGTTGTCGACCAGCCTGTCTCCAGACATCTTGTTTTCCAGATTTATGTCTTTTAACTTGGTTTAGTCCTTGGTTTGTTTGGTGATTTCTGTGAATTTGGGTTTCTTGTTTATTATTTTGAATCTTATATTGATTGACTGTTTTCTCTTTAAAATTTCTCTCTTCCTTGGTGACATTGTTCCTTTTGGAGGAGCATTCAGCTACATCCTCTTGTTTATCTTGGTATAGATTAATCAGGGGCCTTTTTCCTTTTGAGTCAGCAATCCCAGTTACGGTTTTTATTTGGAATTCCTTTTTAGCCGTAGGATTGTATCCTAACCCTTCTTTTTGAAAGTTTACTTTTATTCCCAAGACAGCATTTAAGTTTTCTTGACCTTGAGTCATTTTTTCCAAGGTCTCCTGTTTGTTTTTCAGGTCACTCTTAATTCTTTCTATTTCTCTTAGGAGTTGGTTGTTTTCTTCCTTGAGTGAATTGTTTCTTTCTTGACTTAACTTAGTTTCCTGTTCATATTCTTGAGTCTTTAGTTTTAACTCATCAATGTCGTTTTTTAGCATTTCATTCTCTTCGGACATTCTCTTGTGGTTTTCTTCATCTAAGTCCATTTGATTCAGCTTGTTTTTCAGTGACTTGATTTCCATTTCTAGTTCAGTTTTGTTTTCCATTGAATTGCTGTCTTTATTCAGTTGACTGATCTTCTTCTTCAAATGTTTATTTTCCTTTCTTATTCTTTCATAAGTATCAAGCAATTCTGAATATACTTCTTCCCAATCCGAACTAGAGAAGTCTTGAAATGGGGAACTTACCTCAAGATCACTGTTGTCTCCCTTGGCCATCAGACAGAGCTTTCCTTCTTCTTCCTCGGAAGTTGTTTCCTCTTCACTGCTCTCTTCCTCCTCACTCCAAGTGCTAATCATCGCCTTGGGTTTCTTGCCTTTCCACTTGAAGCTTGATTTCTTAGGAGCTTCTGGACATTCAGCCTTCATATGTCCAGGCTGCCTGCAATTGTAGCAAATGAGTTTGTTAGAAGGAGCCTTATGTTTATCAGATTTAAACTGGGATGACTTCCTTACCATGCCCTTTGGATTTCTGAATCCTTTACCTTCCTTCCACAGGAATTTTTTAAATTTTCTTGTAAGCATGGCTAGCTCACCAGATTCTTCACCTGAGCTAGATGAGTCATCATTGTCAGACACCTCAGAGGTGCTTGTCTTAGTCTTTAGGGCAAGTTGCTTCTTTTTCTTGCCCTCATCTTCCTTTCTCTTCAGATTGACCTCATAGGCCATCAGGGATCCTACTAACTCATCCACTGTCATTGTTGTGAGATCCTTTGAGTCCTCAATGACAGTGGCCTTGGTATGCCACATCGATGTGAGAGACCTTAAAATCTTCCTCACTAATTCCTGCTCTTTGTATGTCTTCCCTAAGCTCTTCAAGCCATTAGTCAATTGTACTAATCTGGCATACATCTCAGAAATACTTTCATCATTTTTCATCCTAAACATCTCATATTCTGAGACTAGCATATTTGCTTTTGTCTCTCTTACCTCGGAAGTACCTTCGTAGATTACCTTTAGACGATCCCACATTTCTTTGGCTGTTGCGCATTGGGAAACTCTTGAGAATTCTGTGGGGTGTAGTGAGCACTGCATCACGTTCATGGCTCCCCAGTTGACAGTTGATTTCCTGACCTGTTCTCTGGTCCAGGTTTCTCCATCTTCCGGTAGCTCAAAAGGTCCGCGGCTCACTACCCTCCACATCTCGTGGTCTTGCGCACGTAAGAACACCTGCATACGATTTTTCCAATAAGAATAATCAGTTCCATCAAAATATGGAGGTCTAGTTACAGAGTGCCCCTCAGCTATGAGGCTTTTAGAGTTCAGTCCGCCCGGTCTCTCCTGGTTGTTAGACCACATTTTTGGAGAACCTGCTCTGATACCACGTGTTGGATACGGACTGAATAGATCTAGAGGGGGGGTGAATAGATCTTTCCCCCTTTTTGATAATTTACTGACTATCGACCAGATGAGCTACTGGTAATTAATGAATCATAGAACTAATGCGGATAGTAAAGATGCAAGCATACGTATAGGAAATCAAACACACACAAGCACACCACAAGAAAGGATTTTTAAGGTGGTTCAGTCTCTTCCTGAGACTTACATCCACCCCTTGCTTAACTCAAGCAAGGCTTCACTATGAGAATCTCTGATCTCAACCAAAACACAGCTGACACACAGCTTGTACCTGCTGACACACAGCTTGATTCTGCTGCCTCACAGCTTGACAATAATTGTAATCAGAAATGAAAAGATGATAAGAACAGGTGATGAAAGACAGGACTGAATATTGGCGTGTGTAGAAGAATAGGTGTTCAGCCTGGGACTTGATCACGCTTATGAAGAAGCCTAGACTCCCTGTTGATCTTCCAGTCAGTTGCCTTCGATTGTTCTGCTGCTGGAGATCACACAGTCTTGAGCTAAGTCTTCCTTCTGCAGCAACGAGATTGCCTTTAACCTTTCTGCAGATTTTTGATTGGTGGAGAGCTCCTTCTTCCTCTTCTGTGTGTATCTTCCTTGGCTTCTATTCCGTGCTCTCTCACCGCTTCCTTCTTCGTGATTAGTTGCCTTATATTCTTCATATAGCTCTTTTTATTTTCAAGAATAAAGTTCTTCCCGCTCAATTTTCAGATCGAGCGCCAATCTGCTAGAAAACAGGGATCGGTTTAAATCCAATCGTTAGAACGAGTTTGACCACTTCTAAGCAAGATTGTTTCCTTGATTCCCGTGCGGAAGCTTATCTCCTGAGCAGCCCAACAACCTGCAACAACCATCTGCAGGTTTTAAGGAACCAAAACAGAATTCGGTTAGAGTTCGGTTTTGGACGATATATAAACCCGTGGTCGACCATGACCCTGTCGCTGGTCGACAATGGGCAGTCCCCAGACGGCCGGTTCTTCTGGCTGAAACTCACGTCGCCCGTTGGTCGACCACAGCCTGGTCGCTGGTCGACAGGGGGCAGTTTCCAGATGGCCAGCAGTTCTGTCTGTTGCTTCTGTCTTTTCTGTGGTCGACCAGAGGCGGGGCTTTGGTCGACAGCCAAGATGCTTCCAGAAGACAGATGATCTGATGCTTTTCTGGTTGAGTTCGTTGGTCGACCATAACCACTTCCCTGGTCGACAAGCGGCCTTTGACACTTCTTCTGATTTGTTGATTCCACTTGGATTTCAGTGGACCTGAAATTACTTAACTTATCAGAGGTAAATTGAATGAGTCCAATACTTTGAAGGAACAATCAAACCACTTGTATTTGTTATGAAACAAGATAGAACTTGATTAATCAAACATATCCTATTGTCATCATCAAAACCAAGGGATGCACAACAGACATTACAAAGATGGAGAAAGATTGGAAGGATAGGAGGGACGACTACGGCATTGACAATGCAAACAAGCAAGAGCCGGCGGGTTTCAACGTTCAAGTGGACGCCATCCATCCTCCACCCATTCACCCAATTCACGCATATGGCTCTCCACCTCCACATACACAATACCATTACATTCCATCACCCACATACACGCCTTCACTACGGTGTCCACTTGAACCTGCTAATGAAGAACCGGCGATTGAAGAATTTGAGGTGGCATACGACGAAGCTCCTCAAGAAGCACCCCTTCTGAGTTTCCTTTGCTTCCCTCTCCCTCCACTACCACTTGATGAACCCCTTACTCAGGACAAAGCCACAGTCCCCGATCCAACCCCCATTTATGAGACCCCTTGGTGTTACGATGATGGGTCGACATTCCAATCACCCACACCGCCACACCATGAGTCACATTCTATCCCTAACACCGCTCGCCCCATTCGGCATTTTCAACGCACTAAACCTTCACCTCCCATAACCACACTAGTATCCTCCATTCCACCGGTCTCCACCGAGCCTTCTATTACTCCTCCCCTTTGTCCGCCACCTCAGCCGTCCACTATGCCCATAACCCCTATTCCACTACTTAACCCTTCACCCTTACCCGTGGTTAGTCCTGAGCAAGATCCACCCTTTTCTGCACTCGAGCCAATCCCGACTGCTTCCGAGCAAAGGGAGAAGCTCGACGTGTCTGAACCTTCGTTTCCACTCACCCTTCCTCCAACACCTTCCATTATATCTCCACCATCCATGGAATCTTCCGCCTCCACTTCACACCTCTCTACCACTCAGAATGGGGGGCTTTCATCAAGTATTTGTGCCGAAGATGATCAAGAGCCGGGCAAGAAGGATTTGGCCATGACCACGCTATTCAAGATGCAAGAGTTTGTATGCCGGATGCCTATCCGGGTTGTTGTGCCAAGCATGGTCGAAGAGGCCAAGTTCCCATCACTGCTCACTTTGATGCCGTGTAAGTTTGTGCCCAAGGGCCGGGCAGGGTACCCCTTGTTCCAACTTTCAAATCTTGAACCCATTCTTCCATACAAGGGGCGAATGACCATTTTTTTCAACACTCTCTATACGCCACAACCCCTGGGCAGCACAATGCTTCCTATCCCAACTTTCCAACTCCCTCACACTATTGTTTTTCACTCTACAAGGGAGTGGTCATTCATTGTTGAAGCTTCATCATGGGCTCTTGCTTTCTCCATTGGGCCGATTGGCTATACACTTTCACTGCCATGGAGGGGCGGTTATCTTGGTGCCAAAGGGCTTTCCACTATTCTACCCACCTTCTATTCAATGTCATCCACATTCTTGTCTATCACCTTTTCTTCATGGGCCACTCCAAGGGTAAGGAGGGGGATCTCATCCTCTCGCCCATCATGTCCTTCATATTCTTTGCATCTCATGCATTCTGTTGCATCCATGCATTCATCGCATCTGTTGCATTGCATTCGCATACATTTGCACTTCTTCTTTCCCGGGTTTCCGGACCCGTATCTTCCACGCCTTCCTAAACCTCCGGATCCCCCACGTTTCCTATCTCTTCCGCCTCTATCTTCGGGATCTCCAAGTCCTCTTACACTCGCCGGGCATTGTGCCCCCTCCGATCTTCCCTCAGGGCACCACGCCCCTTTCCAACTATTGCATCCGCACTCCCCGGATCTCTCTCTTGTCCTCTTGGGGCATCACGCCCCTTGGTGTCTCATTCCTCCGGAACCTCCGGATCCTTCATCCTCTTCTAACCCACTCTCCCCGGGGCATCGCGTCCCCTTTCCTGCTATTTCCCTGGAACCTCCAGGTGTTTTATCCCTCCTCTTAGGGCATGACGCCCCTTCTGATTCCACTCTTCCGGAACCTCCGGATCTTTCTCTTCTCCCTGGGCATCACGTCCCATGGTATCTTCCTCCTCCGGAACCTCCGGACCCTCCATCTTTCTTCCGATTCATCTTTCTGCTCCTCCGAGATATCACATCCTTCATTTTTTTCTTCCTTTTCCATCATCTTTTTCCCTATTTCTTCCCGGGTATCGCGTCCCTCGAGATTCTCCTTCTCCAGATTCTGATTCCTCCTATCATGATTCTACTCCACTGCCTCCGGACCCTCCGGATCCGCCTCTTTCCATCTATCAATTTCTTCTTCTGATTCCTCCTGATCTCGGGTCCGACCCAACTTCTTCCACATCCACTGCCTTGGGCATCTGCCCTTTCTCCCACTGCTTCCGAGGCTTTAGTCCTCACTCCTCCTTCTAATTCTCCGCTTCTTCTGTAGACTGTTCCATGTGATCAGGGTCTCCGCGCCTTAGTGAGGGAGTTCTAGCCCTCGCCTCTCTTCCTTTTCTCCTTATTCGTCTGAGTCTGGTCTGAACACCACTCCTTCTTGTTAAGCCACTTTCAAATCCTTTGCTTCCATTCCTTTTCTTCGCCAAAAGAGGACTATCCCACGATGATCAAACCCCGCCTCTCGCGGCAATTATTTCAAGAAAGTTTGCAAGGTAACGTATTAGCGTAAGTACGCATTTTATGATATCATTACCTCACTACTTAACGCATGATTTTCAAAATAAAGTGCTTCTTGACAAGATTAAAAGTGGTGTTTTAAACCTTTATCTTAATTAAATCATTCTAAAAAAAAAGTATTTAGGCTTGCTAAGAACCCCGCGCTGGGAATTCGACATTCTCTCCCTACTTGTTAAGAGCAACCCTTAGCTGGGCACCGCACACACTTCACGGCGCCCTTAGCCGGCTCCTTTGGTAAGACACCGTTGCTACTTTGGCCATGCCATGAGTATAACTGAAAGTCTTCTCTCTTCTTTACTCGGCCGCGTACAGGGACAAGAGGTTGACGGATGAGATGACCAATCAGGGTATTCCCCAATACGAGAGGAGTCTCAAATAGGGGTAGTCTTGACCCAAAATTAATATGAGTTTCCATATGAGTTTTCATGATATACATCTCGCCAAAAGGGCTATTATAAAAATCAAGTCAAAATTTCGATAAAAGCAAAATTGTGAATTATGGCATGTCAAGAGTGGCAAAGTCCCCGCAGGGAAAACCCTGGTCGTATGCATGTCAAGGGTCTAAAAATCAAAGGCACAAAGCCCCGGCACAACAGATTACCTCTTTGAGGGGAAGTACCTTAGAAGGAATTCAAGTCCCGACATCTCCCATCCTGCATAAACCTTATCCTCAATTATTCTTCTCTTCTCCCTCTAAGACCGAATGTTTCTCAGGTATGGCCTTGGTAGGAGCACCGTTAACCAAAGGTAGCTGGTCATGGGGCGCCACCTTTAAATGCACGCCCGGCTTTGGGCAGTTTTGAGCGAAAGGGGAAGGAACTAGGACCCTTAGCCAGTGGTTTAAACATCCGTTGATGCTGCATTAGCAATGTCTAAGTGAAAATCTAAAAAAAATTGAATATTGCCAAATTCCAAAAAAAAATTTGCCAAAATTTTTGAGCATTTCCAAAACTTTCATATCTTTTCAAAATCAACATAAAAATTCAAATATTCTTTCTAAAACTCATAAAAATTTGCATACTTTCGAAAATTCCAAAAAAATTGCATTATTGCAGAGATATCCTTTTACAAGGGCGCAAAATCAAAAGAATAATCACAAGAATTGCAAACTAGTATCAAAAACTGTCTCATTCCACTATAACATGTCAAAAGAGTACAAAATGAGAGTGGATACAACAATCTCTCAGCTCTCCCCTCGACCCTCCTGGTCTCCCCCTCTACGTGAACTCTCAGCCTCCTCCTGTCCTCCCCGCGAAGACCTAGGAGGAGCCATCTGTACCCGGGAAGCTAAAACCCTGTCACCATGTGCTCCCCTCTCAGCATCTTCCATCCTCTGGTGCTCAGAGGAGGTAACTAAGTAATCCGTGCTCGAGTAAGCTCGGGAGTATCCCTCGCGCTGGGCCTGCTCACGCCCTCGCCGATAACGATCCTCCGCGTCCTTCGCCCGCTGCTCAGCCATTCCCAATCTGGTAATCAACTGTACTCTCTCCAGCTCATGCTCCACTCGCTCTTTGTCTCGCTCCTCCCTCTCCCTCTGCCGTTCGCTCCTCCCCATGCCAAGAAGGGCGCGTAGCTCTATCACGTCTCGGGGAAGCTCCTCTGCATCTCGGTGCCTCAACTCTGCTTCTGCCACGCGCAGCTCCTGTTCCTACATCCAAAATCTTGATCAATAATTGATAAATCTCCAAGACTAAGATTAAAAGAACAAGATTGCTTACTCTCTCCTACAGGGAGGCCTCGGCTGCCTCTGCCCGAGCCACTGCACTGGCGAGCTGGCTCTCTAGCTCGGTGTGGTCGCAGACGGGCTGAGTAGAGGATGAAGCGCCGCGCGAGGATCGGACTGCCTCCAGCTCCTCGCGCTGAAAAGAAAGCATTACCATTAATTAAAATTCAAATCCAAATCATTTTAAAATACAAGTTCTTACCAACTCATCAACAGTATGCTGGAGGTCCTCGCGCTGCCGGATTGTGGAGTCGAGGAGTCCCTGTACCATGGCCAGTCTCCCCTCTATGTCAAACTGCAGTAACACATGTTGGTCACATATTGAATAATCAAGAGCAAATGAATTTAAGAGCATACCTGTCCGCGAGCGCTCTGATAAACTCGGCTGCCATATGCCTGAGAGTATGCCTGGAGGTAGGCATCATCTGAATCCGCTCCCGCAGGGACTGCTCGGCCGCGCCTTTTCCAATCTGCCAACTGCTCCCGGGCACGCTGCCGCCAGTCATCTGTCCCCTGGAGGCCTCGGAAGCGTCGTCCAGGTCGCGGGTCCGTCGCCTGGGTCGGGAACTCTACTGCCGCCTGGTGAAGCCCTAGTGTCCTCATGATCAACCTATGGTATAGTGGCTCGACCAGGTTGAGGGCATGCAACCAGATCTCTCTCCCGAAGTATGGGATGGCAGCCTCCACCCAGGGCATCTCTTCGATATCCCTCTGATAGGGAGTCCAGTCCACCTGCATAATTCAATTTATCATTGCCCTCGATTCCACTCATAATTCAATTCAATTTCAAAATTCAATCTTACCTCTATGTGGGGCATCATATCTAGCGTCTCCTGAATGTGGGTGACCTGGTCCTTCAGAGATCGGCTATCTCATGTAGGGGTCCATCGTCTGGCCAGGGGCAATCGGTCCCCTCAATCCTCCCAAGCACGCCTGAAGGTAGGAAGATGCAAATAACTCCAAACCTGAAATGCAGCTCATGTGATCAATATAAGAGGAAAGTGCATAACTTAATCACTGGAGTTTAAGGTTTAGAGAGATACCTGAAGTAGAGGGTAGAACCCCCCGAGTGAAGACTCGAGTGAAGAGATGCCGAAGCTGTCAAACAAGTGGGCAAGGACTGTCGCACCCCAAGCATACCGTCCCACTCTGTCCAGGTCCTCCAGTAGGGGAAGAAATCGGCAGCTCACTGCGTCACCCTGATTCGCTAGAAGCAGCTTGCCGATCAACAGAATAAGGAACCTTCTCAGCTCCATGTCTGCCTGTGGGCCTGCCTCGGTCGTGAAACTCTCTCTGGCTCCAGCCTCTAACCTCTTCTCATGGGCTGTCAAAGTCTCCCCCACCTCCCTCTGCGTGTGGAACAGGCCGAGACTCTCCTGCAAAGCAATCCTCGACACTAGCGAGGTCCGGCCAGTCCCCTCCAGCTCCAAGCCTAGCAATCTACGCACCATCTCCCGGTAGTCGGGGTAAGTGCAGCCCGTCACTGCTGATCCATGCACCTGCAGCCCAGTAATGCGGGTGACATCCTCTAGAGTCGGGATCATATGACCCCAGGGGAAGAGGAAGTCCTTGCACCCTGTGTCCCATCTGGCTTTCAGATCCCTTATCAGCCCCACATCAACTCTCAGCACCTCGATCTCCAGGAACTCCCCGAAGCCCATTCGGCGGAGGCGGGCCCGTTGAAACTCCGGCAGTGCAGAGTAGACGGCCCGAACCAGTGTCCATGAAATCCGGGCACGAACTGCACCCTCCACACCCTGCACACAACATAAAAGCAAGAAGGCATCAATTTGTGTTCATCAAACAAAAGAAAAAGATCAGAAAACAAAAAAACTGGCATGCTGTTCTTTGTCGCGCTATATCGACATAGCGCGTTCTTCAAGAACGCGCTATGAAGACATCGCGCGTTCATCTTCTGCAGGTAGGGGGCGACCCCTCATTCCCCAATTTCAATCCATGGGCATTCTGCCCTACATTTTGATTTAAGAGGGCATCCCCCCTTCCGTTTTTATCACATCTGAAAGAAAAAGAACAAAAAAATCAAAAGAAACAAGATTGGGGCGGTTTTCTTACCACTCGCCGTTTTCGGGCCGCCACGCCGCCAACGGGCTCCGTCGCTGCTTCCTCGGCCGTCGGGGCGCCTTCAACCTCTTCCGCCTCGTCCGGGGGGATCTCCATTTCGTCCCCTTCAAGCCGGGCCGAGACGGTCGCCTCCGAGTCGACGTTCTCTTCCACGGGAGGGGGCGTTCGCTCTTCCTCCGGGTGTGATCTTTGACGGCCGTGGGTGGCACGCCGTTTGGAGTGTCGAGGGGCCTCTCCCTCCATCGAATCCGGGCGATAGGTTGCTGGGCTGGTGAGAGGGCGAGAGAGGGAGTCGAGGGAGGGAAAGAATAGGTTTGAATGAATGAAATGGGGGGGGGGCGGTTTTTGAAAACCTACGGTTAATGAACGCGCTACATGTTCATAGCGCGACAATGTCGCGCTATGTATATATAGTGCGATAATCAAAGTAAAAAAAGAAAAATGAAAATAGAGAAGGGGGAAGAAAATAAAAGAAAATGCAGCTTGTGGATGAATAAAAATTTGCATTCTCCTGCTTACACGTACTTGAAGTTGTTCTACTTGTGCTTAACATTGTATTTCAGGAAAAGAAAAGAAGAAAAATGAAGTGGCACGCCATCAGGTAAGTATTTCCTTATCCCTTCCTTTATTGCATTACTATATGCTATTTTACATTATTATATCATCTCGAGGATCGACTGGTTCTCTGTATGTTTCGGGATTTGAGTTCCCCTCTACCAAAAACAGTGATGATCTAGAAACATGCAGTTAATCGTCGGATAGGCTGTTAGGTCAGACAAATTTGGGGACGATGGACTTCATCTCGCACACTGTGGTTGCGAATAACTCTTGACCTAAGTCTGTTTGATTTAACAATATTATCCTTGAGTATCTTATATTTTATTCTTTCTTGGCATTTGTTTTAATGATTTCTTTTATTTTATTTTAGCCCTGCACGCATCATGTCATTTTTACATCCATGAATGTTCAGTCCTTCTCGATTAAGGATCGATTATGCTTATGATTCTTGAACTAAGAAATTCAATTCCATTCCGAATTTGAAGTTTGCTCCTAGTTGAGCACTGGATATCGCTGGTCGATGTGACCCTTGCCTAGATTTTGCTTATCCCCTTTCAATCTAGTTCAACTTATCTTCCTTCTTTTGATCCACTCATTAGCTGTGAACCGCACGATGGCGTCGATGGATCCGCCGGGCTCGCGTCTATTCCACTAGTTGAGTGAAATTCGTAGTTGCTATGCGCTGCGGATGCCTCTTTTTATGTAAAGAGGTTGATCAGCTCCCTTTTCTTTGATCCGTGCCTGTCATTTTAGGCAGGAGTCACTGATGCTAGCTTGATCTGGTGATTAGCTTGGAGTTTTCTGGATTATTCCTATCATTTGTCGGCTGTGATGGGTGTCTTTTTTTCCTTGATATCCACTTATCAGTCTGCTCCACTGTGTTTCCACTTCATCTCACCGTCACCACCACTCTGTGTCATCTCCGTTTTGCCTCCGTTTCACCTCCGTCTCACTCCCCTGCAAAGCGGATATCAAGGAGGGGCATCTGTAGACACCCAATTTTGGCCGATAAATTGAGCATTTTTCTTTGTTCTCACAGTTAATGCCCTGATTGATCCTTAGTTGGTTGATTTTCTGGGATTTCTCCCCGTTCTTGGCCCAACATTTCAATTCCGTACCTTGGATCTCGTCTCGAGTTTGGCATTCCCGCGCTATCCGCTCTCATCGCTTTCTTGCTCATAGCGCGTTGAGGATCTAATTGAAGTTATCATTTGAGCAGTTGTTATTTCTTGACATTTGATCATTATAGCATCCACTTTGGATGTTATTCTCACTCAACATTTGATTAAATGACTGCCCAAGGATACTTCTCTTTTTTTTAAATCATTTAATGGGCCTTTAATTATCGCGCTATGTCGTCATAGCACGTTCTTCATGAACGCGCTATGGAGATATAGCGCGTTATTAGGCAGAACCCAGTCCGACCCGGACTCCCTTCTTTCGACTCCGAGTCCTTATAGGGTGTTTGGTTGCAGTTTTTTACCTCTTTTTTCTCTCAATTTTAAAAAAAAGAGGAAGAGGTCTTATAATCCCGTTTGGTATGCCTCTCCTAATTTTTAAGAAGATACTATACTCCCATGTAAATCTTCCTAAAAAAAAAAACAACACTCTACCAATTTTTTTTTTAAAACACTCACCACGTCTCTGTCTCTCCCACTCGCGAACCCCAGCCCCCTCCCCCCGCCCCTCCCTCCGGCTCCGCCTCCCCCGTGCTCAGGCCCCCCCTCCGGCGCCGGTTCCCCCCGTGCGCAGCCCCCCCTCCGGTTCCCCCCCGTGCGCAGGCCCCCCCTCCGGCGCCGGTTCCCCCCCGTGCGCAGGCCCCCCCCCCGGTTCCCCCCCCCCCCGTGCGCAGGCCCCCCTCCCTCCGGTTCCCCCCTCCGGCGCCGGCTCCCCCCCGTGCGCCCTCCCCTCCCCTTCCCGGCAGCCCCTCCGGCTCCGGCCCCCTGCGCCCTCCCCTCCCCTCCCCGGCAGCCCCCTCCCCCCCCTCCGGCTTCCCCCCTGCGACCGCAGCCCCTCCCCTTCCCCCCCTCGGGCGACGGATCCCCCTGCGCACCCCCTCCCCCCTCCCCTTCCCCCCCTTCCGGCTCCGGCTCCCCTCCCCCGACGGCTTCCCCCTCCCCCTTGCGGCACCCTCCCCTCCCCCCGACGGCGCCCCCTCACCTCCCCCGACGGCGGCCCCCTCCCTGCGGCGACCTCCCCTCCCCCGGTGGCTCTCTCTCTCTCTCTCTCTCTCTCTCTCTCTCTGCAACTGCCGGAAACTGTCGGAGGCTACTCGGAGAGGAAGACCCCTGACAAACACATTTACACAAATTTTAAAATTTACGACACTACTGCCAAACAGAAAGTGTCTGGTTTTATCAATTTTAAAATTTAAGTCAAAAATTATGTTGACACAAGTTTTTAGATAGAAATAGATTTAAAAAAAAACTGCTCCCAAACACCCTATTATTTGGTAAGTTTCCAATCGTTTTCCTTCCAAAGGAAGGTTTCTAAACCTAGTAGGAGCCTTTCCCCCGCATTAATCGACAGGATTACCTCAATTTGAGCCGCCAAATCATCGGATTGAATTGAACTCCGACCTAGGGTTGCTTCTTGATCTTTCTCCTATAAATTGCACCCTTTGGCCGTCGTTCTCGGGGGATGCCACTCAAGATATTGATGATTAGGAGGAAGTTCTTCGTGCCAGATCAATAGATCCTCGCTTCTCGCACACCCAAGGGAGTATTTAGGGGCTCTTTTCGTGTTATTCCTCTTTCTACTCATTTTCTTTCCCCAATCTACGAATTTTAATCTTTACATAGCATTGCATATTGATTTCAAAACACTCCTTTTACGAAATACATGCATACACACACACCACACCTATCTTTTGCCCATCCATAGGGGTTTAAAAACCACCAAACCCCCAGGTAATCGAGCCCCCCATTTGCATGCTTTTGATTAAGAATAAGGGTAGATTCTACTAAAATCTCGATCTAATGGGCCTTTTGTTTGTTGTTTATGATTGTTTGCAGGCACTAGAAGACTAATACGTGGAGCCCTTGCACCTAGGCCGGCCTTGGAGCAAGGAAGGAACGAATCCAAATAAGCCCGCTTCCTGCTATATGTTCCTAGCGCGACTTGAAGAACGCGCTAGGACGATATAGCGCGTTCATCTTCAGGCCTACGGCTGGACACCCCTCATGAATTTCTGAGGTATGTAGCATGCCCTTATTTTAGTCTTTTATTATTTGGCATGTTTCTGGCCTCAGTGGCGATCACGGATCTTATTAATGCATGTTTCACCCCTCTTTTATCATCGACTTTAGCGCTTTTATCTTGCTAGATTATCTTGCTAAAGGCAAATTCATCAATTTTGGGGGTGTTCATAAATTCATAATCTACAATGGTGTCTCCAAAATACCACCTGCCATCATATATATGCATATGAGAATACGAGAATACATTTTGCATGAATAAAACAATCTCCCAGGTTGCATGGAGCCCATTACGTGAAAACCCCCCTTGGTTCAGCATGTTTAAATATGCGCAGTGAATGCATGCATTTACTTATCCTTAGATGATTCCTAATCATCATTAGCCTTTGATACCCACGTTGGTCATGCATACAGGAATGTGTATATGTACACATATGAATATAAGAATAAATGCATGTATTTTATTCTATGAATTAATTTTGTTGGGCTTTCATACTCAACCCCATAAGAAGCGGAGGAGCTATATTGATGGGGTTTTTACCCCTACATTTATTCTATTCTTTCAGATTTTTTGATTACCCCATCGGGCCACAGAGTTCTGCCACTGCATGTTCTCCGCTGGTCCCTTTAGGGGAATATTAATGAGGCGCCATGATGAGTAGACACCGTCCCGCTATATTCCGATCTTCTTGGATCTCGGTCTACGCCCATCTTTCTTTTGGCTTCCATCTTGGCACTCCGTAGATGGATGTCCTATACTCCCCATTTCACACAGTCCAAAATAAGGGGAGATGCTGCCGAAATTCATTCACTATCCTTGTTTTATCATATCATGTGATGTTTTCATTAAACTAATGAATTAACCCCCTATTGTGTGGCAGAGGCCTGAGACAAATTATCTCATGGCCCTTTGCTGTAATATCCCAGACCTTTCGGATCCTTCGTCGTGGGTCCCGGATCTATTTTTCGGAGCGTCTATCTCTGTTGTGTCCGAAATTTCGTTTCGGACATCTTTCATGTTCGGATCGGCGCGATCCGGACTCGTTTCGGAGGCCCGAAGGATTTCCGCGGCTTTTCCGCACGTGTTTTCTGATTTCCGGTGTGTGTTTCGGCTTTTCCTTCGGAACCTCGCTGCGGGTGAACCGGGCCGTACACCTGGGCACGAGTGGTACCGTTGCGATCGGTGCGTCCCGAGGATTCCGGAAACATATTTTTCTATTTTCGGTATTTTTTAGGTTTTCCGGATTTTTCTATAAATACCCCCCTATTTTCTCTCTCCTCCCCCACCTTCTCTTTCTTCTTCTTCTTCTTCCTCCTTCCTCCCCACCGTGACCTCCCTCTCTTCCTCCCGTTCGAGCGCGGCTAGCTCCTCTCCGGCTGCTGACAGTGGCGGGGCGACGGCGCGGACGCGTGGGCGGCGGCGAGGTGAGCTTGTGGGCGTGCGGCGAGCGTGGGAAGCGTGAGGAGGCGGGGTTTCCATGGGTGTTCTTCGTGGTTTGCGGACGATCCGGCGGAGCATTCGCTCCATTGAGGTAGGGTGACGTTCCTTAGCCTCTTGTCGTTCGTTTCCGTGATTTGTAGGCCGCGGGGAGGCCGGGAGAGGTTTGTTTGAGCGGGTTTGGGGTTTTCCATGATTTGGGGAGAGCTCGCCCGATCTATGGTTTTAGCCCACTATTTCGTGTTTTGATGGCTTAGAAGCATGCTAGGGGTCCTTAGGGGTCATTCCCCTTGATTTCCCCCTCTCCGGTGGAGGCATGGGGGCGTGGTTGGAGTCTTTAGGCGTTTCCGCCATTTTTCGGGCACGGACTGAGAACGCGCTATACTCTAGTGGCACGTTCTTGATGGTCGCGCTGCCCCGATGGGGCGTGTTCATCGGAGAAGATGAACAGTAGGATGGTTCCGGTCGCACTATGGGGTCCTAGCGCGATCTGCCTTGTCGCGCTATGGGGTCCTAGCGCGATCTGCCTTGTCGCGCTAGGGGTTCCTAGCGCGATCTTCCTTGTCGCGCTAGGGACCCCTAGCGCGACCTGTCTTGTCGCGCTAGGAGGCCCTAGCGCGATCTTCCCTGTCGCGCTAGGGGGTCCTAGCGCGTTCTTCCTTGTCGCGCTAGGGGTCCCTAGCGCGATCTGTCCTGTCGTCTGGTGTTCCTCTTGGGCCGTGTGTGTCCTGGACACCTCGTGGAGTTCCGTGACCGTGTCTTTGGGTGTCCGGAGGTTCCGTCTACCTCGATTAGCATGCCCGTGGGCTTGGTGGGTCCGGGTGACCCCAGGCGTTTCGGGTTTCCGTGTTCTCGCTCGATCGAGTCACCGTGGATCGATGTGTGCGAGGTGGAGTTCCCCCGCATGTCGTGAGTCTTCCTGGAAGATGATCCCCGAGTGGGTCATGTGTTTGGCCGTGGGCGGTGCGTCCGTTTCTTTTTCGACCGTGGTCACCGTGCGATGGTGCTGGTACGTGGGACGGCCCCCGTACTTCGTCAGGTTCGGACGTTATTTTTCGTTGTCTTGAGAGTCTACTCCTTCAGTGACCCTCCACTAGTCGTAGCCCACCAGTACGAGGTGCTGGTCTCACCTGGGAGTGGTGTACGGGCACTCACCTTGAGACGGTTTGTGGACCGGTTACCGTAGGCCCCTCGTTGGTAGCCAGAGTCCGGCTACGGGGGAAAACTGGTCTGAGGGCCAGGCCTAGGACGCGTGGTCTGTGTGTGCACACGTGGTTGGGGGCGGTTGGACCCACGTCGACGGGCGTGACCCCAGCTAGTCACTTGTTTGTGGTTACTTGTGCGGTGTTTGCGCCTTTGGTAGGAGCTACCACGTCAGGCGGTTCACCAGCGGCGCGATGTAAGACATCAGGGGACGCTACCGGCTGTGCTTCTAGTGGGTGGTACTCCTGTCGAGTACAAAGTGTCAGACTGTCAGTCGGACGTTTTCGACCTTTGGGTGTTGCTGGGTTGACCGCTGAGTTCGGTCTTCTCACCGTGACACGTTTGCCGGTTCACGTGCCGCAGGGCTTCGTTCGGTTGAGGCCAGGGCTTCCCTTTCCGAGGTACTCTTTTACCGCTAGCGTAGTGGTTTCCCGTGTTCGAGGTAGGGTTCGAGTGATCCCTACTGAGTCTTGTTCCAAGACTCATTCCCTGCGTGTTTTTCACCGTGTTTCAGGTGAGGCACCACCTTCGGGGAGCGCGTCGGGAGTGCAGCGTGGTGCGGGTGCCCAGAGGTAGTGCCAGAGGTCAGAGCCGGGATATGTCCCGTGTAGTTGTACTTTTCCTTCTTGTCTCTGTACTAGTTGTGGACTACTACTACTGTTGTTTTTATTTTTCTATTGTGGACCATGTAAAATGTTAATTTATTTCCTACTTATTATTATAACTGTTTAATTTCTGCAATTACTTGTGATACTTGTGTAGTTTCCACACCATCCTTCTAACCCTTCCGAGTCTTCGGACTCGTGGGTGGCGGTGCGAGTCTCGGGTTATCGGGCCTTCCCGGTAATCGGATTCTCGGGTCGTTACAGCTGGTATCAGAGCGCGGTTGTGGGATTATACGAAAATCACGAGTAATTGTAGTGGTCCACTAGTCCACAGCGATGATGTACAGGTGACGCTGATATTGGGCACCACGTGTTTGTTTTGACCTTGTCGTTTTTTTTTTTCGTGTTCTCTATCTTTTGCTTCAGGTGTGAGCATGGCGCCGAGGAGGAGCTCTCGCTCTCAGCAGGGGCAGTCGGCTGGAGGTCAGGAGATCCAGCAGGGGGTCCAGAGGTACCAGGAGGAGCATAGCAGAGCGCCACCGGGAGCTACCGAGGCCGCGGCTACTGCGAGGGTTCCGGGGGCCGAGGATTTCTTCCGTGGCATGTACCAGCTTATGTCTCAGCAGTTCGGCGGAGGGGCTGGTGAGGGATCGTCAGCTAGGGGTGGGCCAGGCCGAGCAGTGAGGGACTTTCTGCAGTTCCATCCACCTTACTTCAGCGGCCAGGCAGACCCTGATGCAGCTCATGATTGGCTTGACGAGATGGAGCGGGTGTTCAGTTCTGCAAGGAGTACTGCCAAGGACAGAGTGGTGTTGGCCTACAACCAGTTACAGGGTACGGCTCGGAGGTGGTGGTCTTCCGAGTGGAAGACGTCTTTTCAGCTTCGTCCACTTGAGCAGATCGAGTGGGATGACTTCGTCAGTGCTTTCGAGCGTACGTACTGTCCAGATATTGTGGCTACGCAGCGGATGCGGGAGTTTCTGGAGCTGGTGCAGGGCGACATGTCCGTGTTGCAGTACAGGGCACGATTTGTCGAGCTGGGTCGGTATGCACCTCACATCATGGAGCATGAGAGAGTGAGGACCACGCAGTTTGTACAGGGCTTGAGGCTGGAGCTGAGGCACCATCTGATCACGAATGGGGCCACTGATCTAGAGACAGCGTCTCGTGTTGCGGTTTCTTTGGAGATGGATATGCAGAGGACCCGAGGACCGATCAGCCAGGGATAGTCTTTGTCAGGTCGCAGCCATCAGTCGGTTACCCAGCAGCAGGGTTCCTTTCAGCATGCGTCGGGTGGTTCGGGAGTGCCGACACCGGTAGCGTCGGTAGCAGGATCTGCGTCCTTCGGCTCGAAGGTCAAGAAGTTCTTGAAGAAGAGTTTTCGTAAGAAGCACAAGGATCAGGGGTAGGCTTCATTGGGCAGTGTACAGCAGCCGATTCCTTTGCAGCGCCAGGGATCAGTGGGTGGATCACGAGGACCTTGTCCACGGTGTGGTGGGACCCACCCAGGCAGGCAGTGCACGGCTCCGATCATCTATTTTCGGTGTGACCAGCTAGGGCATATGGCGCGTGACTGTCCTCAGAGGCCGCCGCAGCAGCAGATTCCCCAGCAGCAGAGGCCGCAGCAGCAGCAGCAGGGACAGTATCCGCCGCTACCCAAGTCAGCTAGTGTGGGAGGCAGGCAGAGGGCTCGAGGCCAGATCACGCACATGACCAGGGCAGAGGCAATGTCATCGCAGCTCGTGGAAGGTACCGTTCAGATTCTGGGTTACGCGGCTCGGGTTTTGTTTGATTCCGGCGCTTCTCATTCGTTTATTTCGGAGGATTTCGCGTTGAGCATCGAGGAGCCGGTGACCCAGTTGTCCTATGATTTGGCAGTGGAGTTGCCTTCGGGTGACTTTATGATTACCCCGTATTGCTTCGATCAGGTTCCGGTTTGGATCGATGGGCGGAGTATGCCAGGCAGGTTGTACGCGTTGCAGCTTCGGGATTACGACGTGATTCTAGGCATGGATTGGCTCGAAATTCATGGAGCGGTGGTGGATTGTGGGATGAAGAGGGTCTACTTCCAGCATCCGAGCAAGCGGACCTTCTATTTCCAAGGTATCCGTTCCACCTCTTCTCGATTCCTCATTTCTACTATTCGAGCCCGTCGGTTGCATGATTCTGGTTGTCAGGGTTTTCTCGCGTCCGTGGTTGTGACTGACCGGATGGAACCGAATGTCGGGAACATTCTGGTGGTGTGCGAGTTTCCCGATGTTTTTCCCGAGGAGTTACCTGGATTGCCTCCCCAGCGGGAGATCGATTTTGTGATCGAGGTTGTGCCTGGTACGGGACCTTTGGCGAAGGCTCCCTACCGTATGGCCCCCGCTGAGTTGAGGGAGTTGAGGGCGCAGTTGCAGGAGCTGTTGGCCAAGGGGTATGTTCATCCTAACTTTTCCCCTTGGGGTGCGCCCGTGTTATTGTGAATAAGAAGGATGGTAGTCTGCGGTTGTGCATTGACTATCGACAGCTGAATGAAGTGACCATTAATAACAAGTATCCGTTGCCGCAGATTGATGACTTGTTCGACTAGCTTCAGTCCGCGCGAGTGTTCTCACGGATTGATTTGCGGTCAGGTTACTATCAGCTGAGAATTCGCGAGTCCGATGTGGAGAAGACTGCGTTCAGTACGAGGTACGGGCATTATGAGTTTTTGGTGATGCCGTTCGGGCTCACCAATGCCCCAGCAGCCTTCATGGACTTGATGCAGAGGGTGTTTCATCCGTATTTGGATCAGTTCGTGGTCATCTTCGTGGACGACATCCTTGTTTATTCGCGGTCTGCTGAGGAGCACGCGTACCATTTGGGTGTGGTGCTGCAGACGTTGCGAGATCACCAGTTGTATGCGAAGCTCAACAAGTGCGAGTTTTGGCTCAGCGAGGTGCACTTTCTGGGGCACGTGATTTCTAGTGATGGCATTTTCGTAGACCCTGCCAAGGTCGAGGCAGTAATGCAGTGGCCGAGGCCGAGGTCGGTGACGGAGATCCGGAGTTTCTTGGGGCTTGCGGGTTATTATCGTCGGTTTATGCAGGATTTTTCTGACATTGCGACCCCGATGACTAGACTCACGCAGAAGGATGTGCCTTTCGTCTGGTCTGAGGACTGTGAGCAGAGCTTCAGGGAACTGAAGAGATTGCTCACCTCGGCTCCGGTGTTGGTTTTGCCTTCTGGATCTGGAGGTTTCGTGGTGTGTATAGATGCTTCCGGCATTGGATTGGGAGCTGTGTTGATGCAGCATGGTAGAGTAGTGGCTTATGCATCTCGGCAGCTAAAGTCCCACGAGGAGAACTACCCTACCCATGACCTTGAGTTGGCGGCGGTGATCTTTGCGCTGAAGATCTGGAGGCATTATCTGTACGGCGAGAAGTTCGAGGTGTTCACTGACCATCAGAGTTTGAGGTATGTGTTCTCTCAGAGGGACCTGAACCTCAGACAAAGGCGTTGGATGGAGTTCATGAAGGATTATGACTTCACCTTGTCTTATTAGCCAGGCAGGATGAATGTCGTCGTCGATGCCTTGAGTCGGAAGGTTGCGGTCAGTGCCTTGATGTTGAGGAAGTTGAGGCTCTGGGAACGAGTGCCCGAAGTATCTTTCAGGCTCAAGATTCCCCAGGAGCCAGGGTTGGCAGTGCTCGCGAGTCTGACTGTCACTCCTGCTATCCGTCGTCAGGTGACAGAGGCTCAGCATGCGGACCCTGAGTTGTCCCGGATTCTGGCGATGGCTGATGTGGAGCTCGGCGAGGATGGTGCTGCGAGGTTTCGCAGCAGGTTGTATGTTCCAGCGGAGGAGCAGGTTCGTCGTGCAGTGTTGCGCGAGGCTCATGGGAGCAGGTACACCTTACACCTGGGTGCGACGAAGATGTATCGAAACTTGCGGAGGTAGTTTTGGTGACCTGGCATGAAGAGAGGTGTTGTCGAATTTGTGGCCAGGTGCCTGATCTGTCAGCAGGTGAAGGCGGAGCATCAGCGATCAGGAGGTACTCTCCAGCCCTTGGATGTTCCTGCGTGGAAGTGGGACCACGTGATCACGAATTTTGTGGTGGGGTTGCCGAGGACCCCGAGTGGGCAGGAGAGTATTTGGTTGCTGGTGGATAGGCTGACGAAGGTGACGCGGTTGTTACCGATCAAAGTCAGCTGGAGCGTGTCCAAGTTGGCTCGTCTTTATGTGGAGCGGATCGTGCCGTTACATGGAGTCCCCATTTCGATCGTGTCGGATCGGGATTCGCGCTTCACTTCTGGATTCTGGAGGAGTTTTCAGCGAGCTCTTGGCACGGAGTTGGCATTTAGCTTGGTGTATCATCCTCAGTCAGATGGTCAGTCTGAGAGGACCATTCAGACTTTGGAGGACATGCTGAGATCCTGCTGCCTGGAGTGGCAGGGGAGTTGGATTCATCACCTACCGTTGGTGGAGTTTACCTACAACAACAGCTTTCATTCGAGCATCGGCATGGCTCCATATGAGGCGTTGTACGGGCGTCCGTGTAAGACTCCGCTTGATTGGTTTGAGGTGGGTGAGCGGGTTTTGACGGGACCGGATTTGGTGCAGCAATGTGTGGATGTTGTGCACCTGGTTCGTCAGAACATGTTGGCGGCCCAGAGTCGGCAGAAGAGCTATGCTGACCGTAGGAGGCAGCCCCTCGAGTTCACCGTGGGCGATCGTGTGTTCTTGAGAGTTTCTCTGATGAAGGGGGTGATGCGTTTTGGATGGCGTGGGAAGCTGAGTCCCCGCTATATTGGTCCTTTCGTGATTATAGAGCGCATCGGTGAGGTTGCTTACCGGTTGCAGTTAGCCCCTGAGTTGGCGTCGGTGCATGACGTGTTCCACGTCTCGATGTTGCGGAGGTATATGCCCGACGACTCTCACGTGCTCGAGGATTCTGTTTGGCCTGAGGTGACTCCAGATCACTCTCTCCCAGAGTTTCCGATCCGCGTGGAGGATAGACGAGAGCAGCGCCTGCGGAACAAGGTCATTCCCTTGGTAAAGGTGGTGTGGCAGCGGCACTCTGGTGGTGAGGCCTCTTGGGAACGTGAGGAGGAGATGCGTCAACAGTTCCCTTACCTGTTTGAGTGAGTCTTCCTCTTCTTTCCCCCTGGGTTGTTCTCAATTTCGAGGATGAAATTCCTTAAGGGGGGAGGACTGTAATATCCTGGACCTTTCAGATCCTTCGTCGTGGGTCCCGGATCTGGTTTTCGGAGCGTCCAACTCTGTTGTGTCCAAAATTTCATTTCGGACATCTTTCGTGTTCGGATCGGCGCGATCCAGACTCGTTTCGGAGGCCCGGAGGCGTTCCGCGGCTTTTCCGCACGTGTTTTCCGATTTCCGGTGTGTGTTTCGGCTTTTCCTTCAGAACCTCGCTGCGGGTGAACCGGGCCGTTCACCTGGGCACGAGTGGTACCGTTGCCATCGGTGCGTCCCGAGGATTCCGGAAACGTATTTTTCTATTTTTTGGTGTTTTCTGAGTTTTTCGGATTTTTCTATAAATACCCCCCTATTTTCTCTCTCCTCCCCCACCTTCTCTTTCTTCTTCTTCTTCTTCCTCCTTCCTCCCCACCGTGACCTCCCTCTCTCCCTCTCTTCCTCCCATTCGAGCGCAGCTAGCTCCTCTCCGGCTGCTGACAGCGGCAGGGCGACGGCGCGAACGCGTGGGCGGCGGCGAGGCGAGCTTGTGGGCGTGCGGCAAGCGTGGGAAGCGTGAGGAGGCGGGGTTTCCAATTGCGTTCTTCGTGGTTTGCGGATGATCCGGCGGAGCATTCGCTCCATTGAGGTAGGGTGATGTTCCTTAGCCTCTTGCCGTTCGTTTCCGTGATTTGTAGGCCGCGGGGAGGCCGAGAGAGGCTTGTTTGACCGGGTTTGGGGTTTTCCATGATTTGGGGAGAGCTCACTCGATCTATGGTTTTAGCCCGCTATTTCATGTTTTGATGGCTTAGAAGCATGCTAGGGGTCCTTAGGGGTCATTCCCCTTGATTTCCCCCTCTCCGGTGGAGGCATGGGGGCGTGGTTGGAGTTTTTAGGCATTTTCGCCATTTTTCGGGCGCGGACTGAGAACACGCTATACTCCAGTAGCGCGTTCTTGATGGTCGCGCTGCCCCGATGGTGCGCGTTCATCCGAGAAGATGAACAGTAGGATGGTTCCGGTCGCACTATGGGGTCCTAGCGCGATCTGCCTTGTCGCGCTATGGGGTCCTAGCGCGATCTGCCTTGTCGCGCTAGGGGTTCCTAGTGCGATCTTCCTTGTCGCGCTAGGGACCCCTAGCGCGACCTGTCTTGTCGCGCTAGGAGGCCCTAGCGCGATCTTCCCTGTCGCGCTAGGGGGTCCTAGCGCGTTCTTCCTTGTCGCGCTAGGGGTCCCTAGCGCGATCTGTCCTGTCGTCTAGTGTTCCTCTTGGGCCGTGTGTGTCCTGGACACCTCGTGGAGTTTCGTGACCGTGTCTTTGGGTGTCCGGAGGTTCCGTCTACCTCGATTAGCATGCACGTGGGCTTGGTTGGTCCGGGTGACCCCAGGCGTTTCGGGTTTCCGTGTTCTTGCTCGATCGAGTCACCGTGGATCGATGTGTGCGCGGTGGAGTTCCCCCGCATGTCGTGAGTCTTCCTGGAAGATGATCCCCGAGTGGGTCATGTGTTTGGCCGTGGGCGGTGCGTCCGTTTCTTTTCCGACCGTGGTCACCATGCGATGGTGTTGGTACGTGGGACGGCCCCCGTACTTCGTCAGGTTCGGACGTTGTTTTCCGTTGTCTTGAGAGTCTACTCCTTCAGTGACCCTCCACTAGTCGTAGCCCACCAGTACGAGGTGCTGGTCTCACCTGGGAGTGGTGTACGGGTACTCACCTTGAGACGGTTTGTGGACCGGTTACCGTAGGCCCCTCGTCGGTAGCCAGAGTCCGGCTACGGGGGAAAAATGGTCAGAGGGCCAGACCTAGGACACGTGGTCTGTGTGTGCACACGTGGTTGGGGGCGGTTGGACCCACGTCGATGGGCGTGACCCTAGCTAGTCACTTGTTTATGGTTACTTGTGCGGTGTTTGCGCCTTTGGTAGGAGCTACCACGTCAGGCGGTTCACCAGCGGCGCGGTGTAAGACGTCAGGGGACGCTACCGGCTGTGCTTCTAGTGGGTGGTACTCCTGTCGAGTACGGAGTGTCAGACTGTCAATCGGACGTTTTTGACCTTCAGGTGTTGCCGAGTTGACCGTTGAGTTCGGTCTTCTCACCGTGACACGTTTGCCGGTTCACGTGCCGCAGGGCTTCGTTCGGTTGAGGCCAGGGCTTCCCTTTCCGAGGTACTCTTTTATCGCTAGCATAGTGGTTTCCCGTCTTCGAGGTAGGGTTCGAGTGACCCCTACTGAGTCTTGTTCCGAGACTCATTCCCTGCGTATTTTTCACCGTGTTTCAGGTGAGGCGCCACCTTCGGGGAGCGCGTCGGGAGTGTACCGTAGTGCGTGTGCCCAGAGGTAGTGCCAGAGGTCAGAGCCGGGGTATGCCCCGTGTAGCTGTACTTTTCCTTCTTGTCTCTGTACTAGTTGTGGACTACTACTACTGTTGTTGTTATTTTTTTATTGTGGACCATGTAAAATGTTAATTTATTTCCTGCTTATTATTATAACTGTTTAATTTCTGCAATTACTTGTGATACTTGTGTAGTTTCCACACCATCCTTCTAACCCTTCCGAGTCTTCGGACTCGTGGGTGGCGGTGCGAGTCTCGGGTTATCGGGCCTTCCCGGTAATCAGATTCTCGGGTCGTTACATTTGCCCACTATACAATGCGAACATAATCATTATGAGATTTCTCGTTGATTGTCACATGGTCTCCCTAAGACTTCTGTGGATGAATTTCTTCTCCCCTTTCAGCTTACCTAAACATCATTGCCAGAGCCCATGAAGCCCTAATTAAACACAAGAGAACCCCACAATAGAACCCCCCAAAAACCCCAGCCTTAAAGTCCTAAGGCCTCAGGTCTCCCGCATCAGCGCCTCTAATGTCTTCCCGACGCGGTGCCCTCTCGCCGCCAGTTCGGCGCCGAGTGGCAAGCGCGTCAGTGGCCGCCCGCGCCGAGCGCCCCTGTGCCGATGTCCCAGGCTGATGCCCCCCTGTGCTAAAGTCGTTGCGCCGCATCCTACCGTGCCGAGTCACCCTCACGTCGACGCCCTCCAGAGCCGATCTCTATGCTCATTAATTCCCTCATCCAACAACCGCTGATGAACCTTGAAGCCCAGCGCTCCGAGCCTTATTATCCTTCGTTTAGAACCCCTACTATCCTGGGGAGGAGTAATAGTCCTTCACTCAAATCCATGGGAGCTAAGCTAATGGGGTTTACCCCTACATTCTACCGAGTATGATGTTTGTTTTCTAACCCTACTGGCCTATGGAGTTCTGCCACTACATGTTCTCCTATGGTCCCTTCAAGGGGATATCAATAAATACCATGATAATGGACATTGTCCCGACACATCTAGATCCTTTTGGGTCTTGGGCTGGCTACACCCGTCTTTTTTTTGGCTTCCATCTCGGCACTCCGTGGATGAATGTCCTACATTCTCACTTGGCATAGTCCAAGATAAGGGGATATGCTGCTGGATTTATTCCGTATATTAATATCATATCTAGTTTTGTATAATCATTTGTATATCTTTTATCCTGCAAGTGAATGGGCATACCTATCACATTGGTTTTGCCCCTGGGATTCTTCTACTTTAGCGATTAATCAATGATTGTCCTTCTTTGGAAGGGCGTAATTAACGTCATAGCCTTTATGGTATGACGGACTTCCGGTCTCGACCCGAGTCTCACAATCGACTGACCAAGTCAGATCGAGCGCATAATAAATCGTCACTCCGGTGACTGGCACGCCAAATAAACTAAATAAATAAATAAATAACCAAATAAAAATAAATAAATAAAATTAAAGTAAAATAAAATCCGTTCCACAAAGCTGACACGCCCGGTGGGACCAAGTCTCCCTTCATCTCTTCGCCAAAGTAGAAGGCCTGGAGGCCTTCCCCAAAATACTGATTATTTGCTCATTCTGATTTGTAGTGATCTCAATGGCTGGCGGACTTACTGCACTTGCATTCGGCCCTCAAGTGGTTGCTACCCATGTAGAGCATGGGTACCTGGCGGTGCCCACTGCTTTCGGAACTCTGTCACCAGTAGTGGGGTTCCCCAATTTTCTCGGAGTCGCCTTCATCAGCCTGTTGAGGATCGAGGAAGAGGAAGCTGACAAGACTGTTGCGGCCAAGGCCGTAGCCCCTGCAAAGGTGAGCTGTCCGCGAAGAACCACTCCGTCTCGCTGTACTATCTCATGCTTTGTCCACCACATGGACTACCATGTCGTCCCCACCAGTGAAAAGGCGTCCGGGGGGAAGAAGAAGAAGAATCAAAGAAGAAGAGCTGTTGCTATTTCCCGAGGCTGACTCTTGGCTTCCGGGAAGTCTGTTGTAATTGGTGGCATTCGTGTTTATCTGAACGGCCGCCGTGCTGAAGCTTTGCCGGATCATATCATCCCGGCAGTTCCCGTTCATAACCCTTTCAAGTGCTAGCAGGTCGGGAGGCCAATTTGGACAAAGAAGTCTGCAGGAAGCTGACCCCCAAGCTACCAAGTTTCAAGCAAGTGTGGGTTCCCAAGAGGACCCGGGGTTCTGCTTCTACCCCGCAAGATTCAACATCAACTGTCAAGGACCCCAGGTGTGGAGGCAATAAAGCTACACCAAAGGAAGAAGTGGTCATGCCAGTATCCTCTCCGCCCGCTCATAGGATCTGTGCCAGGCAGACCAATGTTCTCCGACATTCGACAAGATCGAACGGAGCTACTATACTATCACGGCCCTCCCGCATGTCGTCGAAGCAGGACCGACTATTAACTCCTGCCCTCGCTCCAGGGCACAGTCAAGAAGGAATGACCAAGGTGGTCAGGGATTACTTCTATGGCTTAGAAAGTTCTTCCCTAAGTCGACAAAGGCTACTCCGTACCATCAGCACAGAAAGAAAAGAAGAAGACAAAGAAAGAAGAAGAATGGTGTCATTCATGCACATCAATGACTATGAAGATGGCTTGCAAGCCAAGTACTCTGAAGCTTCTCTACAGCATGAAGAGAATAAAAGGATATCAATGTTTGAAAAGTCAACCTTCCCCAGTCAAGTCAAGAAGACAGTCTAGGGGCAAAAAAAAAAGAATCCAAGTCTTCACTTGCAACATGGCAGGGGTGGCCAGCAGATATGGGGCCCTACCCGAAGAGTCGGAAGAGTTGGCCAAGTTAGCTGAAAGGCTCGGGCTAATGACAAGAAGAGGCAAAGCTGCAAGAGAAATGCTCAAAGCAGCCAAAGAGAAGCAAGCTATCACTACTTCGACTGCCAACATGGTGACTTCTGAAGAAGAAGAGATTACTCTGCTAGCCTCGTTTGAAGATGTTTCGGGCGAAGCATTCAAAGGTACCTCTGCTATGGCAGCGCAAGACCCAATTATCTTAATGATGATGCAAAATTACCAACAAGAGATCGAATCCCTGAAGAGGCAACTGAATGAAAGAAATGAACAATACTTTTTTGCCTGGCAGCAGGACGTGCATGTTGAATCATCCCGGGAAGTTCCTAACCCGGTCAATGCTACACCCCAAACTACTTCACAAGCAACAGGCTATGGCAAGGCCGCTCTTCAGCCACATACCCTACAGCCACCCTTGGTGCAACCAGCTCTTCCACCAGTGCAGCAGTTGCCACCAACGGAGCCGTCGGCACCTCATGTCAAAGCTCTATTCACTCCCTCTATAAAGTATCCTGCACATTGCCACCCGGTGCCGGTGGACCCAACCGTGGTAAATAAATCAATGGTGGAACAACTAATTGAAATGAAGCTGGCCGAGAGGACATATGGTGATATCAGCACTTTTGATGTTTACAAGGTGCCATATCCACCGTAATATGCTATGAAGAGGCTCCCGCCTGGCATCAACAAGCCGCCCAAGTTTAAAACGTTCAACGTGCATGGCTCTCCTAAAGAACATATTGCTTACTATATGACAATAATGGGCGATCTGGCAACAGATGAAGCCTACCTGCTAAAGTTCTCCGGGTCCTCACTGACAGGCTTGGCTTTTGAATGGTATTCCAACCTGTCGGCCGACTCTATAAGTGACTGGGCAGCTATGCAACGGAAGTTCCGGGAGCAGTTCCATGTTGCTGAAAGAGAGGTCACACTGGCCGAGTTGTATGCCTCCAGGCAAAGACATGACGAGTCAGCCCTGGAGTACATCAAAAGATGGCTGAATCTCAGTATGAGATGTAAGCGGCTGCTACATCCAGAAGATGTGGTGCAAATATGCAAGCAGAGCCTGAGGCGAGAGATCCTCAGGAAGCTGATCGGAATTGAAATATGGTCTTTCGACCGGCTAAATAATGTGGTCGCGGAGATTGAAGCCTTCATCTCCAGCTCTCCCTCTACTCCGGACGCTACAAACAAAAAGGGAAAGTCCACTGACAAACAGTCAGCGCCCGAGGAATTGAAGAAGTTCACACAATTGACTTCAAGACGTTCGACCAACAAGAAGAAAAGGAAAAAGGAGTGGCTAACCCTCCTCCCGCTAAGCTAGCTGAGTAGCAAGAAGTCTCATCCTTGCAGGCCAAGATGAAAAAGCTCTACTCTTTCCCCAAGGAGAGGACTCGAGTCCTCTTCGAATGGGCTGTCGCAAACAACAAGGTTACTCTACCAGAGCCAAAGAGACCAGAAGATGCTAGGAAGAAGGATCATCCTCGCTACTGCCCATATCACTAGATGGTTGGGCACCCTATTGAAGATTGTTATGTCTTTAAAGATGCTATTGAAAAGCTAGTCAGGAAAGGGGAGCTACAACTGAGTGACTATAATGTGGACCCTCCTCGCCCGCATGACCTACCTACTATGGAAAGAGCAATCAATACAGTGTCTCTATGCCAGCTGTCGTCTCAAGAGACAACCGGAGTTCACATCGCACACCAGGTGCCAACTACAAAAAGGCAAGAGAAGAATAAGCTAAGAGGCAGAGGGAGCGGCGTTGTACTCTCCTGTAACACACTGTCGGCCTTGCCCAGTGCGAGCCGAGCTACTGAAGAAGACGATGAAGAGATATACAACACGCCACTGAGGGGAGGTCAAGCTGTAACACCTATCTCTCACCGTCAATCCCGAGGAGAGTGGGGGCATCCTCCACTATCTGTTGAAGCAGCATCTCGTCATACCCTCCCTCTACAAGAAGAAATGGGGGCAGGAACTCCAATATATGCAAAGCTGAGTGCACCTGGTGCTAATGATAAGACGCCGCTAGCCTCTTCTGGAGCCAACACAGGGGGCAATACTCCTAGCTTCTATCAAGCTTGCCCCACCTTGATGGCAGAAGTGTATCAGAAGATACAAGAAGTAGAGGTGCTCCTAAGATGAGTAAGTGAGATGGGGTTACTCCCTGCTACATCCAGGCTAGATGCATCTTCATCCGGGATCCTGCAAGGATGTATTACACCACTAGGAGCCTTATCACAATCGGCTATGCTCCAGCTAACACAGGCCCACAAAGGGAGCCCTCTTCTTCAGCAGCCACAGCATGCGACTTTCACATACCCCTCAGCTCTCCAGCCACGTCAAGGGACAACTTCTGCATCTCCAACATTGCCAATAATAAACCCACCCTCACAACTAGTCGGTTTACATCGAGATCTGGCAGTCCCAGCTATAACAAACAAGTCCGTTGAAGAGGAAGTCATTGAGGCGGAATTATATATGATCAAACAAAGAGATGATGAGTCTGCTTCAAACTACATTCAACACTGGAAGAACCTCCACTCCGGATGCAAACATCCACCAAGCTATAAAAAAGTTGTTCAGCTATGCAAGCGCAATCTGAGGAAAGAGATCCTGCAAAGGGTAATTGGCCTCAAAATCAAATCCTTCGACCATTTAGAAGATGTGGCAATTGAGATTGAAGCCTTTCTGGCCAAATACTGCCTGACTTTTACTCCTCCAATTCAAGAGCACAAACTAATTATAGAACAGCCGGCACTAGAAGAAATAGAAGCAGTTGACTTTATAGCCTTCGAGCGTCAGTGGAGGAAAGCACAGGAGGCAACTGGCTCCTCCTCTACCAAGGTTGCTGAACAAAAACCCCATTCACTAAGGGCAAGAATGAAAAGACCATACTCATTCCTGCAAGACAAGACCCAGTGGCTATTCGAGTGGGCCCTTGAGTACAATAAGGTCGTCCTCCAAGAGCTCAAGAGACCAAATGACATTCGAAAGAAAAGATGACCCTCGGTTTTGCCCCTACCATCAGAAAAGGGGGCATCTAATCGAGGACTGTTATATATTCAAAGATGTCATGGAAGACTTAGTCCAAAGTGGTGAATTACAACTTGGAGAATATAGGGTGGACCCACCTCACCCTCACCAGATGCCCATTTTCAAGATGACGGCTAACACAGTTTCCGTATATCAATCGGGACGGTACACCTTCTAAGATGCATCCCGAGTTCCCTCCACTATGGCGAGCAGCCGAACAAATGCAACTGGTGCATCATCCCCGGGGCAACTGCTGAAGACCAAAACAAAAATAAACCCAAGAATAAAAGAAAAGATGATGCTTTACCGCTCGATGTGCTGCCAGCATTATTCAAGCCATCAGTTCAAGAGTGGAGCCAACCCATGTCGGGGTCAACTGGAAAATGATAAAGATGTAGGGAAGTGTCTCTTCCTAAATGAAAAGACCGGCACGGCGTAGTCGTTGCTTTGCGCGCTCCAACACACAATAAGGGAGGCTCAACTCTCTCCGAGCAAGGGGGGCAAGAATGAAAAGATGCTCAGCTACAATCAAGCTCTAGGGTGCCGCTGGGCACAGCAAGACTTTATTCCCCGCTTGGGGGCTGCCAACAAAAGAGAAGAGGGTGAAGTCCAACGGCCGGATTTCCCTGCTACAATCTGTCTACACAACTGCTCGTGAAGCAAACAAGCTACCCATTGAAAAGACATGCTTTGAACAACTCGTCTTCAGCTATCCACCCCAGCTTGGAGGCATTAAAAGGGAGAATGAACTCTCTGACTACCCACCCCAACTTGGGGGCATCCAAAACTCAAAGAAGAGAGAACAGAATTATTCAGGGCACACCAACATCCCACCGTGAACTGGACAACCCGCTGCAGATGCTAACCATTCGACAAGCTCGACTGCTAAAGATTTCAAGCTCCTCGCTTAGAGGACCCATTTGCTACATTTCATTCAATGTTAGAATGAGATTTCTCCTTCTCTGGGAAGCTACTCCATGTGAGCGACGTCACGCGGATGCGGTGGCGAGCGGAGCGCGCGGGCTCGTTTTGCTGCGACACAGAAAGAGGGAGAGAAGCAGAGAAATCACCACGGGAGATTGCTCCGGCGGAGTGTGTAGAATAGATACAGCGTAACAAGATATGGGGATTAAACGGCCATAGCGGGAAATGACTCTCCACGACCTCGGGGGATGGGAATGGTGCAGAACTTAAGTGACGGAAATTTAAACGGCTATAGCGGGAAGTGACTCATCACGGCCTCAAGGATATCGAAGATATGAGAATAACACAAGATGTAAATGACAGAAATTCAAATAGCCATAGCGGGAAGTGACTCGCCGCGGCCTCGAGAATATCAGAGATATGAGAATAACACATGATATAAATGACAGAAATTTAAACAGCCATAGCGGGAAGTGACTCACCGCGGCCTGAAGAATATCAAAGATATGAGAATAACACAGGGTATAAATGACAGAAATTTAAACAGCCATAGCGGGAAGTGACTCATCGCGGCCTCGAGGATATGATGTGATCGTCAGGGACCGGAGATCCTAAAATAAGAAAAGTGATCGCGTTTACCTCAAAAGCGAGAAATGGGGGGGTTACTTCTTACTCTCCCTTCGGCCGGTCGACGGAGAGGGCCTTCCTTGGTTACTCTTGCAAAAGAAAGGAAATAGACAGATAGCAAATGAATCAGAAAAATGGCAGTGTAGTATTAGTCCCTTGTGATGAAAATGGTAAAATCATGATAAGACACACACCTGGTTGGTGTTGTTTTTAAACCCCTCTCGGGCACGAGTAGGAGGAAAATGCTATGCTGAATGGAAAATCGTGCAGATGTGCATAAAGTAGATCTCTCTTATAAAGTGAGATGACGGGATGATGCATGCGACAGAAATGACAAAAGAGAGTGGGAGAGAATGGCTTATTGAAGATGTCGATGGCGGGATCCGGCGGAGCTCCGACAGCGCGGGGATGACGTGGAAGCACGGCGGACGGAGTCGCCTTCCTCTCACGAGCACGGGCATCCGAAAATTCTGCAGAACCTCCTCCTGTAAAAACTCACGGGTTAGAAAAGGGATCCGACATAGTCTCTCTTTCCTCTGTCGGATCTGAAGCTCTCTCCCTTCGAGGGAGGGGGTCCTCTATTTATAGGGAAAATTTTTATGGGCGCGTCCTGGGTCTGGGACGCGTTCATGTTGAGGGGTCCAGGACCCTAAACGCTTCAGACAATTTTTTATTATTTCCACATTATTGGTGCGTGTAGGCTTCTGGACGCCTCAACTTGCGACGTCCAGGGACCCAGACGTGCCCATTTCTGCCAACTGAATCGGTGTCGAAAATCGTCGGCACACCCGTGACTCCTAAAACGCGTCTAGGAACAAAGACGTCTTTATGATTGGATTTATTCGAAACGTCAAACTAAACGACCGGAGCGGCATCGCGTGCGCGCTGCACAAGGCTCTGAAGAAGGCGTCTAGGGTCCTAGACTCCTTTAAAAGAGGCGTCTGTTACCCTGCCACTTTTAAAAAGGAGAAAAAAATATTTAAATAATAATAATAATAATAATAATAATAATAAATATTTTTAAGAAGGCGTCTAGTGTCCTAGACACGTCAAAGTGAGACGTCTAGGGTCCTAGATACGTTTAAAACTTTTCACGGAAAAAATTTAAAAAAATGTTAAAAAAATCAGAAAAATAGGAAATCGTCAAAGTAATTAAAAATGTGAAGGAAACCTTGGGGTATCATAGTGTAATATGAGATTTACTTACGGTAATGTCAAAAACAGCGTGTCTATAGCTGCCCCGTCTTGGCGTCTACTTTGCAAGGGAGCGGCACGTAATGGAGTGGCATAGAAGTGAAATGAAATGGAGTGAGAGCGGATTGAAAAGTAGATACTAAGGTGTGATGAGACACGCTTTCAACACTATGGTTCGGAATGTTTTCAGAGTTTCAATGAGGCGACCTTGAAGAAGGTCTTCCGAATTCAACAATTGCTTGGACGGAAGTCAAACAAGGAAGGGGAAGATGTGCGCTCAGGCACAAGTAGAAAAAGGGACCAACTTCTCTGTGTGGAAGTACCTGGGTCGTAAACCTGCAGGTTTCACCTTTGGAGAGCGGTTATCAGCCAATGTAGAAGTGTTGCCGCCAAGGTGGGTCAAATGGAGTAAAAGTAAAGGAATATTTGAGGATCAGTCCAAACAAGGGTCTCTTTTGGAAGAACAGCTCAGGGATGTCTCAAGGAAACTCAGTATTTCATTCGGAATGGAATATCTCATATTGTAAGAACTTAAGCACAGCGGCTTTCACAATCGAATTACTTTGAATGATCTCCCGCAATGGAATCAAAGTCCTACATGAATGCATGATGGGTTTAAAGAAAAACTTAAAACAAATTAAAATAGAAGATAGTTAAGGATAATATTGTTAAGTTGTTAAGAATGAGTCAGGATACCGATCCGGTGAGCTGATACTGAGCCGGGGCCCGTTTATCCATGCACCAACTCACTGAATGAAACCATCGTCCCCATGCTATCACAACTTGACGGCCTATCCGTACAACTCAAATTCCTCTGAAATCATCACTATTTTTGTTGAAGGGGAACTTAAATTCCATATTCATTCAGGTCGTAAGGTCCTTGACATGTTCTAGTAGCGTAACTATCATATAATACAATACATGACATGGTGGGACCAGTCACCGAATGGTGGCACATGATGGGACAATGTGGGACAACGGTGCCCCCTTGCATAGTAAAATAGAATTATTTCACAAGCAACAGAATTGCACTCCAATTGTACAAACAAATCAAAATGATTCATAGAGGCAGGAGAACACACATCACAAAGAAGAATTTGTTTATTATTATTATTATTATTATTATTATTATTATTATTATTATTCTTTATTTTTGTTTTTGTTTTTTGATTGATTTTTTTTGGGTGGAAGCGTCTAGGCGCGAAGACGCGTTCTAATCATTTGAATTCAAATTTAAACCACCGAGAACCGCGGGGCAACCCTTCTTCTTTCCTCTTCCACTCGCAAACACATCTTCTTCTTCCAAGATTTGCTTGCCCTGCTACGTCTTCTCCCACTCTTGATTTATGGAATATGGCGGGCCAAACCGTGGTGGAGGAAGAGGGGGGCGAGGAACTCCTCGCCCGAAGAGGGTCGTGCAAGAGCACAGAGGTGCGGCCATGGAAGTGGAAGGGCCTCTTCTGGCTATAGAGGGGCCGGAGGGGCCTGATGGCGTGGAGGGAGGCGAGCACGGCCCGGTAGGCTCGTTCGATCTCCACCTCTTTAATTTCTTTTAGTTTTGTAGCGAACACGTAGAGAGGGAGAAGAGGGTTCGGTGAGTGTTGCACTCGAATGATGAACGCGTCTTCGACAGGAGACACTTTTTTTTTGATGATGATGCGGCCCTTCCTTTTTGATGCGCATGGTATGACAAGGATCCCCGGCTTGGCCGATGAGTGGGCGAGTGCGGATGAATCGAGCCGCGTCGGGGGAGAGAGGTGCGGCTAGGTGAAACTTGAAGACTGGCGCATACGTCTTCCTACTCATCTCCAGGACAGGTAGCAAGGTGACGCGCCTGTGCAGGAGAGTGCCGACTTCCTGCGACAGTGCAGGGAGAGCCATGTGGGGCCTCTTTAGCTCGGGAGACGGACAGAGGTGAAAGAAGGGCCCCAATTTATTTATCTATTTTTTTGACATCCCGGGGCTTAGCCGATGACTGTTGTTTGTCTATTCCAGCGTGCCCAGCATGCAGCGATAGCAGGGATGGCTGGCGGATCATCTTCCAGCTCTCAGGCTCCTTTTTTGGAGATTGCCTCCCTCCGGGAGCAACTTGCCAATGCAGTGGCCCGCGCGATACGGGCTAAGAGGAGTGTGATGCCTGGGCAGCAACCATAGCAGAGCTGCGGCGTCACGATGAAGAGAGGCCGCCTCCAGGCATCCTGGAGTTATGGGTCTTCCTCCATGTGGCAAGGAGGGAGGCAGAGAGGGAGAGAGAGGAGAGGGAGAAAGAGAGGGAGGAAAGAAGGGCCGAGCGACAGCAGGATCGGGATGAGAGGAAGGCCTTGGAGGCCCAGGTGAGGGAGCTCCAGCTAGGCCTTCGAGTTATGGGACAGAGACTAGGAGTCATGGAGACGCATTACGAGAGAGCACGAGAATTCGGGGCGTGACTCCGCCAGTCTGGCCACCTTCCTGTATGTGGCTTCTTCGCCACGCCAAGGGAGCAGTAGTGAGTCACCGTTGCTGAGCAAGCATTGCGGGGTGAGGCGACTGCTGCTTCACGGAGCTCCAGAAGGCCCTAGAGGGATCTTCACCTTAGGGGAGAGGAGAGGGACGCCCGGAGGGGCGAGAGTTAGTGAGCTTACAGACCCGCCTCCTCTCTTGTAACGTTTATGATTGTGATGTTCATGACAGTTTATGTAGACTTATGAATGGAGTGATTTGGTTCCATGTTGCTTATGTGTTCTCTTGCGTGTTCCTTCTTCCCTACGCTTCTTTTTCTTTATACTGTTCCCATGTGATGCGTTTGACAAGACCTGACTGTGAAACGGAGAATCGCGTCTCGTCGCGACCATTTTTCCATGAGAATCTGCCATAAAAGTCAATAATGACGGCTTTTAGCCCCTCTTGGGGATGACCTTTCGACCTTCCCGGATGACTTTTACAACATGACAGGGCATCCCTAGACTGCATAGGGAGCGAGTCGTCACATCACACCATCCAATTAATTACCCTGCGCGAGCGGTGAACTGACACATGGGACCGCAAGGAAGGTGCCCTAGCACGAGGGTCATTGTTAAAGGTGATGGAGGCAGTCATGGCTCGTACTTCTCCATTTCTATAAATACCTCCCTCGTTCATTCTCCCCGGGACATCGAGAGCCAGCTCGAAGAGTGCAAGTTTGCACGGAAAAGGAGGAACCAAGAGTTCTAAGGTTGGAATGGAGGGTGAATCTTCTCACTCCTCGAAGAGAAGCAGGTCCAGCAGTAGCAGTTCCAGGAGAATCTCGGACCTCGAAGGGCACTTCAGTGAAAGGACCCAATCGCAACTCGTAAGCTGAGCTTTCTTGCCTCTTCTTCTAGTTCTTTCTTCCTTTTTTTCTCTTTTGACAAAGGCTCCTTTTTCATTTCATGTGTATGCGTAGAGTGCGATGAAATCACACATTTCATGGTAGTTAGTAGTGGCAGCATACAGCGGTCTCCCGGATTTTCAGAAGGCCAGGCTAGATGTGATGGGGCTTGGAGCCTTTCTCCGGATCGAGCCAATCAAGCTCGACCTCGCCCTTGTCCAAGCATTGCGTAAAAGGTGGGATCCAATGAGTCGTGCCTTCTTGATGCCTTGGGGGCACATGGTGCCCAACCTGGAAGATGTGGTTCAAATTACGGGCCTGAAAGTGGATGGCGAGGCGCTGACTGGCGTCACATACTCCGACTATAGAGAGGTTGCTCAGAGGTTACTAGGAGTGGATCTGGATGATCGTAAGAATAGGTCCGTAGCCAAGACGCCTATCATGGAGACATTGGGGCTTATTGACGTTCGTTCCCGTGATGATGAGTCCTCAGAAGAGTTCATGGAGAGGACTAAAAGAGGATGTCGCACCGTCTACTGCGTAGATGTGGGCAATTGGGAAAGAGCCAACATGGATTTGAGGAGATTCCTCTTCTTCCTATTGGGGAAATTATTAATGGGTTCGAAGGGAGACAGCATCCATTGCCGCTTCTTAGAATTCCTGGTAGACCCTGAGAAAAGGGGGCGATACGCCTGAGGAGCAGCCATGCTGGCACATCTATTCGCGGGTCTATCTGAAAGAGTAGACCGAGAGATAACAGTGAGCGGTTTTACGCCGTTCATCCAGGTACTCCCCCTTCTTTTTCAGTTTTTTTTAATTAAGTTAATGACACACGATGGTGCAGTTGTGGAGCTATTATTACCTCCCAATGGGAAAGGCCCGTCATTGGCGCCCAATGGCGGTGCCGCTGGCGAGGCAATGGCAGCCTATCACGAGCCCAGCCCCTCTATCCTACCAGCTAATGGTGTTAAGACGCGAGTTGCAAGAGTTCCCTGCGGCGGTGGTCGTTATTATTTCATCATCTTTTTTTTGTTTTGTTTTATTTTATCTTCCCTCTCTTGTGACTAAGAAGATGTGTGTAACCTGACCTAGGTGGTCTGGAGACCTTACGCGGGCATGACCGACGCCGATCAGCCATGGGTCATAACGAGCCGTGCCCGATTCGGGAGTGACCTCTGGATCCATTGTCTAAACGAAATCGAGCCACTTCGGCTACGATTGGCCATGAGGACCTTACGGCTCACCCAGTAATGGGTGGACATGACTACAACACCACGTGTGGGGAGGAAGATGCGTGGGCCGACGACCTCCGTTGATTGGAGAGTGCGGTTCCCCGAGCAATATGAGGACTGGCAACGGGGTGGCACTCCCGTGGAGTCACATGCTCAAGACAGTGAGGATTATCTACGCCTCTATAAGGCGATGTATGCAGAGCGACTCCATCCCGAGGGGACCGTTGAGGTAAACATATTTTTTTAGAAAAAAATGTGTGTATGTTAACCTATGCCCTGGCCACAGGACGCTCATGACACCATGATAGCGAACTTGCAAGCTCGCCTAATAAGCACGGAGCGGCAGTTACGTGATACTAGCGCAGCCTTAAGTTCTTCGGTAAGCCTTCATACACATAATCATGGACCAAGATTCCTGTTGCTAGGTCCTCAGTGCCGCCTTATGTGTGTTGTAGCGCGCCCAGCTCGACGCAGCTTCCTCAGCAATGGGAGCGGATGGTGTCTCTTCTAGCTTATGGATCCCTACTTTCGAACTCAATTTGCTTCATGAGCAGCTTGCTCATACTACTGCACCGAGCCGCGGAGGCAGAAGGAATGTTCTCCACACAGGTGGGAGTCTTGCCCTTGGATTTCACTTATCCATGCCCCCACATATCTGAAATGGTGGATATGGCAGATGAAGGAGATGCAAGATGCACTTACCTGTACCGCATAGGGAGAAGCCAGAATAGCGGAACTGGAGGAAGAACTGCGGCGTCGTCCAGACGATGGTTCTTCCAGGGACGCCGTGCAGCTGAGGATTACCCTTCAGCTGGAAAGGGAGGACAGAGAGAGAGAATGCGTGGAGAAGGAAAGAGTCACCAAAAGAGAGAGAGCCGACAGATTGGCTGAGAAGGAGGAGCGGAGGGCCATGGAGGCCCAATTGTTTGAACTCCGAACCAGCCTTGGTCTAGTTGAACAGTGGCTAAGAGATGGTGAAGAGCGCTACCGAAGAGCACGAGAGCGTGGCTTTCATGTTAGCAGCTTCTTTGCCGCCCCTGTCGATCGACGGGGAGCAGAGACGGGAAGAACGGTACAGAGCAGTAGAGGGACTGCCTCGCATGGTTTAACAATACCCTCCAGGGTTCCTCGCCCGAAGAGTGGAGAGAGGGGTAACGCTGAGAGAGAGGAGGGAACTTAATGTACAATTTCTATTAGGAAATAAAGGAGGAAATGTTCAGTTCCATATCTTCTACCCTCATTCCTACTTTTCAATCTTGTACACATTGCTCAATGAAACAAGTCAGTTTTTCTGTTCTGACTTGGCCCCTTGCTCAGAGAGTGGGTGATTGTTTTGAGACTAGCCTTGACAATGAGTAAAGGGGCCAAGCCTTTGTCAATTAAGGCGAGAGCAAAGATGATGAATGCAACACACGGGCACACAAATGAGAACATAATGTAAAAATGTAGCACATAAATGAGAACACACGAATGCAAAAAAAATTTATTTTTTTTGTTTTCTTGTTGTTTGTTTATGTGTTTTTTTTGATGAGAGACACTCATCATTACAACCGGCATGGTTCTTGGATCAGGGGTGTTTAAATCATTCTTAAGTAGCTAAATGCAGGGTTAACATGCTCCAAGAGATTTCCCACTTGGGGACTCAGCTGACGGCATCTTCCGAGGGCCACTTCAATTTTTTTTTTGATGACTAATGCCTGATGACCATTCTTATGGCACCCGACTCTTATGAAGATAGGATTTCTTACTAACCTCCTAGGTATCCTGTGTGCACATCTAGATTGATTTGGGCCCCTAGACTCCTCAAATGATAATCATGCCGGTTAAGACTTAAGCTGATGACAAAACTATCATGCCATGCTTAGGCTCCCAGTTGCTTCCGATCGCAAGGATGCACCTAAAGAGTGTTCGAGGTAAAAGATTTACCCGACCCGAGTTTATTTCCTCACAACTCTAGATGGTATATGATGGAACACCCTGGAACCCTAACGGCCAACTGCGTAATGCTGACCCGGAATCAGACGACGTCGCACCTATTGGTGACGCGCTTACATTGACCTAAACCCGAGGTTAAAGTGAGAATTCACCGAGGTGGTAGATAGAGGTCTTGACCGGCCAGAAACATCGAGACTCCTTCGCGGCGATGGCTTTTGCTTTTCAAAGTATACAATTACATGTGTGTTTTGCTAAAATGAGGTCGCTTGCCTTAGCGGGTTGCGCCTTTTAGGATTTCCACTGCGCTTTCATCTTTGAGGGGAGAAAGAAGAGTATGGTGTCGTAAACCTCCCGAGAGGACCGGCAAAATCGTTAACCCGACGAGCTAACCGGGACCTACTCGACCTTTCCCTTTTGGGCGACTTCGGACCAAACCTCGAACAGAATTGCGTTGTCCCTTTGGGGAATTTAGCCTTTGTTTTGAGAGGTTTCGCTTGTTGAAATCAGGCACAGCCACGACCAGGCTTTCATTTGACTTTGATTTATCTCTTCTCCTCTTTTTCTCTTTTTCTTGAGGGAGACATGATAATTTGATATGTGGGAATCCCTCTTGTATGCCTGCGGGGACACTGCCCTCTTCTCGTGCTCTGACTCGAGTTCGAGGAGATGAATCCTACTCTCGCCTTCAGGGTATGGTATTTTGGTTCCCTTATGCTCAGCGTTTTAAGGGCGCCGACTGTCTCATTGGGTCGAGGAATAAGAGAACAAAGATTACGACTTTCCTGGAGACCTTCGAGTACAGCCCCACAATAAGGAATACTACCAACTTTTTGGCTAAAATAGCTGCGTGCGTGGATGTTGCCTTATTTTAGTGGGCGTAAGCTGACATGACCGGACAAGAATCTTCACGGTTCTGGCTAGCCAAGACCCGAGATCTACCGAACCTTAATGGGTGCTATCCTAATATGAAGGACAGATGTAAAGACTTGACTGTATGATGAACACCAGGCATCCTTTTTTTTTTATGCTTCCCTCGAGTTCTGCTTCGTTTGATCCCGAAAGCGAGATATGGGAGTATGCGCAGGTTAACCCTGAGTTAGACTACAAAGAGTGAATTTTCAGCTTCGATGGTCCTCGTACCATGCCAGTTGTTACACTTATCTAAGGGTAGTATTTCTTAAGATAAAGCCCGTTCCAAGGATGGGATAACTCGGTTCCCTCGACATTGACTAACTTGTAGGCATTGCCGGGGTACGCAGCCTAAACCACGTATGGTCCTTCCCAATTGGGTTGAAGTTTAGAACGCGGCCCTCCAGATTTGACAAAAAATCTTTTTACGACCATCTCACCGACTTTAAATTTTCTCTCAATGACTTTCTTTTGGTAAAAATGAGCAAGTCTATTTTGATAAACACGCGCATGCTCAGCAGCGACCAACCGCTTCTCGTCTAAGAGTTCCAACTGGGCAAGGAGTGAATTGCGACGTTTGTCGAGGGGAAATTTCTTATCCAATTGTACCCTGAGAGAAGGAATCAGAGTCTCGTACGGGACTACCGCTTCCATCCCATAAGTAAGGGCAAACGGAGTCTGCCCGGTGGGGGTACGGATTGAAGTGCTATAGGCCCATAGAGCTTCGATAAGCTTTTCTGACTAGTCTGAAAACTTACTAGACTCACAGGTTTTCTTTATGATTTTGATCAATGTTTTGTTGGTGGCCTCCGCTTGACCATTACCCTGTGGGTAATAAGGTGATGAATGATGCAATGCGATTGCGTACCTTTTGCAAATGTCTTGAAGGTCCTGAGAAATGAACGGTGGCCCATTGTCGGCGACGATTGTGCTCGGGATGCCAAATTTGGTGAGAATGTTCTTCATGATGAACTTGCAGACTATTGACACCTTGGTTTTCGCGTAAGCTTCGGCTTCGGCCCATTTGGTGAAGTACTCCGTCGCAGTGAGGATGAAAGATTTCTGCTTGGTGACGGAGTTGGGATCACCTAGGGGATCAATGATGTCGAACGCCCACATGGAGAAAGGCCATGGGGAGGATATTGGATGAAGTGAGGAAGATGGGGAATGAATTTTATCGACGTGAAGTTGCCACTTGACACTTGACACACCTACGGACATAGACAGCACAATCTTCTTCCATAGTGGGCCAGTAAAAGTCTTGCCAAATGATCTTCTTAGCGAGCATTTGACTATTTACATGGCCACCGCACACACCCGAGTGTGCTTCCTCTATACATTTCCAGACCTCATTGTCATCAAGACATCTTAAAAGAACACCAGTAAGGCTTCTCTTATACAGTAGACCTCTAACCAACGTGTATTTCTAGGTCACCCTTCTTATGGCTTTCTTATCTTCTACGGTGGCTCCTTCAGGATAAGACTGATCTTTACAATATTTGATAATTTCATAGAACCAAGGTTTCTCTTCATCAGCCAACTAGTTCTTTTTCAAATTCTGCCAACATGATTTCCCTCTTCTCAAGGATTTCCCCTTCCTGAATCTTCCGTAGCACTCTTTCTTTGATCTTTAAAAGGTAAGGGTCCTGAATAGCAGGGACGAGGCGCTTGTAGATGGTGATGGATTCAGACCAAATACCTAAAGGAAATTTAAAAGATGATGCCAAGGAGGCGAGGGCATCAGCCAGAATGTTTTGTTCACGAGGAACTTGCACAAAGATCAGCTTGGTGAACAATTTGGCATAAGCGGAGACCAGCTCCAGATAAGGCTTGAACTTGGGATCAAGGGTACGATATTTGGTAAGCACCTGGCGGAGAATGAGTTGACTATCTCCCACGACTCGTAATTCGGTGATATAAAAAGAATGGGCTAGTTCCAGACCAGCTAGAAGAGCCTTATATTCAGTAATGTTGTTGGTGACTGGGAATGCGAGATGAAATGCCTCTGGGATGGTAACGCCCTCGGGCGTCAGAAGGACAATGCCAATACCCTTCCCTTGGGAATTTAGAGCTCCATCAAAATTTAATGTCCACATTGGCTCGTCGAATTCGGTGATGGACATTAGTTCCTCATCTGGAAACTCTGATTGGACAGGATCAAACTTGGGGAGAGGATGGTGAGCGAGATGCTCGGCTATAACATAGCCTTTAATTACCTTTTACTGGATGTAGGTGATGTCAAATTGAGACAAGAAACTATGCCAGTGTGCTAGCCTATCGGTAAGGACGGATTTCTCCAGGAGGAACTTGATAGGATCCATGCGGGCAATCAAATGGACCTCATGAGCCAAGAAATAGTGCTTCAATTTCTGTACTACCCAAATGAGGGCAGCACAGATTTTCTCCATGGCCATGTACTTCTGCTCACAGGGATTGAGAAGTTTGGACAAGTAATAGTTTGCCCATTCCTTGCATTCTTCATCGGCTTGTGCGAGAACGGCTCCCACGGAGTCATCCAAGACTGAGATATAAAGGATCAGAAGTTTTCCTGCCTTGGGTGGAATGAGAACGGGTGCATTAGCTAGGTATTCCTTTAACCCTTCAAAGGCTTTCTGGCATTTAGAATCCCAATAGAATTCTACTCCTGGCTTGGTCAACTCGTAGAAAGGTCTACACCTTTGGGAGTGCTGAGACATAAACCGACGAATGAATTGCAACCTCCCAATTAAACCTCAAACTTCCCTCAAATTTTTGGGAGGCGACATGTCCATGATGACCTTAGCTTTGTTGGGATCTATCTCAATCCCCCTTTTACTCACAATGAAACCCAGTAATTTGCCCGATGATACACCAAACACACACTTCTTCGGATTCATTTTCAATTGGAACTCCCTTGATCTCTACAATACCTTAGCCAAGACTTTCGGATGTTCCGCCCTAGTTCTTGATTTCACCAATAAATCATCCACATACACTTCCAAATATATATGCATCATGTCATGAAATATGGCCATCATAGCTCTTTGGTAAGTAGCTCCAGCATTCTTTAACCCAAACGGCATGACCACGTAACAATATGTTCCCCAAGGTATAGTGAATGACGTCTTCTCTTGATCCTATTCTGCCAAACGAATTTGATTATATCCCGAAAATCCATCCATAAATGAGAGGGTTTCATAGCCTGCCATGTTATCGATTAATACATCAATATGAGACAGGGGAAAATCATCCTTTGGACACGCGCGGTTAAGGTCCCGGAAGTCGATGTAAATCCTGACTTTCCCATCCTTCTTCATGACCAGGACAATGTTCACCACCCATTGAGGATAAAGGATGACTCTAATAAACCTGTCTTTGTGGAGCTTGTCGACCTCTTCTTTCATTTTTAAAGTCATCTGAGGGTGAAAACGCCTTAACCTTTGTTTTACCGAGACGGACCCTGATTTTAGAGTTAAGCAGTGTTCGACCAAGGTGGAATCTAGACCCGGCATATCCTCATAGCTCCATGCAAACGTGTCCTTATACTCCTTGAGAACTTCAATTAATGCCTCTTCTTCAGATGATGGCAAATTATTACTTATGAGGACGATCCTAGGGTCTTCCTCAGTTCCCAAGTTGACTTCTTTGGTAGATTCTTCTACGGCGGCTGACGGCTCATCGAATCTCCTTATCCCACTAGCATATGCGCCAGCCGTGTCCTCATATTCTTCATCCTCTTCTTCAATAGGACATTCTTCATCTGTGATCTCATAGACTCCATACCCTTCATCAATTGTGCAATTCCCCTCACAATCTATCTATGGCAGTTGGATGGTATTTTCTAGCAATTGAGGAATGGACAGGCACGCTCGACACCTACTGGCTAGATCTAGAAGGAATCGACGAGGGATCTGCTTACCCTTGGATTTGCATTTGGGTACTACCCTTGACCCATTATTCCTAGGTTGACTGAGCTGTCCTACGGACGAAGAAGAAGCTAAAGAAGATGTCGAAGAATGTACAGGGAAGGACCCCTCAGAGGAGGGGTAGAAAAGGTCGCTCAGAGGACCTTGGATGAGTGGCCCGTAGGTCGGGACGCACTCGTGGGAGATGTAGGAGATTTCTTCAACGAAGATGTGTTGTGGAGGAGTTTAAAAATTGATGTTTTTTTTTATTTTCATTTTTGATGACAAAGCAGTGAAAAGAAATCGGAGGAGGGGGGAAAGTTATTATGGCTAAAGGGTTGGGAGGCTCATAGAGCAGATCATGATTGAAAACCTGGCGCGGGTCGAGAAACCTGCGCAGGTATGTAAGTAGAGAAGGGGACGTGGGGAGATCGTCAGACAACCATCTAGTCCAGAAAGGAGACAGCAACGAGGGCTATGGTGATTGAATGGAGAAGATGACGGCTAATGAGCCATCGATGGCAATGTTGATGACGGATGAAGATCTGTTGGTGACAGAGTCCTCTTGGCGAGGATGGTTTGGAATTCTGGCAACAGTAGTGATATCCTCTGGCATTTTAGAGATCAATGGCGGCCCTTCCAGCTGCGGGGGTGAGAACATTCTTTCTAGTGCAATGAAAATATCTTGTATGTCAAACCATTTGCCCCATTCGCATTCCGGATCTTTGATCTTGCCTTTCTTAGTGGCTCTTGAACACCCTTCGGCTGAGTATACAACATGCGATCCCCCGTGTGTCTATTGCGGGTAGTCCCCCATCTGAACAATGGGCCCTTTCTTGAAATCAGAGGATAGGGCCCACGTGAGGGGTTTCTCATCTGCCTCGAGTGATCCTTCAAAGCCTAGGCCAAACTTGTGACTCAACCTTTTTTCCTTTGACGGTTTCAGCCTTCCTTGTAGCTGCGCGCCCAAGCCTTTGCCCTGTTGATAGTCGATATTTCTCATTATCTCCCTTCCTTTAGAATGAGAAGGGAGACGTGACATTGGTACTGAGGGTGTCTTTTTTGGTGTCAGCGGAATGCGGGATGGGTCCCACACATCCAGTAGTGACAATATGGGTCGATGAGATGGCCAAACATATGGCAGAGAGGTATTAATAACATCTACTATATGATGGACAGGTGTACTGATCACTTTAATAATCCTCCCATTGTATGGAAATTTTAGGCATTGGTGGTTGGTGGAAGGCACAACATACATGACTTCAATATAGGGGCGACCCAGTATAGCCTTAAATGTGGGATCCATGTCAAGGATGTGGAATTCTGTAGAGACTGACGCAGGGCCAAATTTTTTCTTCAGGATAATCATTCCATGTGTTGGCCTTTTACTGTTGTCATAAGCTGTGACTGTGATTTAGGAAGGTCTTATATGTTCCCCGCCGACCCCACATAACTGAAGGGTGCTCATGGAGATCACATTTATGGATGCACCCGTGTCCACCAAGCACGGATGTATGGACACTCCATTGATTTTTATTGAAACACGCAACGCATACTTTCGAGCTTCCTTGGGGGTGAGCTCGTGGTTGTGGAACATAATGGCTGGCTGTGTGTCCATCGGCGTCAGAACGGCCGAAATCTTCTCTACAGGGAGGTCCTCATTCACCATGACCTTTTGAAGATATTCTATTAAGGCTGCCTGATGAGATGTAGATCTCTAGAGCAACTCAAGGATGGAGATCCAAGCAGGCGTCTTGTCCAGGTGTTTTAACAAATCGTAATGTGTTCCAGGGATGGATTTTTCTAGCTGCTCTCCGTTGTCTTTCTCTGGCTGAGACTGCCCGGGGTCCTGATTGTTCTGAGGAAAAATCCGGTGGAAAATCCTTCCACTCCGGAGCACCATTACCTGCGGCTTTTGCACCTCTATGGGGTCAGCTGTGGGTTTTAGCAGAGGCTTGAGGGGTAGTGGTGGAGGAATGGTTGGTGGAGCAGGGGTGACGATGGGAGCGGGGACTCTGATGAGGGGTTTGTTAGGTGGAGGCATGGTGGAGGTAGAGGGGATCTCATATGGGCTATGGAGGGTAAGCGGTTTGGAAGGTGGAGGCATGGTGGAGGTAGAGGGGATCTCATATGGGCTATAGAGGGTAAGGGGTTTGGAAGGTAGAGGCGGAGGCAAAGTGGAGGTGGATAAGGCTTGAGATGGATAATGGTTCTGAGATGGATGGTGGGTGATGAGTGGTTTTGAGGACATTAGTGGAGGCATGGTGGAGGTAGGCGGGGTCACGTACGGTTGAGGGATGATAAGAGATTTGGAAGGCATAGGTGTAGATGTAGTAGGGGTGGACGGCAAAATGGAGGGGTGAGAGAAGATGAGAGGGTGTGAGGGCATAGTGGAGGGCGTTGGCTGATAGGTCATTGGTGGGTTAGTGGGAGAGGTGCGGATGAGAGGGCGTAATGGCTGTGGAAATGGTGAAGGCCGCACTATAGGTTGCGATGCGGGTTGATGAGAGAGAGGTGCTACCCGAGCAAGGCGAGGGAGTTGCCTGATGATGGGGTTGGCGGCAGCAAGAACGGAGGTACTTTCTGGGCGCCAACCCTGTTCTCTCCCGATTTCCGAGAAGGAGGAGATGGGGTTGACCTGGTGATTGGGTTGTTGGTGCTCTGGTAATGGATTCTGGATTATGCCCATGTTGGGCTGTTGTGGTTGTGCCTACTGAGGTTGTTGTTGTTGTTGTGGTTGCTGTTGTAGCTGCTGTTGTGGTTGGAACTGTGGTCTAGGAGGATGTCTCCTGGCTTTGAGAGTGGCGATGTATCGCCTCATTTCATCCCAGTCAATCCCACATTCATCATTCATATCGTAGATGTAGTCTTTAAAGTGGAAACAATTTTCTACTGTCTGTCCTGGCTGCCTGTGGTAGACACAGTATCTGGAGGTGTCAACATTCGGGGGCCATGCGAGCTTCTCCCTGGGTAGGATGAGTGTATTTGAGGCCATGAGGGCGCCAAAATATATACCAAAGTTTCGGGCAATGGTGGGTAATGGGCTCTCTTGGGGCCGATCGGCCTCCTTTGTTGCTCTGGGGGGCCATAATTCCCTGGGGGTGGAACTTGGTGGTACTGAGGTGGTGGTTGTTGTTGCTGGGGTCGTGGTTGTTACTGGGGTTGAAATGGTTGAGGTATATTGTTGTGGGGTGGATTATTTTGGGGCGGAGGATGAGACAGGAAGGGACCTTACTGGAGGGGAAGTCGAGGCATTTGTGGATGCCTTGGGTTGGCTGCATAGTTGGCGTTGTTGACTGTACTCACCTGCTCATTTGTTACGACCCCTTATATCGCTCCACTTGGGACACCAGTTGTGATGTCTCGGACCCTTTCGGATCCCTCTTCTTGGGTCTCGGATTTGCATTTTTGGTGAATTTGGCTCCGTTGTATTCTGAATTATGTTCTGGACATCTTTAGTGTTCGGATCTATGCGATTCGGGTCAGTTCGGAGGCTCGGAACGTGTTCCGCGGCTTTTTCACGTGTTTTTCGATTCCCACGTGTGTGTCTCGGAAACACCTACGGAACCCAGTAGCAGGTGAACCGGGTAGTTCATCTACCCGCGAGTGGTACCGTTGCAAACAGCGCGGCGGGAGGATCGAGGAGGTGTATTTTTCTATTTTTTGGGATTTTTCTGATTTTCTGGATTTTCTATAAATACCAAACCTTTTTCTTTTCTTTTTCACCTTTTTTTTCTTCTTCTTCCTCCTTCTTCCAACCGTTGGAGAGCGCCCTCCCCATCGCGACCGTTCTTCTTCCCCGGACGACCGAGACGCAGCCTCCTTCACACCGGCAATGGCGTGGCGGCGGCAGCGGCGAGGCGGTTCTGGTGGTGGCCTTTTCGCGGCGGGAGGCGGGGCACGTGGCAATCTAAAAGCTTCTCCCTTGACTTCGGCAGTGATTCGGAGGAGCATTCCCTTTATTGAGGTTGGGGGACAAATCCCTATGCTCATCCCGTCATCCCCCGCGATTTGTAGGCCGAATGGGAGCTGAGAGGGGTGTGTTTGAGCGGTTTAGGGCAAAATCATGTTTTGGGGAGAGTTCACCCGATCTATGGATTTGAGCTGCGATTCAACATTTTGATGGCCTAGAATCATGCTAGGGGTCCCCAGGGGTCTTCCCATTTGATCCCCCCTCTCCTATGGAGGTAAGGAGGCGTGGTTGGAATTTTTGGGCGTTTCCCGCCGTTTCGCCCTCGGGCGGGTGTGACGATCCTTCCAGTGACCGTCACACCATGTAACGTGCCTAGATGGGTGCGTCACAGCCCTGAGTGCAGCCAGTGGGGTCCGTGGGATGTGACGGTCCCACGATAGACCGCCACGGTGCTGTGACGCACCTAGGTTGGATCGTCAGGGGCGTTCGACCGTTGGCTGTCGACCGTTGGCTTTTGATCGTTGGGGGTCAAGGCCTGTGACGCACCATGCCTGGCGCGTCACAGCCCTGTAACGCCCCTGTGTGGGTGCGTCAGAGCAGACGAACCCACCTCCCCTGACGCACCAGGGTTGGTCCGTTAGGTGCTGTGACGCCCCTAGGTGGGTGCGTCAGAAACTGTTTTTGCCTCGACTTGTGACGCTCAAGGGTTGGACCGTCAAACCCTTGTGATGCTCCAGTGTAGGTGCGTCACAGCCTGTGACGACCCAAGGTTGGACCGTCAGGCTCTGTGCTGCACCGTGTGTGTGCGGTCCCGTTTATTTGACGATGGTTTCCGTGAGTCAGTCCTTACTTTCAGTGACCTGTCCACTAGTCATAGCTTCCTGTGCACGCGGGTGCGGACCTACCTGGGAGTGGTGGAGTGCGAGACCCGGTGAGAGGCGATTTTTAGGCTGGTTACCGTAGGGCCTTTTGCCTTTGCCACTAGAGTCCGGTGGGGGGGAAAACAAGCTAGAGGACCCGACCTAGAGTAGATGGTATGTGTGTACACACGTGGTTGGGGGCTTAGGACACGCGCTGACGAGCGTGACCCCAGCTAGTCCTTATTGTGGTACTTGTTGCGTGTCTGAGTCTCACGCCCAGGGCGTTGTAGCTAGACACTTGTGACGTGGTGTAAGACGTCAAGGGACGCTTCCGGTCGTTCTTCTAGTGGGTAGTGCTCCTATTCGCTGGCAGGTGTGGACTCGAGTTTCATTGGACCGAGGTTTAGTAGTACGTGCTGTTAGAGTAGATTGCTTTTCCGTTTATTTACTTTAGCTTGTTGGTTCTACCGTACTCATGTTAGGTAAGGTTGCGTTCTGCTTTCTTATTTTCCTGCCTTGTTTTCCGCGCGAGGTGGGGATTCACGGGATCCCTACTGGGCCAATGAAATGAGGCTCACCCCCTGCTTTTCAGGTGAGGTGGGGTCTTCGAGAGGTGCGGCTGAGTTCCAGTGTGGTTCTTCTAGCCAGGGTTAGCCGCCAGTCTGCCAGAGCCGGGGGATGCCCCGTGTAGTTGTACGCCGGGGGATGCCCCGTGTAGTTGTACTTTCCTTTCTGTTGACTATACTTTTATTTGGACATGAGACTCTGTAGACCTTGTAGCAGTTTACTTTATTTATATTATGCTGTGCATTTTATTTTAGATCATTGTGCTACCTCTGCGGTTGTTTCAGCTTCTCTTGTACTCCCACACCATCCCTTTCTACCCTTCCGAGTCTTCGGGCTCATGGGTTGATGGGCCGAGATTCGAGACGCGCCGGTTCCTTTTCGGTACTCGGATCCCGAGTCGTCACAGTTGGTATCAAAGCCTAGGTTATGGAGGTATATCAGAACTTGAAACGAATTGCGGTGGTGCAGAAGGTCCATGAACGTCTTGTACAGTCAGCGACTAGCTTAGGGCCGTGTGTGTTTTATTGATTTGTGGTTGTTTTCCTTGATGCCAGGTGTGTTATGGCGCCACGAAGGAGGGCTAGTCCCCAGCAGGGAGAGTCTAGTGATGGTCCAGAGGAGCAGAGCAGGGCTTCAGTTTTCGAGGGTGTAGCTGGAGGTGCGAGAGCTCCAGGGATGGACGATTTCTTCCGAGGTATGTTTGAGTATGCGCTTCAGCGGCAGCCGGGAGGTCAGCAGCAGGGAGATCACCAGCAGCATGGTGGCGATGCTGGTGAGGACCGGGCTCATGGTGCTCATGGTCGTGTGCTGAAGGAGTTCTTGCTGTTTCAGCCTACTTCCTTCAGTGGGCAGCCAGATCCTGAGGTGGCCAGAGAGTGGCTGGATGATGTGTGGCAGATTTTTAGTGCGATGGAGTGTCCCGAGGAGGACCAAGTAGCGTTGGCTACTCATCGTCTTCAGGGGGTGGCCCGTACTTGGTGGACGTCAGAGTGGGGTTCAGTGTTCCAGTCCCATCCTCTTCGGTAGATTGCGTGGCAGGAGTTCGTCACGGCTTTCGAGCGTGCCTTCTGTCCGTCCTTTGTCAGGTCACAGAGGTTACGTGAGTTTATGGAGCTGACTCAGGGTGACATGACGGTGATGCAGTACCGTGCCAGGTTTATCGAGTTGGGTCGTTATGCTCCTCATATCATGGCAGATGAGGAGGTGAAGACCGATCAGTTTATGGGTGGTCTGAGGATAGAGTTGAGGCATCATCTTCTTGCGTCAGGTTTGACCACTTTGGATGCGGCATGTAAGGCAGCAGCAACGCTGGAGAGAGACTTGCAGAAGGTTCGAGGGCAGGGCAGTGCTAGTCAGGTGCTGGCAGATTTCAGCCAGCCGACGGGGATGCAGTAGCAGAGTACTGTCCAGCTCTCAGCGAGTGGATCAGTGGCGACGCAGTCGGTGGCTCCTGTGCCAGGGTCATCATCCTTTAGATCAAAGCTTAAGAAGTTGCTTAAGGAAGCTGGTTTTGGTAAGAGGCGTCAGGATCGTAAGGAGCCGAAGCAGGAGTTGATGGACAGTGTTCAGCAGCCGGTGGCTTTTCAGCGTCAGGGTTCGACGACCGGTTCGCAGAGCGGTTGTCCTAGGTGCGGTGGTTCTCATCCGGGTAGACCGTGTTCTGTGCCCGTGATTTGCTTTAGGTGCGATCATCCAGGGCACATGGCACGCGACTGTCCGCAGAGACCAAGCCAGCCGCACGAGTTTCAGCAGCAGCAACAGTTTCAGCCCCAGCAGTTGTCATCACAGCCGCAGCAGTACCAGCAGTAGGGACAGTTTCTTCAGTTGTCACAGTCAGCTACTATGGGGAGGCAGAGATCCCGAGGCAGAGTGACTCACATGACCATGGCAGAGGCTGAGGCGTCGCATTTGGTGGAATGTACTCTTTCGATTTTGGGTTGTGCGGCTCGTGTTTTGTTTGATTCAGGTGCTTCTCATTCGTTCATCTCGGAGGATTTTGCTCAGAGTGTAGAGGGCCCAGTGACCAAGGTGTCCTGTGACTTGGCGGTAGAGTTGCCTACCGGTGACTTCATGATCACCCCGTACTGCTTTGAGAAGGTACCTGTATGGGTGGAAGGGCGGAACTTGCCGGATAGACTCTACGCGTTACCGCTTCAGGACTTCGATGTGATTTTGGGCATGGATTGGCTCGAGGCTCATCATGCCTTGGTGGATTGCGGCTTGAAGAAGGTCTACTTCCGACAGCTTCGTGGACCCACCTTTTATTTCCAAGGTATTCGGTCTTCCTCTTCCTGCTTGCTTATTTCGGCTATCCGTGCGCGTCGCTTACTTGATGCGGGTTGTCAGGGCTTTCTCGCATCCGTGGTCTTGAGTGATCGGCAGTGTCCTGAGGTAGAGGACATTCTTGTCATGTGCGAGTTTCCTGATATTTTTCCAGAGGAGCTACCAGGGTTGCCACCACAGCGAGAGATTGATTTCGTGATTGAGGTGGTGCCGGGTACAGCGCCTATGTCGAAGGCCCCTTATCGGATGGCGCCTGCAGAGTTGCGAGAGCTGAAGGCGCAGTTGCAAGAGTTGCTGGCCAAGGGGTATATTCGTCCTAGTTATTCCACGTGGGGTGCGCCGGTGTTGTTTGTGAAGAAGAAGGATGGTAGTTTGAGACTGTGCATCGACTACCGTCAGTTGAACCAGACGACTGTTAAGAACAAGCATCCGTTACCTCGAATTGATGACTTGTTCGATCAGCTTCAGTCGGCCCTGGTGTTTTCGAGGATCGATTTGAGATCGGGCTATTACCAGCTGCGGATTCGAGAGTCAGACGTAGAGAAGACGGCATTTCGATCGAGGTATGGGCATTATGAGTTCTTGGTGATGCCGTTTGGGCTCACCAATGCCCCCGCAGCGTTCATGGATTTGATGCATAGGGTGTTCCGTCCGTATCTAGACCAGTTCATGGTCGTGTTTGTGGACGATATCCTTGTGTATTCGCGGTCTACTGAGGAGCATGTGCAACATTTGAGGGTGGTGTTGCAGATCCTACGCAATCACCAGTTGTTTGCCAAGTTCAGCAAGTGCAAGTTCTGGCTCCGAGAGATGCACTTTCTGGGGCATGTTATTTCTGGTGATGGTGTTTCCGTGGACCCGGCCAAGGTCGAGGCTGTGGTGTAGTGGCCGAGGCCGAGTTCTATCACGGAGATTCGGAGTTTCTTGGGGCTCGCAGGTTATTATCGGCGGTTTATTCAGAATTTTTCTCGTATTGCAGCCCCAATGACTAGGCTTACGCGGAAGGAGGTGCCGTTCGTCTGGACAGAGGAGTGTGAGCGAAGCTTCGTGGAGCTGAAGAGATTGCTTACCACTGCTCCGATTTTGGTGTTGCCATCTGGCTCGGGTGGTTTCGTTGTGTGTACGGATGCTTCCGGGGTAGGTCTCGGTGCTGTGTTGATGCAGCATGGGAGAGTGGTGGCGTATGCGTCTCGACAGTTGAAGCCACATGAGGCGAACCACCATGTTCATGATCTTGAGTTGGCGGCGGTGATTTTTGCACTGAAGATCTGGAGGCATTATTTGTACGGCTAGAGATTCGAGCTTTTCACTGACCATCAGAGTTTAAGGTATGTGTTCACGCAGAAGGACCTTAACCTCAGGCAGAGGAGGCGGATGGAGTATATGAAGGATTATGATTTCACTCTGTCTTATCAGCCTGGCATGATGAACGTCGTGGCCGATGCTCTGAGTAGGAGAGTAACGGTCAGTCGGATGTTGTTGAGGAAGTGGAGGCTTTGGGAGCAGGTTCCGGCCATGACTTTTAGGCTCAAGGTCCCTCAGGACCAGGGTTCGGCTGTCCTTGCGAGTCTGACTGTCACGCCCGCGGTGCGTCGACTGGTGAGTGAGGCTCAGCGAGCGGACCCCGAGCTACCTCGTATTCTGTCGATGGCCGAGGTGGAGTTTGGTGAGGATGGAGCTGTGAGGTTCAGAGGTAGGTTGTACGTGCCAGTCGAAGGGCAGGTGCGGCGTACGGTATTGTGTGAGGCTCATGGGAGTCGGCACACCGTGCACCCCGGATTGGCTAAGATGTACCAGAACCTGAAGAGGCAGTTTTGGTGGCCTGGCATGAAGAGAGACGTGACGGAATTTATGGCCAGGTGTTTGACCTGTCAGTAGGTGAAGGCTGAGCACCAGCGACCAGGAGGCACACTTCAGCCCTTGGATATTCCGGCGTGAAAGTGGGACCACGTGACCATTGATTTCGTGGTCGGGTTACCGAGTACGTCCAGTGGGGATGATAGTATCTGGTTGCTGGTGGATAGACTGACGAAGACGGCGCGGTTGCTGCCAGTCAAGGTCAGTTGGAGCGTGCATCGCTTGGCCCGTTTGTATGTGGAGCGGATCGTCCCATTATGTGCAGTTCCCATCTACATTGTGTCTGATCGTGATCCCCGCTTCACTTTTAGATTCTGGAGGAGCTTCCAGAAGGCTCTAGGCACTGAGTTGGCATTCTGCTCGGCCTATCATCCTCAGTCGGACGGTCAGTCTAAGCAGACCATCTAGACTCTGGAGGACATGTTGCGAGCGTTTTGCTTAGAATGGCAGGGGAGTTGGACCCACCATCTGCCATTAGTGGAGTTTGCCTATAACAACAGCTATCATTCGAGCATTGGTATGGCTCCCTATGAGGCGTTGTATGGGCGACCTTGTCGAACTCCGCTTGATTTGTTCAAGGTGGGAGAGCGTGCCCTGACCGGACCAGAATTGGTGCAGCAATGTGTTGAGGTGGTGCATCTCGTTCGGCAGAAGATGTTAACAGCTCAGAGCCGGCAGAAGAGTTATGCCGATCGGAGGAGATGACCTCTCAGCTTTGCTGTGGGGGACCGAGTTTTCTTGAGAGTTTCTCCCATGAAGGGTGTGATGCGTTTTAGTAGGCGCGGGAAGTTGAGTCCCCGCTACATTGGTCCTTTTCCCATCGTCGAGCGTATTGGGGAAGTTGCTTATCGGTTACAGCTACCACCGGAGCTTTTCGTCGTGCATGATGTGTTCCACATGTCGATGCTTCGGAAGTATATGCCCGATGATTCCCATGTTCTCGAGGATGCCGTTTGGCCTGAGGTGACCCCAGATCTGTCCCTTCCAGAGTTCCCTGTTCGCATTGAGGATCGGCGAGAGCAGCGCCTGCGGAACAAGGTTATTCCTCTGGTTAAGGTGGTCTGGCAGCGTCATTCTGGTGGTGAGGTGTCTTGGGAGTGTGAGGATGAGATGCGAGAGTTATATCCTTATTTGTTTGTGTGAGTCTTTCCCCCGTTCTTGTGCCTTGTTCTCGAATTTCGAGGACAAAATTTGTTTAAGGGGGGAGGGCTGTGATGTCCCGAACCCTTTCGGATCCCTCTTCTTGGATCTCGGATCTGCGTTTTTGGTGAATTTGGCTCCATTGTGTCTGGAATTATGTTATGGACATCTTTCGTGTTCGGATCCGTGCGATTCGGGTTAGTTCGGAGGCTCGGAATGTGTTCCGCGGCTTTTCCGCGTGTTTTCCGATTCCCGCGTGTGTGTCTCGGAAACACCTACGGAACCCTATAGCGGGTGAACCGGGTCGTTCATCTACCCGCGAGTGTTACCGTTGTGATCAACGCGGCGAGAGGATCGAGGAGGTGTATTTTTCTATTTTTTGGGATTTTTTTGATTTTCTGGATTTTCTATAAATACCAAACCTTTTTCTTTTCTTTTTCACCTTTTTTTTATTCTTCTTCCTCCTTCTTCCAACTGTTGGAGAGCGCCCTCCCCATCGCGACATTTCTTCTTCCCCGGACGATCGAGACGCGGCCTCCTTCACTCCGGCAACGGCGTGGCGGCGGCAGCGGCGGCGAGGCGGTTTCGGTGGTGGCCTTTTCGCGGCGGGAGGCGGGGCGCGTGGCATTCTAAAAGCTTCTCCCTTGACTTCGGCGGTGATTCAGCGGAGCATTCGCTCCATTGAGGTAGGGGGACAAATCCCTATGCTCGTCCCGTCATCCCCTGCGATTTGTAGGCCGAATGGGAGCCGTTAGGGGTGTGTTTGAGCGGTTTAGGGCAAAATCATGTTTTGGGGGGAGTTCGTCCGATCTATGGATTTGAGCTGCGATTCAACATTTTGATGGCCTAGAATCATGCTAGGGGTCCCCAGGGGTCTTCCCCTTTGATCCCCCCTCTCCTATGGAGGTAAGGGGGCGTGGTTCGAATTTTTGGGCGTTTCCCGCCGTTTTGCCCTCGGGCGGGTGTGACGGTCCTTCCAGTGATCGTCACACCATGTAACGCACCTGGATGGGTGCGTTACAGCCCTGAGTGCAGCCAGTGGGGTCTGTGGGCTGTGACGGTCCCACGATAGACCGCCATGGTGCTGTGACACACCTAGGTTGGACCGTCAGGGGCGTTCGACCGTTGGCTGTCGACCGTTGGGGGTCAAGGCATGTGACGCACCATGCCTGGCGTGTCACAGCCTTGTAACGCCCCTGTGTGGGTGCATCAGAGTAGATGAACCCACCTCCCCTGACGCACCAGGGTTGGTCCATCAGGTGCTGTGACGCCCCTAGGTGGGTGCGTCATAGCCGGTTTTCGCCTCAGCTTGTGATGCTCCAGGGTTGGACCGTCAGACCCTTGTGACGCTCCAGTGTAGGTGCGTCACAGCCTGTGATGACCCAAGGTTGGACCGTCAGGCTCTGTGCTGCACCGTGTGTGTGCGGTCCTGTTTCTTTGACGATGGTTTCCGTGAGTCAGTCCTTACTTTCAGTGACATGTCCACTAGCCGTAGCTTCCTGAGCACGCGGGTGCGGACCCACCTGGGAGTGGTGGAGAGCGAGACCCGGTGAGAGGCAGTTCTTAGGCTGGTTACCGTAGGGCCCCTTGCCTTTGCCATCAGAGTCTGGTGGGGGGGGAAACCAGCTAGAGGACCCGACCTAGAGCAGATGGTCTGTGTGTGCACACGTGGTTGGGGGCTTAGGACACGCGCTGACGAGTGTGACCCCAGCTAGTCCTTGTTGTGGGACTTATTGCGTGTCTGAGTCTCACGCCCGGGGCGTTGTAGCTAGACACTTGTGACGCGGTGTAAGACGTTAGGGGACGCTTCCGGTCGTTCTTCTAGTGGGTAGTGCTCCTGTTCGCTGGCAGGTGTGGACTTGAGTTTCATTGGACCGAGACTTAGTAGTACATGCTGTTAGAGTAGATGGCTTTTTCGTTTATTTACTTTAGCTTGTTGGTTCTACCGTACTCCTGTTAGGTAGGGTTGCATTCTGCTTTCTTGTTTTCCTGCCTTATTTTCCACGCGAGGTGGGGATTCGCGGGATCCCTACTGGGCCAATGAAATGAGACTCACCCCTGCTTTTTAGGTGAGGCGGGGTCTTCGAGAGGTGCGGCCGAGTTCTAGCATGGTTCTTCTAGCCAGGGTTAGCCTCCAGTCTACCTGAGTCGGGGATGCCCCGTGTAGTTGTACTCCGGGGGATGCCCCGTGTAGTTGTACTTTCCTTTCTGTTGACTGTACTTTTATTTGGACATGATACTCTGTGGATCTTGTAGCAGTTTACTTTATTTATATTATGTTGTGTATTTTATTTTAGATCATTGTGCTACCTCTGCGGTTGTTTCAGCTTCTCTTGTACTCCCACACCATCCCTTTCTACCCTTCCGAGTCTTCGGGCTCGTGGGTTGACGGGCCGAGATTCGAGACGCGCCGGTTCCTTTCTGGTACTCGGATCCCGGGTCGTCACGCCAGTGCCTGTCTTTCTGACCACCTTGGGCTTCGGTGGCTCAAACATGTGCATAATGGGGGAATCTTTTAACTGGGTTTGGATATATCGGGCCCTCTCATAGAGCTCTTCCATTGTAGTAAGCTTGTTCATGGCCAGGACGTGTGATGAGGACATCAAGAGCTTATGGGTTGTATTGTATGTATTGGCTTGTATAGGTGTGTTGTATGGGTTGTATTGGCTTGAAAGTGTGTAATTTTTGATTTCTTTCATTTGGGCTCTATTTGTAAGGTTTAATTAAGCCATTGGGCCACATTTCTAGGAAGAGTCCATTACTAGGTATCATGATTTAGGTCCACTTAAGGGTGCTACTTCATATTGGGTCATTTGGTTTTAAATGGGTCATTAAGGCACTTAAGGCCCAAATTGGGTTCCACTCTCCCATGGGCCATCTAAGTGGGAATGGCCCATGACTAGCATGATATATTGGGTGGCTCTTGGCCCATGAATGGCCCTTGGCCCATGAAGGGGGGCGCCCTCTCTTTTGGCCTTATTTGGCTTGTTAGGTGTGATTTAGGTGGAGTTGGAATGGAATTAGTCTAAGTTTGAATAGAAATGGTCAAATTAGATTAAAATATGTATTAAGTGTGTTGATTCACATTGCATCCCAGCCCTTCAATCCCCTTCCCTAGATCCTAGGGTGCACAATTGATTTGGTTGGAGTCATATATAACATTGTATTTTCATATGAAATTCAATGGAAAAAATCAGAAAATTATTGAGTTGTTTGAAGCTTGGTGCGCCCCTCTCTCTTCCCCTGCTGTTATTCCATACCCAACCCCAGATCTAGAGTGTATTCTATCTTCTTTCATCCCCTCTCAACCTCCGGTGATCGTCTGTGCCGCCGCCGCCGCCGTTCGTGCCGCCATCGAGCCGCCTCTGCAGTTCTATCTTCTTCCGACCACAGCAGCTTCCACGAATTATCTGTCTCAGCCACGAGCTTCGATTGATCTGAATTTTTTATTGTGTGTTCATCCCTTGCATCCCAAGATCCACTTAAAGTTTCACATCAAAATTCCATAATTTAGTATTTTTACATTTTCTTCCAATCTGTCATCCCAGATCTGCCAGGTTTCTATCTACAGTGACAGAACCTCTGAGTTCTCCCCCTCCGACCATCTTTTTGATTTATCCAAACCCTCCCAATTTTACTGGGAGTTCTGTCCATCACTCTATACCTCCACAACTTTTCTTAATTTTTTATCAGCCTTCTAGCTATTTTTAGAAATTCATGCTCTTCCTTTGATACAGTGTTTTTAGTCAGATCTCAAATCCGACCACCCTCCACTTCAAAAATCAGAACTAATCACCACCACATCCAAATCCAAATCCAAAAATAGTCCTGGTTTCCTTGTTCCATTTCCTACAACCTTGATGAAGAACACATCTTCAAATTCAGACATCTACTTCACGGTCAAAGGCAATCAACAGGGAAGTTGTCTACAGATCTGAGTCTTCGGTTACTGTACAATAGTAGCATATAAAATTCGCCAACACAAAGTACAAATCTGGTGAATTTTTCTGAATGTCACTAGATTGCAGTACTTCGAAGCAGCTTTCCAACGGCTCTGATCTCGTCGCATTCCGACACCGGTGCTGATCGCAGCAACCGTTCTCGCCGGAGCGCGCGCTGAAATACAGAACTGGCAGATTTCCGATCGATTTTTTCGACCGGTGCCGAACGGAGCCGCCCGGCCTCCGGCCGGCGAACCAGCGTGCCGCCAGCCTGGGGAGCGCTTCCCCAAGTGTCTCCACTACAGCGGTACCACCGGGTCCCACACGGCCCCTCCGGACAGCACGTGGGCCCCACGGTCGTGAACACGCGTGTAGCCGAATCAACACCCGAAGCTGCCCGTCAACCCGAATTCGATCCTCCCGGGCCCATTTGTATAGCCCTTTACCTCCCTGCGTGGAGTGGGCATGTTCCCATTGCTGTAATTATTGTGTGTTAAGTTTCCCGGGAGTACGAGTTTTCGGCCGGGTCTGTCTTCCCCACGCCGAGCGCGCGGAGGTATCGTTCTCGCTCCCTACACTCGGCATTTGCTTATTTTCATATATACTTGTTTATGCCACTGCTAGAGAGCATGCTTTAGGTTCGTTAGCTCGCTATATTATCATTCACCGCTGCTACGAGAGAGAGCGTGACCGTCCCGTGACCCGATCCGGGCACGAAAGTGCGAGCCGACCACCCTAGCTCTTGCCGGTTTCTCAACCGCGCACGTCCGACGCTTCCCTCGTTAAGGGACGATCGCGAGCTTGTCGTGTCCGTGTCTCGTCCCGCATCAACGTGCCTGAACTGTGGGGTTGCATTGGACACAATCATTTTCACTTGTTCGGGCTCTGAGAGGGTATCTCTTATCCTTTCTGCCAGAGACCTCCATCTGTCAGCATAGCAGACAAAATCCTCGTCAGGCCTCATTTTCTCGGCTACTAGGTCAGTAATGGAAAGAGAGGGACCAACCCTATCCCGATACTTTTGCAAGAATCTACTTTGCACTATATCAAAGTTCTCGACCTCGCCGGACTCCAAAGAATAGAACCATTCTAGCGCGAGATCATCCAACGATCTCCGAAAGAGGTATGCCAAGGATCTCTGGTCATTTTGCCAATAGGAGGATTCATACATGAAGTCCTTGAGGTGAATAAAGGGGTTGCCAGTGCCATTGTACCTACAGTACGTAGGCATTTCGGAGGGAGGAAGATGGATCACCGGAAGGATTGGCAAAGCAACCTCCGGGGTGGATTTCACGTCCACCATTTTCTTTAAATTCTGAAACTGTTCATCAATTCTATTGAACCTGTTGAGGAGCGATTGGGCGAGTTCCTCGGGAGGTGAAGATGGCACCTGCCACTGGGGAGGAAGGTGTCTCCCGGAGACTTGAGGGGGAAACCCCGAATGGGAGGGAGCTGTCGGGCGGCCGGCAGCTAGCCCTGGCTGGAGTGGCGTGTGAGGAACGGCAGGGGTTTGAGATTGTGAAGGGAACTGGAACGACGGAGGTTGTTGGCTTGCCTGCCCTTGAAGTGAGGGAGAAGAGATGGCTTGCACCGGTGAAGCAGGTGGGATGGCCTGCTGTGGACGCACTTTTCGTTCGTCTATTGTTGTGCTCGTCTCTTCGGAATGGTTGATTCGTCTATTAAGTGTGTGGGCGTGCCAGTCACAAAGTGACAATTTATTCGGGCTCCGAAGAGCCCACGGTGCGCTCGATCTGACTCAGTCAAACGATTGTGTGGTTCGTGTTGGGACCAAAACCCGCCGCGCCATAAAGGTCACGGCATCATTTACATCCCCCATACGAGGGAACACCCTTGATTAATCGCCGGGATTCAGGGCCTCATGGCCAAGAAATCAATTGCATGGAAGGTCTATTACGAGGTATTGAAATCCTCGCGCGAGGACGAGAAGAAGACCCTTCCCGGTCATTGTCAGTCGTGTACTGACCATTTAATGTTCGGACGAATGTCCGGCTTGAGAAGATTGCGGTTGTCACGGGAAAACCGGAACGCATGTATGCCGAGGTACGGCAAATCTATTGTTCGGAAGAGCGGAGAACGTTCGGCTAAACCTCGGTCAGAGCGGTCAGAAACCAGTAAATCTGTTGGCCCGGTGCAAGAGCAAGCTGCGACCATACTGCGGTGGGCCCCCCCGCGGTCGAAACAAGACTTGCATGAGCGTCATTAATATTTCTGGTGCCAAGGGGCAACGAGAGAATATCCCTTGAATCGTCTGAAAAGCCCTGTGTCTAGGGAAGCGGACGTTCGAAACGTGTCGGTCATTCGGGAGACCGTTTAATATTCGGACGGGAGTCCGGCTTGAGAATATTGTAATCGTCGCGGGAGGACTTGGGACATATGCATGTACGATTCTGAGACACCGAAAATATTCGGTTAAATCTCGGTTAGTGTAGCAGGAAATCGGTAAATCTATTGGCCCGGTGCGAGATCGAGTCAAGACCATACCGGGGGCGCCTCCCATGGTCCGAACGAGACTTGCGCGGGCATCATTAATATTTCCTGTGCCAGAGGGCAACGGGGGAGAGTCCCAGGACTAGACTCCAAAATCGAAAACGTGTTCGAAGGGAGCGGGCTGTAGACCGAGGATATGAGCCGAACGGCGACCACAATTGGGACGGACCCGAGGTCTAAGCGTGGCCCACGGAGGTCTTATTGATATTCCCATGGAAGGGGTCCAGGGGTGGCGAGGGCCGTCTCGTTCTATTCCGATTTTATCGGTCACTCACGGACCTTTTCATGTTCGGACAAGGGCCAATGTTGAAAGTACGACGTGGATGAAAACGACCCCGTACAAATGTATGCAGAGTTTACGGCAGTTTCAATGAAAGAACGGGAACGAATCCCATTAGAATGAATCCGATTTAACGGGCTATCGGTCCGGAGCAATGCCGGCTCACAACCATGTCGGGGAGGGAGCCGTCGGCCATATTGGTTGCTCACGGGTCTTTTCATGTTCAGACACAGGTCCGTAATAGAAACGCGGCGAAAATCGAGGTGAACCCGTTCAAATGTCTGTCGAGCGTGCGACAATTTTAGTAGTGGCTCGGAAGGGATCCGGCCTGAGAAACGAGTCCGGCTTAATCGGAATGTCAGCCCGAGGCGAGGTCAGGCCATGGCCATTTCGGGATAATTCCCAAGACTCAGGCCCAACCTGGAAGGGCGACATTGTTATTCCTTCAACACCGGGTCACGAGAGAGACGGGGCTGCAAAGTGGATTTTACCATTTTTTTTATCTGGGTTTTAAATTATATATATATATATATATATATATTTATTTATTTATTTATTTATTGCTTATTTCCCTCTCATGTATTTATTCTGGATTATTTATCCGTTTTGTTTATTATTATTACTATTATATTTTCTCTCCTCTTTTTTGTTTATTATTATTTTTACATTTTTTGTTTATTTCATATATGTATTCAGATTTATTTATACATCATAATTTTTATTAATTTTATTATTACTATTATTATTATTATTATACATATTCTTCTGGAGAGAGAGTGGGCCGCTGGAGGGCCAAACGGGGGCTGAAGGAGCGTGCCGCTGAAGGTGGAAGGGTGAACCGCTAAGGGGGCTGAGGGAGTGCACCGCTGAAGGTTCGCGGGAGGTATACTGGGGAAGGGCTTGGCCAAGGGTACCGGAGAAGGGGCAGGTGTGGTGGCTTTGGGAGGCGTACCGATGAAGGAGCCTTAGGTGTGCCGACAAAGGGCCTGACCGAGCGTGCCGGCGAAGGGTTGAACAGGGGAGAGCGTGCTGTCAAAGGAGATTGAGGGCGTACCGCCGAAGGGTTGGAGCAGGCGTGCCGCTGAGCGCAGGGGGAGCGTGTCGGAGAAAGGCCAAACGAGGCGTGCCGGGGGAAGCTGGGCTGGGCCGTGCCGGCGAAGGGCGCTGTAGGGTGTACCGGCGAAGGGCGTGTGTCTGCACATTGGCCGGTCGCTGCGACATAAAGTCCGTACATTCATCAGCCCAAAGTCTATACGTTGTCTATTCAACCAGCACACAAAGTCTATACGTTCTTCAGCTCAAACTCTGTACATCGGCTGCATTCATCAGCTCAAAGTCTGTACATTGGCTACATTCATCAGCTCGAAGTCTATGCGTTGGCCAGCTTAAAGTCTGTACATTGGCCAGCTCAAAGTCGGTACATTGGCTGGGTTCATCAGCTCAAAGTCTACACATTGGCCAGCCCAAAGTCTGTACATTGGCCAGCCCAAAGTCTGTACGTTGGCCAGCTCAAAGTCTATACATCGTAGTTCAAAGTCTGTACATTGTAGCTCAAAGTCCGTGCATTGGCCAGCCCAAAGTCTGTACGTTGGCCAGCTCAAAGTCTATACGTTGCAGTTCAAAGTCTATACATTGGAGCTCAAAGTGAGTCTATACATTGCAGTTAAAAGTCTATACATTGGAGCTCAAAGTCTATACATTGGAGCTCAAAGTCCATACATTGGCCAGCCCAAAGTCTGTACGTTGGCCAGCTCCAAGTCTGCACATTGCAGTTTAAAGTCTATACATTGGAGCTCAAAGTCCACACATTGGCCAGCCCAAAGTCTGTACATTATCTATTGGAGTCTATACATTGGCCGGCTCAAAGTCTATACATTGGCCATTAAAGTCTATACATTGGCCGGCTCAAAGTCTATACATTGTCCATTAAAGTCTATACATTGTCCTGCTCAAAGTATGTACATTGTCCAGCTCAAAGTCTATACATTGCAGTTCAAAGTCTATACATTGGAGCTCAAAGTCCATACATTAGCCAGCCCAAAGTCTGTACGTTGGCCAGCTCCAAGTCTGCACATTACAGTTCAAAGTCTATACATTGGAGCTCAAAGTCCACACATTGGCCAGCCCAAAGTCTGTACATTATCTATTGGAGTCTATACATTGGCCGGCTCAAAGTCTGTACATTGGCCATTAAAGTCTATACATTGGCCGGCTCAAAGTCTATACATTATCCATTAAAGTCTATACATTGGCCGGCTCAAAGTATGTACATTGTCCAGCTCAAAGTCTATACATTGCAGTTCAAAGTCTATACATTGGAGCTCAAAGTCTATACATTGGCCAGCCCAAAGTCTGTACGTTGGCCAGCTCCAAGTCTGTACATTGGCCAACTCAAAGTCTATACATTGTTCCTTAAAGTCTATACATAGCCCCTTGGCTGCAGTTCAAAGTCTGTACATTGGCCAGCCCAAAGTCTGTACATTGGCCAACTCAAAGTCTATACATTGTTCATTGGCTGCAGCTCAAAGTCTATACATTGCAGCTCAAAGTCTATACATTGTCCCTTAAAGTCTGTACATTGGGTTCCACTTCGGAGAGTGAGAAGAGTGTGCCGCTGAAGGGCTGAGAAGGTGTGTCGTTGAAGGGTTGATAGGGTGTGCCGCTGGAGGGCTGATAGGGTGTGCCGGCGAAGGCTGGAACGGACATGCCGATGAAGGTCCACTCCTCTGTTTCTTGTTTTTAAGGCTTTTCTTTTCTTCTTCTCTTTGATTTTTACGTGATTTTATACAAATCTTTTCTCCTTCTTATTGCAGTCTGTTGTTGCTCTATTTATTTGTTGCTTTTATTGTCTTTTGGTATATGTTTGCTATCCCATTTGTTTGTTGTATCCTTTTGCCTTTTAACGTCATGTTATTTTCTAACGAAAATTCGGCAGCATCTCCCCTTGACCCGAGCGTAAGGGAGATAAAGGGAACGCGCCCACATGGAGTGGCGGAACCCGACAACTGGAGGTGGGTGCCCGAGGGCGGCAACACCTTAATAAAACCTCGGAAAACACAGGGAAAACAACGAGTCGAAGACCTCTAAGACTGGATAGGGTGTACTGGAGAAGGGGGGGGCAGGCACAGATGAAGGCACTGGGCTTTACAGGAGGAGTTTCGCGACCTCAAACCATTCAAGCTGATGGCACATCCGGAGGAAACCGTCGGCATGAGGGATGAACACAAACACCGGAAAGTGAAAGGAAAGACGATCAAACGCACTATGGCTAACAACCAACGAGACAAAGAGACAACCCACTGAGGGGGATGATCTTCATTCATGGGGGAGCAAAGGGCCGTAGCCGTCCGCATGCATTACAAAACACCCCCGAGCTAAAGCTACGGGCAAGAAAGAAAACCAAAGAACAAAAGAACGGAGAAGGAGAAAACAAAAAATAAAAGAAGAGGAGGTGTTGGGGATCGAGGCAGGGACGACCGTCCACTGCTCTTTCCCCCACCTTCCCCTGCTACATCAAGCCCTCTCCCTCTCTTACTCTCTTCTCTCTGCCTAGTGGTTGTCGGAAGACTCCATGCCGGAGCCCTCTCCCTTATCTTCTCTCTTCTCCTTCTTCCCGTAGGTGGCTTTGTGTCTCTTCGTTCCTTCTCCCTGTGTGCCTCTTCCTCTGTGTATGGGCCTCTTCTCCCCTTCTTCGCCGGAATGGGAGTGGTTTTATACTCCCAGCAGTGAGAGCCCTCGAGCACGGCAGTCGAAGGCGGGAAGCGACTGGTCATGATGGGGATTGACTTCCCCCGTCCTAGATGTCAGGGGAGTAGCCTGCATGGCCCAACCTCTGGTTGACACCTCGGGCAGCTCACTGCACGCCAAGGATACGTAGGGCATGGGCGTCACGTCGTTCCGTTGAAATGCCTTCACGCTGTGCCGCTGGCGGGCTCAAGAAGTGTGCCGCTGAAGGCTTAAAATGGTGTGCCGTTGAAGGCTTGAAATAGCGTGCCGTTGAAGGCCTGAGATAGTGTGCCGTTGAAGGCTTAAAATAGTGTGCCGTTGAAGGCTTAAAATAGTGTGCCGTTGAAGGCCCGAAATTGTGTGCCGTTGAAGGCCCGAAATAGTGTGCCGTTGAAGACTTAAAATAGTGTGCCGTTGAAGGCCCGAAATAGTGTGCTGTTGAAGGCTTAAAATAGAGTGCCGTTGAAGGCACATGGGGCGTGCCGTTGAAGGCACATGGGGTGTGCCGCTGAAGGCACATGGGGTGTGCCGCTGAAGGGCCCAGGGGCGTACCGCTAAAGGGCCAAAGGGCGTGCCGTTGAAGGCCCAAAAGGGGCAGTTCTGAGCCCATTGTGAGCATGAGTTGTGGCCCATTTAATTTTTTTCGAGGCACATGGATTGTGGGGGCTCTTGGTGGTTGATTTCTCTTCACTGTCGTGACTCCGGAGACGGCTTCACGGCAGTGTGCATATTTGGGGAGTCTGGATGACCAGCCCCTCCGGGGCTTCCTCACTCGGTGCCGTTGTTGATGTTGGGCCGAGCAGGATATCTGGGTATGTAATTTTTGGTGTCCACAAATGCCCCCCACCCACGGGTAGCGTAGGCGACGGATGAGCCGGGCGGTGCCCGCGGGTGTACTGGCCTCTTTTTCTCATCGTCGGTGCCGCCGGGGTGTCGGGAGCCGACATGACTTGTTTGTCTCCTCGTTTCTTCGTCAGTGCTGACGGGGTGTCGGGAGCTGACCTGCTTTGTTGGTCTCTTTGTCTCTTTGTCAGCGTCGACGGGGCGTCGGGAGCTGACATGCTCTGTTGGTCTCTTTGTCTCTTCGTCAGCGCCGACAGGGTGCCGGAAGCTGACATGATGTGTTGGTCTCTGTCTCTTTGTCAGCACCGACAGGGTGCCGGGAGCTGACCTGGTTTGTTGGTCTCTTTATCTCTTCGTCAGCGTCGACAGGGCGTCGGGAGCTGACATGCACTGTTGGTCTCTTTGTCTCTTCGTCAGCGCCGACAGGGTGCCGGAAGCTGACATGATGTGTTGGTCTCTTTGTCTCTTTGTCGGCGCCGATAGGGTGCCGGGAGCTGACCTGGTTTGTTGGTCTCTTTATCTCTTCGTTAGTGCCGACAGGGTGCTGGGAGCTGACCTGGTTTGTTGGTCTCTTTGTCTCTTCGTCAGCGTCGACAGGGTGCCGGGAGCTGACCTGGTTTGTTGGTCTCTTTGTCTCTTCGTCAGCGTCGACAGGGTGCCGAGAGCTGACTTGCTCTGTTGGTCTCTTTGTCTCTTCGTCAGTGCCGACAGGGTGGCGGGAACTGACGTAGTATGTTTGTCTCTTCTTCTCTTCATCATCAGTGCCGACAGGGTGCCGGGAGCTGACCTAATTTGTTGGTCTCTTTGTCTCTTCGTCAGCGCCGACAGGGTGCCGGAAGCTAACCTGGTTTGTTGGTCTCTTTGTTTCTTCGTCAACGCCGACAGGGTGCCGGGAGCTGACCTGGTTTGTTGGTCTCTTTGTCTCTTCGTCAGTGCCGACAGGGTGTCAGGAACTGACATGCTTTGTTGGTCTCTTTGTCTCTTCGTCAACGCCGACTGGGTGCCGGGAGTTGACCTGGTTTGTTGGTCTCTTTGTCTCTTCATCAGTGCCGACGGGGTGGCGGGAACTGACGTAGTATGTTTGTCTCTTCTTCTCTTCATCATCAGTGCCGACGGGGTGCCGGGGACTGAGGCAGTATGTTGGTCTCTTTGTCTCTTCATCAGTGCCGACGGGGTGCCGGGGACTGAAGCAGTATGTTGGTCTCTTTGTCTCTTCATCAGTGCCGACGGGGTGCCGGGAACTGACGTGCTTTTGTTCGTCTCTTCTTCTCTTATTTTTCTTCTCTTCTCTTTTCTCCTCTTCTATATTCCCTTGCACGTAAACATGGGGTGAGAATTTATTTAATGTCCACAAATCAGGGAAGCGAGCTGCAAAAGCCAAAATTTGGGAAGCAGACAGCCAGAGCCAGACTTGGGAAAGCGGGCCATGGGGGCCGAGGTAAGCAGGCTACAAAAGCCAAAGTTGGGAAGCAGGCTACGGAAGTCAAATCGGGGAAGCATGCTACAAGAGCCAAAATTAGGAAGCAGGCTACAGGAGCCGAGATTATCGGTAGCGGGCCGTTAAGGCCAAATTCTGGGAAGCAGGCAGTGAAGGCCGAATTTTGGGAAGTAGGCTGCAAGAGCCAAAGATGTTGGGAAGCGGGCTGCAAGAGCCGAAATTAGGGCGCAAGATGTGAAAGCCCAAATCGGGGAAGCGGACTATAGAAGCCAGAGTTGGGAGATTAACGAGCCGCGAGGGCAAGAGGTAGGCCATGGGGGCCAAGATTGGGCTCTACGAGCCAGCGCAGGGAAAGTAGGCTTTGATAGCCGAAATTGAGTTTATTGTATACACACATTTCTATTATTTATTATTTATTATATATATATTTACTATATATAATTTTTTTATTCAAGCATGCAAGCATTCATTAGCAGGCATATCATAGATATGAGTAAGGCAGCTCCCTCTATAGGGAATAGGATAGGGACATCGCCCGTAATTCGTAGATGCGGTGCGGGCCGCGAGGCACAATTGAGGGGTGGTGCACCCGTCAAGAGGATATCGCATGTCTTGCATGCATAGCCTAAATTCACGCATTTCACCCAAGGCAATTCTATGTGGCGTGGCAGTGCAAATGTGTGAACAAAGGGCCCTAACCATAGGGATATGCAGGTTTTTCTGGTGACACTCGAGGATCACTCTAGCGCCTACACATTAGTTCCAGGCTTTCGACTTTCGGTAGCTTCACACAGCCCCCATCTGTTTATTTTGGTAGCGGATTTCACCGTTCGACGCGAGTCTCCTCATGTGTCTCAATGGGGATTCCCGACTACTAGGATTTGTCCTTATTGTGATTCGCTTCACCATTTCGCGCGAGTCTCCTCATTTGTTTCAGTGGGGATTCCCGGCTACTCGGATCCGCGTTTCTCTCTCTCTTCTTTTTTCTCTCCTTTTATTTTCCTCTCTCTTTTTTTTTTACACTGGGGGTAGGCAGCTTTTTCCTCACGATTACCTTTCACGCGAGTGCAGGAATTCAAGTCTCCGTAGAGTGCTAAGAAGAAATTCGGGCAATCCCTATAGTCAAAGGCTATTGAACACATTAAGTGCTAAGTGTGGGAGCGTTGCCTCAGGTTTATTTTGTGAGCAGGGCTTAGCGATTCAGCCATGACTCTTCCCCTTGACGTGTGCACCTACCATAATTGAGTTCCCTTTGAGTGTGCGCCGTGGCGCCCGTGCATCCGGAATCGGGGCGATATTATTTAGCAAGGAAGCACGGTTCTAGAAAATTCCAAGTAGGTGTATTATTCTATATTAAGCAACCATGCAAGCAGGGCAATCATGCACTCTCTTCTTTCTTTTCTTTTTCTTTTTTTTGTGTTCGTTTTGTTGTTTTCTTTTTCTTTTGTTTCGTTTTGTTTTTTTTTTATTTTTTTGTTTGTTTGTTTGTTTGTTTGTTTTTTGTATAAGAAAATATTACTGTTACGTATAAGTGTAGTGGTAGTAAAGGTATTAGGGAAGCAGACCACGAACGGTTGAAAGGACGTTGGGGAAGCGGGCCGTAAAGGCCGAAGTTGATATTAGAAGTAGGCCACAATAGCCAAAAATCGAGGAGAGCGGGCTGTGAGAGCCAAATTATGGGAAGCATGCTGCAGGAGCCGAAGTTACGGGAAGCGGGCCGTAAGGGCCGAATTCTGGGAAGCAGGCTGCGAGAGCCAAAGATATTGGGAAGCGGGCTGCAAAAGCCGAAATTGGGAAGCGGGCCGTGAAGGCCGAATTCTGGGAAGCAGGTCGCAAGGGCCGAATTCTGGGAAGCAGGCTGCGAGAGCCAAAGATATTGGGAAGTAGGCTAAAAAGCCAAGGGATATTGGGAGCAGGCTGACAAGCCGAGAGATGTTAGGAGTAGGCTGTAAAGCCGAAAAGATATCGGAGAGCGCGGTGGGACGGGTGGATTAGTCACGACCGTGGGCCTTGGCCGGAATGACTGAGCCAAAGAGCGTCGGGTAGTAGGATACGTGAGCCGAGGAGAAGGGTTTGTGAAGCGACGGGTTCGAAGACCACGTCTGTCACATGTCTCTTTTTTTTCTTCTTCTTTTGTGTGGGTAGATAGGTGCAAAGACCATGCTTGCCTCATGGTCATTTCTTTCTCTTCTTCTCTTCTTTTATGTGAAGAGGCGGGTTCAAGGACCGTGTTCGTCCCGTGACTGTTCTTTCTCTTCTTCTCTTCTTCTTTCATGGAGAGGCAGGTGCAGAGACCATGTTGGCCTCGTGACTGTTCTTTCTCTTCTTCTCTTCTTCTTTTATAGAGAGGCAGGTGCAAGGATCATGTTCGCCTCATGTCTCTTTTTTCTCTCCTCTTCTTCTTTTGTAGAGAGGCAGGTGCAGAGACCATGTTCGCCCCATGACTGCTCTTTCTCTTCTTCTCTTCTTCTTTTATGGAGAGGCATGTGCAAGGACCATGTTCGCCCCATGACTGTTCTTTCTTTTCTTCTCTTCTTCTTTTATGGAGAGGAAGGTGCAAGGACCATGTTCGCCTTGTGACTGTTCTCTCTCTTCTTCTCTTCTTCTTTTTGTGGAGAGGCAGGCGCAAAGACCATGTTTGCCTCGTGACTGTTCTTTCTTTTCTTCTTTTGTGGAGAGGCGGGTTCAAGGACCACGTCTGCCTTATGTGTCTCTTCCTCCTTTTCTTCTCTTCTTTTGCGTGATGAGGCGGGCTCGAGGACCACGTCTGCCTCATGTGTCTTCTTTTGGTTCTGCTCTTCTTCTTTTGTGTGAAGAGGCGGGTTCAGGAACCATGCCTGCCTCATGTGTCTCCTCTTCCTTTTCTTCTCTTCTTTTGCGTGATGAGGCGGGCTCGAGGACCATGTCTGCCTCATGTGTCTTTTCTTCCTTTTCTTCTCTTCTTTTGTGTGATGAGGTGGGCTCGAAGACCACGTCTGCCTCATGTGTATTCTTTCTTTTCTTCTCTTCTTTTGTGTGATGAGACGGGCTCAAAAGCCATGTCTGCCTCATGCATGTCTTTTTCTTTATTCTGCTCTTCTTTTCTCATTAATGCTTCCACGCTGGAGTGTATTTCTCTTAACGTGCCCCCAGGTTGGGGTGTAGCTTTATTTGGTATGCATCCCCCTGAGGGGTGTGTTTTGCCTCTTTGACTCTGTGCCCCCAGGCGGGGCGTATTTTTCAAGGCTTCTATGCCCCCAGGTGGGGCGTGCTTCTTCTTCTGATGCCCCCGAGCCGGGGAGTCTCTTCTATGGCTTCTATGCCCCCAGGCGGGGTGTATGTTGCTTTATATGCCCCCAGGGCGGGATGTAATTCTTGCTTCTTATGCCCCCGAGGCGGGGTGCACTCTTCTTCTTTGCTTATGTGCTCCCATATCGGGGTGTATTCCTTTCTTCATATGCTCCCCCTAAGCCGGAGAATGTTGTTTGTCCTGCTTCAGATGCGGGGAGTATATGTTGCTTCATGGACCCCGAGACCGGGATGTATTCCTTCTTCAGATGCCCCTAAGCCGGGGCGGACTCTTTTCATCTTATGCTCCCAAGACGGGATGCAGCTTTTTCAAATGCCTCTATGTCGGAGCGCGTTCTTCATGACTTCTATGCCCCCACTGGCGGGGTTTGTCTCTTCTTCAAATACCCCTAAGCTGGGGTGGACTTCTCTTCATATGCCCCTGAGTCGGGGCGTGTTCATTATAGCTTCTAGGCCCTCGAGGCGAGGTATGCTTCCTCTTCAAGTACCGCCAAGACGGGGTGTGATTCTTGGCTTCATATGCCCCCCAAGGCGGGGTGTGTTTTGCTTCTTTTGCCCCACAAGGGTGGGGCATATCTCCTTTTTGTGCCCCCAGAGCAGAGTGGATTCTCTTCAGTTACGCCTAAGTAGGGGTTGATTCTTCCGCCTCTTATGCCACGGGGTGGCATACACTCCTCTTCGTATGCTCCTAAGCCGGGGTACAACTCTATTTCTTCTCATGACCCCAGGCCGGGGCAGTCTCTTCTTCTTATGCTTATGTGCCCCTAAGCGGGGTGCATTCCTTTCTTCATGCGCCCCTAAGCCGGGGGATGTTGTTTGTTCTGCTTCAAATGCCCCCGAATCGGGGTATATTTTTGTCTCATATGCCTCTAGGGCGGGGGTGTATTTCTCTTCATGTACCCCTCAGTCGGGACATATTTCTTCTTCAAATACCCCTTGAGCCGGGATGCATTCTTGCTGCTTCTTATGCCCCTAAATCGGGGTATAGTTTTGTCTCATATGCCCCTGGAGCGGAGGTGTATTTCTCTTCATGTGCCCCTGGGAATGGGGTGTACTCTTCACGGCTTCTATGCCCCCAGGCGGGGTATGTTTCTTCTTCATGTGCCCCTGGTACGGGGCGTAGCTCTCTTCAAATGCCCCCAGGACGGGGGTGTATCTTTTGCTTCTTATGCCCCCCTGAGGCCGGGGTGTATCTTTTGCTTCTTACGCCCCTCTGAGGCGGGGGTGTATCTCTTTACGGCTTCTGTGCCCCCGAAGCAGGGTATGTTGTTTCTTCAAATGCCGCTTGGGCGGAGTATATCTTTCTTCTTATGCTCCCAGCTCGGGATGTATGTCTCTTTGTTTCTGTGTCCCGGGTCGGGGTAGATGCTTCTGCTTCTTATGCGCTAAGGGCGGAGTGTATTTTTGTGCCCCCAGGCTGGGGTAGGTGCTTCTGCTTCTTATGCGCCAAGGGCGGAGTGTGTCTCTTTCTGTGCCCATAGGCTGGGGTACATTCTTCATGTTTCTCATACCCTTTTCATAGGGCATATTCTCTTGCTTCTCATGTCCCTGGATCGGGGCGTATGTTTCTTCTTCTGACGCCCCTAGGTCTGGGTATATTCTTTCTTCATGTGCTCCCAGGTCGGGCTGTATGCCTCTTTGCTTCGGTGCCCCCGGGTGGAGGTGTACTCTGTCTCTTTGCTTCTGCGTCCCCCAAGTGGGGTATGTTTCTTCTTCAAGTGCCCCTGAGCTGGCGTATATTCTTTATGGCTTCTATGCCCCCTGGCAGGATATATTTCTTCTTCAAATATCCCTAAGACGGGATGTATTCTTCTCTTTCTTATGCTCCCGAGGCGGGATGTATCTTCTTCAAATACCCCTAAGCCGGGGCGTGTTCTTTATGGCTTCCATGTCCCCTGGCGGGGAATGTTTCTTCTTCAAACACCCCTAGGCCGGGGTGGACTTCTCTTCATATGCCCCTGAGTCGGGGCATGCTCTTTTATAGCTTCTAGGCCCTCGAGGCGAGGTATGCTTCTTCTTCAAATACCCCTAGGCCGGGGTGTATTCTTTATGGCTTCTATGTCCCCTGGCGGGGTATGATTCTTCTTCAAATAGCCCTAGGCCGGGGTGAATTCTTTTCTTCTTCCCAGACACACCGGGGGGAATGTTTGCTTCTTATGCTCCCAAGGTGGGGTGTATTGTTGCTTTTGATGCCCCCAAGCTGGGGCGTATTGCTGCTTCTGATGCCCCAGAGCGAGGTATCCCCTTTTTTTTATATGCCCCCGGCACGGGGTGTATTCTGCTTCTAGTGCCCCCAGAGTGGAGTGTATTGCCGCTTTCGATGCGGGGTGTGGTTCTTGCTTTTTATGCACCCGAGGCGGGGTGAATTCTTCTTCTTTGTTTACGTGCCCCCATATCGGGGTGTATTCCTCTCTTCATATGCTTCCCTAAGCCGGGGGATGTTGTTTGTTCTGCTTCAGATGCCCCCCCCCCCGGGGGGTGCATGTTGCGTCATGGACTCCGAGCCTGGGGTATGCTCCTTCAAAGGTCCCTAAGCCGGGGTGGATTCTCTTTTCTTCTCATGCTCCAAAGGCGGGATGTAGCTTCTTCAAGTACCCCTAAACCGGAGTGTATTCTTTATGGCTTCTATGTCCCTTGGCGGGGTATGCTTCTTCATCAAATACCCCTAGGCCGGGGTGGACTTCTCTTCATATGCCCCTGAGTCGGGGCGTGTTCTTCATAGCTTCTAGGCCCTCGAGACGAGGTATGCTTCTTCTTCAAATACCCTCGAGACGGGGGTGTGTTTCTTGGCTTCATATGCCCCGGACGTGGGGTATATCTTTTGTTTCTTATGCTCCCGAGCCGGGATGTAGCTTCTTGGCCTCATATGCTGCCGAGGCGAGGGGTATGTTGCTTTACGTGCCCCCGGGGGGAATGCATTTTGCCACCGTTGCCCCGTGGCGGGGTATATCTCTTGGCTTCTTACGCCCCCCAAGGTGGGGTGTGTTTTCTTCTTGTGCCCCCGGGGTGGGGTATATCTTTCGCTTCTTATGCCCCCCCCCTTGAGGTGGGGTGAAGTCTTTGCTTCAAATGCCCCTAAATCGGGGTACAGTTTTGTCTCATATGCCCCTAGAGCAGGGGTGTATTTCTCTTCATGTGCCCCTGAGAATGGGGTGTATCTTTGTTGCTTGTTGTGCCCCCAGAGGGAGGTGCCTTTCTCTTCATGTGCGCCGGGCACCGGGTGTATCTTTGTGTAAGACCCCAAATTATTTAATTGAGCCCAATATTTTTTTTATTAAGCTTTTATTGATTGCGAATAGAATTTTATTTAATTAATAATTAAATTTCGGATTTATTAAAATTTAATTCGTTAGAAATAGTATAAGTGAAAATCCGACTACCTTATAAAAATCCATAAAAATAGTAAATAGGTTAAGGTCGATGTAGATAACAACTTTTCCTTCTGGCATTAAGCTATTTTAAATCCGTGGTAAGATCTATTTAGAGATTAAGCCCAAAAGTACACACTTTTTGACCCTTACCTAACCTTGGATTAAAAATGAAATTCGACCTTAATACTCAACCAAATGATCTCAAATTAGTGGCAAATGGAAGGCCACAATGTAAGGAACATTTACCCTTAATCAATTTGAGGTAAACCCAGCCCTAAAACGTGCTGCCGACATAGCTTGGGTCGAGTCAAGGATTCCGGCGCCGTTTCTAAACACGTAACTTGCATCACCGAATACTCCCAACTCCGAAGGCTCCAGAAGCTCCATGACCTATAGAAACGTATCTCTTCAAGTCTATTTTCGTTTGGTGGCTGTGGGGTTCGCTGATATTTCAGATCCAAGAAGTTCTTGCTCGATTTGTGAAGGTGTGTCGGCAGGCCGTCGGCTTCCTTCTTCCTTCTTTAATTCTTCAATTGAGGTAGGAATTCTCAACCAAAATTTGATCATGAATATAGAAAATTGTTCCTCTCGATGAGATCTATCCAATGGGACTGAAAGCCCCAAATTTTATTAGGTATCCGTGGAGATATCGAGCTTTTTGTGAGCTGCTATCAAGCTTGTTCTTCATTCTAGGGTTTCGAGTTCCCTCTTCGATTTGAGGTAGGTTTAATAGGCCAAACTTTAATTAACTTATATGATGTAATCAGCATATTATTAGCTTTCATTTAACGTTGAAAGCCCCAATTTTAATTGAGCATGCTTGGAGAATTTCAATTTTTAGTGAGAGCATGTCTAGAACTTAATTTATTTTGTGACCCTTAGAGTTAGAGCTTGATTACGGGCTGATTTCGAGTTAGATAACTTGATCCACATATAGCTTGTAATACATGGTTGGATTCAGCATCAAGTCAGCTTTCTTTTGACACCAAAAGCCCCAAATTCCGTTGTGTATGTTGGGAGAATTTTAAGATTTAGTAACATGTCAAGGATTAGGTCTTCATGTGTTCTTCATAGAATAGGTTAAGATTTAATTAATTTTTGTTGGAATTAGTGTTTCAAATCACTTGTTTAATGACCCTAGTATGTATATTAATCACCCTAGATCATGTGGTTAAGATCTCAACTCAATTGGACCTCAATTGGGTGAGTTTATGCGTTTTTCGGAGCAAAGGCAATTTCTGTTCTTGCAGGGGTCGACCCGTTTTCTGGGTGATTTGGCAGGCCCGAGGGTCGACCCCAGGGGTCGACCCATCCAGCCCCTGCATAGGGTCGACACCTGGGGTCGACCCATGCGGCCAGGGTGTAGGGGTCGACCCCTGGGGTCGACCCATACAGCCAAATTGTGGGGGTCGACCCCAGGGGTCGACCCATCCAGCAGGCAGACCCCAGTTTTGTAGGGGTCGACCCCAAGGGTCGACCCATGCACCAGAAACCCGTTTTTTATCGTTTTGCGACCCGTGGATCGATCTGGATCATTAGGGGATCGACCTAATTAACTTAGACCTATTGAAAAGTATATTCTGGAAGAACCATTGACCTATTCATGCACCTTATGATTTCAAATTGCTTTGGTTCCTATGTTCTATCATGATGTAAAAACATGCCATTCATCATCTTAATTGCAATATATACAATGGTTAAATAGAAACCCACATAATTAGTGGTTAATGGCGTAACTAAATCTCTGTTAATACATGCTATTTCCTTCCTGTACAAGCTTGTTCCTTTACCTTATCACCTTGAATTAGCTTTTTGGCAATTATCTTAATGCAAATGATAATGGATAATCTTTGATATATTAACTTGGTGATTAGGATTAAATGGATTGTTAAGTTGCTGTTTTAGTCACTATTACTCCAGTAGAATGTATTACTTACACACTTGAACAGTATACTGTCAGCCGTTCTTTCTTGACCCCACGGACCAAGCTTTGGTCCAGTTCTTGTAATACGGCACCGGAGTGACCGTATCAACCGAGTTTTTGTTTGGAATCCAAGGACATGTTAGTCCTTAAATCTCATACTCTTGACAGAAATTCCTCTGATTGATTGGCCATTAAAATTGACTGAATGTCTGGACGTGTGGGACTTTGGGCCCATAAAAATAAATGTCATCGCATCATAAGGGCCCGGTCTGGTTCTGGGGAGAGCGCCCGAAAAATTACTTAGCCCATGGGATGCTAACGGCATGGTGGGGCATTACACCGAAATACTTGCTTGCTTGTTGCGTCTATGACAAACATCTCTTGTCACTTGTTACTTGTTACTTGATCGCGAGTGAACTTATATTACTTGCTTGTGGCCAATTCCTTACTACTGTCTCTTGTTATATCTCCTGTTGTAAATTCTTGTATCTATTATCCTTGTTAATCATTATCAATTGTATATTTCTTGACCTTGCAAGATCTTTAATTTTGTTTCATTATATCGTCATTATCCTTTTATTGCATTATCCTTTATAGCATGATATGTTAAAAATGTAATTAAACTGTTAATCACTTATACCTGTCTGTTATTTCCTACTGAGCATCAGCTCATAGTTGTGTTTCCCCCCTTTTCAGGCTTTTCAGGTGACGCGCTTACCGATGGGGAAGGGCAGGAGTGATGTCATGAGTGTGTCAGTTCTAGTGTGTTATCTTACTTTCAGTTGTGTTTTGGAGAGCTTGTAGTTTCAGTTATGTTATTGAGTTTTAGTGGTTGTTATTCCAATTGTATTAAGTTGAATTTGAGGTTATTGTATCAGTTGTGGTTGGTTATTGATCATTTAGTATTTCCATCTTGTAGCACTTGTGTATTGTAGTAGATAGATCTCTCTCTTGTCAGCTTGTTCCTGACTGTACGTTCTGATATTCCGCGTCGGGGCGTGACAGTTTAGTTGGTATCAGAGCCCTAGGTTTCACATTCCTAGGTTCCCTAAGTTTTAGGTTTTCTTGTATTGCATCCCAATAACCGGTATATCAAAAGGTGTTGTCCGAACGTTAGGGTACGCCTATCGGGAAGGTCGCACACTTGCGCGAGTGGTCTTCGGACCGATTACCTCCGCCAGGTACCGAGTTTTTGGTCATGTCTAGGTGCATTTGATCTCTAACCTTGTAAAAGTTTAGGACCTGACCTGGTGAGAATGGGTAGAAACTTGGGTTAAGATCGTTTCTTAATCGTGTAATTATTTATCTTGATTAAACCTAAGTAATCTATTTCTCGTGTAGATGGCAGCCGATCGTGCTGAATGGAGGAACCTACAGCGCACGGTTCAAGGCCTTACGCAGGCCCTTCAACAGGTAGCTCAGGCAGGAGCAGCACAGCATGGCACCGGTGATCTATACTGGAACTTCCGCGGAATGAATCCGCCTAGATTCGCTGGCTCGACCGACCCCGACCAAGCCGAGCACTGGCTAGATGAGATGGGGAGAATCTTTGAAGTTATGCAATGCACCAACCAAGAGCGTGTCCTTTTGTCCACATTTCAACTGGAACATGATGCACGTACTTGGTGGGATTCTATCAAGGCGACTCTGGGTGACCGGCAGGTTACGTGGGAAGAGTTCGAGGAATTCTTCAACAACAAGTATTTCTCTGACTGAGTTCAAGAGAAGAAAGCGACGGAGTTCGCGGCCTTGAAACAGCGAGGGTTGTCCGTGGCAGAGTATGAGGCTCAATTTGCACGGCTTTCTCGATATGCTACACATCTTATTTTCACCTAGAAAATGAAGGCGAAGTGTTTTCTCAATGGTCTGAAGCTACATTATATTAATCAACTGGCACCGTTGGAGATTTCCACTTATTCCGAGATGGTAAGGAAAACGCAAGTTCTAGAGGATACTCTTGAGATGACGGAGAGGATCCGTGGCACAGGCATGAAGAAGGAACGACCTACGGGTTCCGGGAGTGTCAAACCCGGGTATATCAAGAAGAGGCCCACGAGTGGGTCGAGTTCGTGGACCGGAGCAGGATCATGGAAGGGAAAGATGCCGAAGTATGAAGATAAGAAGTCTGACTCTATTATTCCATACATGGGTGTTTGCAAGTTTTGTAATAATCCTGGCCACAAGGTGGAGGATTGCTGGCGCAAGCTAGGCGCATGCCTACGATGTGGAAGCAAGGAGCACCGTATCTCTGATTGCCCTCGTATGTCTGAGCAAGCTACCCCGGCAAAACCGCAAGTCTTCAAGAAACCACAAGGCAAGCTCCAAGCTCTGCATGCTGAGGAAGCGGGAATAACCGAGGATGGTGGACTCGTCGAAGGTACACTTATTATACTCGACAAGCCAGCATTTGTTCTTTTCGATACTGGTGCAACACATTCGTTTATTTCTCAGAGATTTGCTAAGTCTTTAGCTGTGAAACCTGTTTTGGTGGATACTCCGTTAGAGATTTCAACCCCTATTGGCACTAGATCAGCAATCCAGTATTTCTATCCCTCTAGTGCGGTGATGATTGGTGAATAGAACTTACCAGCAGATTTAGTCTGCATGGACATGAAGGATTATGATGTAATCCTAGGAGCAGATTGGTTGACTCGATATGAGGCCAATGTTCATTGTAGTTCTGGCTCGGTGTCTTTTACTAGGCACCCGAGACTCTCTTTTGTGGGTGTTAAGCATCACAACTCTGTGTCACTTATTTCGGCTCTTCGAGCTGATAAGCTGATGAGACGTGGATGTGAGGCTTTTCTAGCCTTTGTCTGTGCAACCCCTGAGCAGCAGATTGAGATCAAGGACATTCCTGTTGTCTGAGATTTTCCTGATGTCTTTCCAGAGGAACTACCAGGACTTCCGCCTGAGCGGGAAGTTATCTTTTCTATTGATCTTATTCCTGGCACATCTCCTATTTCTAAGGCTCCTTATCGTATGTCTCCTGCGGAACTGAGAGAGTTAAAGCAACAGTTGTTGGAACTACTCGAGAAGGACTTCATTCGTCCTAGTACTTCTCCGTGGGGAGCCCCTGTATTATTCGTCAGGAAGAAAGATGGTTCGATGAGATTGTGCATTGATTATCGGTAAATAAACCAGCAGACTGTCAAGAACAAATATCCATTGCCGAGGATTGACGAGTTATTTGACCAGATAGCGGGAGCTCAATATTTCTCTAAGACCGATCTTCGATCTGGATATCACCAGTTGCGGATTAAGGAAGAGGATATCTATAAATCAGCTTTCCGCAGCAGGTATGGTCATTTTGAATTTGTCGTTATGCCTTTTGGTCTAACGAATGCTCCAGCAGCTTTCATGCAGTTGATGAACAATGCATTTCGGCCCTATCTTGATCAATGGGTCGTGGTCTTTATTGATGACATCTTGATCTATTCCAAGAGTGAAGTGGAGCATGCTGAACATCTGAAGATGGCATTACAATTATTGAGAGATCATCAACTTTATGCCAAGTTCAGTAAGTGTGAATTCTGGCTGCAAGAGGTGTCCTTTCTAGGACATATCATTACGAAGAATGGTATTTCTGTTGATCCTTCGAAGGTCGAGACAGTAAAGAATTGGGAACAGCCTACCAGTGTGACAGAAGTTAGAAGTTTTCTAGGCTTGGCAGGTTATTATCGAAGATTTATTCAAGATTTCTCTAAGATTGCGGTACCTATGACAAGATTAACCCGCAAGGAGAACAAGTTTGATTGGTCAAATGATTGTCAGCTAAGCTTTCAGACTCTGAAGGAGTGTTTGACTATTGCACATGTTTTGGCTTTACCTTCTGGTGAAGGAGGATTTGTTGTTTATACTGATGCTTCAGGTATTGGCTTAGGCTGTGTACTCATGCAGCATGGGAAGGTGATTGCCTATTCCTCTAGGCAGTTGAGGAAGCACGAAGATAATTATCCTGTTCATGATTTGGAACTTGCTGCAGTCGTGTTTGCTTTGAAGATATGGAGGCATTACTTGTATGGAGAAACCTTCACAGTGTTTTCAGATCATAAGAGTTTGAAGTATTTATTTTCTCAGAAGGAACTCAACATGAGGCAGCGGAGATGGTTGGAGTACTTGAAAGACTTCGACTTCTCGATTGAGTATCATCCTGGCAAAGGTAATGTTGTGGCAGATGCATTAAGCCGGAAGCCGGTAGCTAGGCTGTCAAGTCTCATGTTACAAGAATGGAGATTGTTGGAACATTTATCCAGTCTGGATCTTAATATTGACAATGATCGGGTCTTGATTGCTCAGATTCAACTTAAACCTGAATTATTGATAGAGATCAAGTCCTTGCAAGATAATGATCCCGAGTTAGTAGAGATCAAGGGAAGCTTGAGCAGCAGACCTGACTTCATGTTGGCTGATGATGATAGATTATTATTTAAAGGCAGAACTTGTGTCCCGGATGAGGCTATAATAAAGAACAAAATTCTTGAGGAAGCTCATAAATCCAGATATACCATTCATCCTGGAGGCACTAAAATGTACCGAGATTTGAAAAGGTCCTTTTGGTGGCCGAATATGAAAAGAGAAGTTGCAGATTTTGTGAGTAGATGCTTGGTATGTCAGCAAGTTAAGGCCGAACATTTCAGACCGGCAGGGAAACTGAAACCACTCGACATACCCCAATGGAAGTGGAAAAGCATTGGCATGGATTTCATTATGGGTCTACCTAGGACTCGTGGTGGATTTGATGCGATATGGGTGATTGTCGATCGATTGACAAAGTCGGCTCATTTCTTACCAATTAAGTCCAAGTGGACGATTGATGTATTGGCTGCTTTGTATATAAAGGAAGTGGTGAGATTGCATGGTATTCCAGTGAATATAGTATCCGATCGAGACCCCAGATTTACTTCACATTTCTGGAAGGGACTGCAAGAGTCTTTGGGTACTCGTCTGAATTTCAGTACTACTTTTCATCCACAGACAGATGGACAGACTGAAAGAACCAATCAGATAGTGGAAGATATGCTGCGAGCTTGCATGATTGATTTCGGTGGTAATTGGAGTGAGCATTTGGCATTAATTAAATTCGCCTACAATAACAGCTATCAGTCTAGTATTCAGATGGCTCCTTTTGAAGCACTATATGGTAGAAGTTGTCGTTCCCCGTTGTGTTGGGACGAGGTAGGTGAGAAACAGTGGCTAGGACCAGATCTTGTTTCGGAATCATCACAGAACATCCGTATTATCCGAGACCGGTTACAAGTAGCCCAGTCAAGACAGAAGAGTTATGCCGACAACAAGAGAAGAGCATTGAAATTTCCGGTTGGCGCGCATGTGTTCTTAAAGGTCTCTCCGACGAGAGGGATCCGAAGATTTGGCATTCATGGCAAGCTGAGTCCGGGGTACATTGGTCCATTCGAGATTCTAGATAGAGTGGGAGAGGTGACATACAGACTGGCTTTACCACCGCATTTGTCTGGCGTACATAATGTTTTCCATGTGTCTATGTTACGGAAATATGTGTACGATCCCACTCATATCATTCAGCAGGTGGATTTTGAACTGAAGGAAGATTTGACATATGAGGAAAGACCTGTCAAGATTCTAGACCAGAAGCAACAGCAACTCCGGAATCGTTCGATACCGATGGTCAAGATTCAGTGGAGTCGGCGTGGGACCGAAGAAGCTACATGGGAGTCTGAAGAGACTATGTGGAAGCGGTATCCTGACCTATTCTAGGTGAGCGATCTTTTGCTACTCTCAGTTTTAGTGCAGTGAATTTGGAGGACCAAATTCCTTTAAGTAGGGGAGGGTGTAAGACCCCAAATTATTTAATTGAGCCCAATATTTTTTTATTAAGCTTTTATTAATTGCGAATAGAATTTTATTTAATTAATAATTGAATTTCAGATTTATTAATATTTAATTCGTTAGAAATAGTATAAGTGAAAATCCGACTACCTTATAAAAATCCATAAAAATAGTAAACAGGTTAAGGTCGATGTAGATAACAACTTTTCCTTCTGGCATTAAGCCATTTTAAATACGTGGTAAGATCTATTTAGAGATTAAGCCCAAAAGTACACACTTTTTGACCCTTACCTAACCTTGGATTAAAACGTGAAATTCGACCTTAATACTCAACCAAATGATCTCAAATCAGTGACAAATGGAAGGCCACAATGTAAGGAATATTTACCCTTAATCAATTTGAGGTAAACCCAGACCTAAAACGTGATGCCGACATAGCTTGGGTCGAGTCAAGGATTCCGGTGCCGTTTCTAAACACGTAACTTGCATCACCGAATACTCCCAACTCCGAAGGCTCCAGAAGCTCCATGACCTATAGAAACGTAGCTCTTCAAGTCTATTTTCGTTTGGTGGCTGTGGGGTTCGCTGAAGTTTTAGATCCAAGAAGTTCTTGCTCGATTTGTGAAGGTGTGTCGGCAGGCCGTCGGCTTCCTTCTTCCTTCTTTGATTCATCAATTGAGGTAAGAATTCTCAACCAAAATTTGATCATGAATATATAAAATTGTTCCTCTCGATGAGATCTATCCAATGGGACTGAAAGCCCTAAATTTTATTAGGTATCCGTGGAGATATCGAGCTTTTTGTGAGCTGCTGTCAAGCTTGTTCTTCATTCTAGGGTTTCGAGTTCTCTCTTCGATTTGAGATAGGTTTAACAGGCCAAACTCTAATTAACTTATATGATGTAATCAGCATGTTATTAGCTTTCATTTAACGTTGAAAGCCCCAATTTTAATTCAGCATGCTTGGAGAATTTCGATTTTTAGTGAGAGCATGTCTAGAACTTAATTTATTTTGTGACCCTTAGAGTTAGAGCTTGATTACGGGCTGATTTCTAGTTAGATAACTTGATCCACATATAGCTTATAATACATGGTTGGATTCAGCATCAAGTCAGCTTTCTTTTGACACCAAAAGCCCCAAATTCCGTTATGTATGTTGGGAGAATTTTAAGATTTAGTAACAGCATGTCAAGGATTAGGTCTTCATGTGTTCTTCATAGAATATGTTAAGATTTAATTGATTTCTGTTGGAATTAGTGTTTCAAATCACTTGTTTAATGACCCTAGTATGTATATTAATCACCCTAGATCATGTGGTTAAGATCCCAACTCAATTGGACCTCAATTGGGTGAGTTTATGCGTTTTCCGGAGCAAAGGCCATTTCTGTTCTTGCAGGGGTCGACCCCTAGGGTCGACCCGTCTTCTGGGTGATTTGGCAGGCCCGAGGGTCGACCCCAGGGGTCGACCCATCCAGCCCCATGCATAGGGTCGACCCCTGGGGTCGACCCATGCGGCCAGGGTGTAGGGGTCGACCCCTGGGGTCGACCCATACAGCCAAATTGTGGGGGTCGACCCCAGGGGTCGACCCATCCAGCAGGCAGACCCCAGTTTTGCAGGGGTCGACCCCAGGGGTCGACCCATGCACCCAAAACTTGGTTTTTATCGTTTTGCGACCCGTGGATCGATCCGGATCATTAGGGGATCGACCTAATTAACTTAGACCTATTGAAAAGTATATTCTGGAAGAACCAGTGACCTATTCATGCACCTTATGATTTCAAATTGCTTTGGTTCCTATGTTCTATCATGATGTAAAAACATGCCATTCATCATCTTAATTGCAATATATACAATGGTTAAATAGAAACCCACATAATTAGTGGTTAATGGTGTAACTAAATCTCTGTTAATACATGCTATTTCCTTCCTGTACAAGCTTGTTTCTTTACCTTATCACCTTGAATTAGCTTTTTGGCAATTGTCTTAATGCAAATGATAATGGATAATCTTTGATATATTTACTTGGTGATTAAGATTAAATGGATTGTTAAGTTGCTGTTTTAGTCACTATTACTCCAGTAGAATGTATTACTTACACACTTGAACGGTATACTGTCAGCCGTTCTTTCTTGACCCCACGGACCAAGCTTTGGTCCAGTTCTTGTAATACGGCACCGGAGTGACCGTATCAACCGAGTTTTTGTTTAGAATCCAAGGACATGTTAGTCCTTAAATCTCATACTCTTGACAGAAATTCCTCTGATTGATTGGCCATTAAAATTGACTGAATGTCTGGACGTGTGGGACTTTGGGCCCATAAAAATAAATGCCATCGCATCATAAGGGCCCGGTCTGGTCCTGGGGAGAGCGCCCGAAAAATTACTGAGCCCATGGGATGCTAATGACATGGTGGGGTATTACACCGAAATACTTGCTTGCTTGTTGCGTCTATGACAAACATCTCTTGTCACTTGTTACTTGTTACTTGATCGCGAATGAACTTATATTACTTGCTTGTGGCCAATTCTTTACTACTGTCTCTTGTTATATCTCCTGTTGTAAATTCGTGTATCTATTATCCTTGTTAATCATTATCAATTGTATATTTCTTGACCTTGCAAGATCTTTAATTTTGTTTCATTATATCGTCATTATCCTTTTATTGCATTATCCTTTATAGCATGATATGTTAAAAATGTAATTAAACTGTTAATCACTTATACCTGTCTGTTATTTCCTACTGAGCGTCAGCTCATAGTTGTGTTTCCCCCCTTTCCAGGCTTTTCAGGTGACGCGCTTACCGATGGGGAAGGGCAGGAGTGATGTCATGAGTGTGTCAGTTCTAGTGTGTTATCTTACTTTCAGTTGTGTTTTGGAGAGCTTGTAGTTTCAGTTATGTTATTGAGTTTTAGTGGTTGTTATTCCAATTGTATTAAGTTGAATTTGAGGTTATTGTATCAGTTGTGGTTGGTTATTGATCATTTAGTATTTCCATCTTGTAGCACTTGTGTATTGTAGTAGATAGATCTCTCTCTTGTCAGCTTGTTCCTGACTGTACGTTCCGATATTCCGCGTCGGGGCGTGACACTTTGCTTTTTTTTATATGCCCCCGAGGGGGGGATTCTTCTTCTTCTGCCCCGACATGCTGGGGAATGTCTGCTTCTTGTGCCCCCAAAGTGGGGTAGATTCTCGACGGCTGTTGTGCCCCCGTTGGTGGGGTGTATGCTTCTTCTTCAGATTCCCCTAAGGCGGGGTGTATTCTTTGTTGCTTCATGTACCCCCGAGTCGGGGTGGATTCTCTTCATGTGCCCTCATGGCGGGGTGTACTCTCTTTATGTGTCCCCAGGAGTGGGGTGTGGTTTGCTTCCTGTGCACCCAAGCAGGGTGTATCGCTGCTTGCAATGTCCCCCGAGACGGGGTATCCTTCTTCTTCAAATACCCCTAAGCCGAGGCGTATTCTTTGTGGCTTCTATGCCCCCATCGCGGGGTGTGTTTATTCTTCAAATACCCTAAAATGGGGTAGACTCTTTTCTGCTTATACTCCCAAGGCAGGATGTAGCTTCTTCAAATGCCCCTGAGCTGAGGCGTGTTCTTTACGGCTTCTATGCCCCCAGGCGGGGCATATTTTTTCTTCAAATACCCCTAGGCCGGGGTGTATTCTTGCTGCTTCTCATGCTCCCGAGGCGGGATGTGACTTCTTCAAATGCCCTTAAGCCGGGGTGTAGCTTTTGCTTTGTGTGCCCCTCAGTCGGGGCGGATTCTCTTCATGTGCCCCTGGGAATGGGGTGCATTTCTTTTTTTGCCTCCTATGCCCCCGTAGCAGGGTATATATCTTCTTCTCATCCCCCATGGCGGGGTATATGCATGCTCTCTTCGGGAGTGGTGGTCGTGCTTGGCCTCATTGCTATAAAGCATTCCCCACAGTGGGCAACCATTCACCAAGCTACAATTATGGCTCGCTGGGTCTTTTAACAACCACTCGGGGGCCGTTTTGTGCCGGATGGAGGCAGCAGAAAGGAGGAACGAGCGGAGTCATTGCACCGCGGACTCGGGACCTCCTAGAGTCGGGCAGGATGTCAGGTTTCTTCTTGCTCTTTCAGTCGGCGATGCTGGCCAACTTTTCTTCCTTTCTTCTTTATTTCTCCCCTTTTTTTGTATGATTGACCAGGGTGGAGGTGCAGGAGAGCGCTCACCCCCTCAGGGAGGGGATGCGTGGTTCCACCGCATCAACCCCACAGTGGTAATCTTTGTTCAGCACGGGTCTCGACGGACGTGGCCGTACAACCCTCTCTTGCCAATTCTTTCTCTTCTTTTTTTTGCTTCTTTCTTTTCTCTTTTTTTTCTTCTTTTCTTCTCTTCTTCTTTTCTTCTTTCCTTCTTTTCTTCTTTTCTTCTCTTTCTTCTTGAGGGAAACGGGGGGGCTTGATTTCCCCTTCCTTCTCTTCTCTTTCTCTTCTCCCTTTTTTTATAACAGCCCCCATGATTCCAGGAAGCGGCATATGCTTCGAAGCAGCGTCCTCGAGGCCACGAAGGCAACTGCGCCGAGTCTGGATTTTCTCCCCATGGGGTTGGCGAAGACAGCACCTGCAATTCATCAAAGTAGGCAAACATCGTTTATTAGGAGGCCATGAGACCTTGAATCCCGGCGAAGAGATGAAGGGTAGTTTCGATCCCACCGGGCGTGCTAGACTTGTGGACGCACTTTTCGTTCATCTATTGTTGTGCTCGTCTCTTCGGGAATGGTTGATTCGTCTATTAAGTGCGTGGGCGTGCCAGTCACAAAGTGACAATTTATTCGGGCTCCGAAGAGCCCACGGTGCGCTCGATCTGACTCGGTCAGACGATTGTGTGGTTCGTGTCGGGACCAAAACCCGTCGCGCCATAAAGGTCACGGCGTCATTTACATCCCCCATACGAGGGAACACCCTTGATTAATCGCCGGGATTCAGGGCCTCATGGCCAAGAAATCAATTGCATGGAAGGTCTATTACGAGGTATTGAAATCCCCGCGCGAGGACGAGAAGAAGACCCTTCGCGGTCATTGTCAGTCGTGTACTGACCATTTAATGTTCGGACGAATGTCTGGCTCGAGAAGATCGCGGTTGTCGCGGGAAAACCGGAACGCATGTATGCCGAGGTACGGCAAATCTATTGTTCGGAAGAGCGGAGAATGTTCGGCTAAACCTCGGTCAGAGCGGTCAGAAACCAGTAAATCTGTTGGCCCGGTGCAAGAGCAAGCTGCGACCATACTACGGTGGGCCACCCCGCGGTCGAAACAAGACTTGCATGAGCGTCATTAATATTTCTGGTGCCAAGGGGCAACGAGGGAATATCCCTTGAATCGTCTGAAAAGCCCTGTGTCTAGGAAAGCGGACGTTCGAAACGTGTCGGTCATTCAGGAGACCGTTTAATATTCGGACGGGAGTCCGGCTTGAGAATATTGTAATCGTCGCGGGAGGACCTGGGACATATGCATGCCGGGATACGGCAAGTTTATGATTCTGAGACACCGAAAACATTCGGTTAAATCTCGGTTAGTGTAGCAGGAAACCGGTAAATCTATTGGTCCGGTGCGAGATCGAGTCAAGACCATACCGGGGGCGCCTCCCATGGTCCGAACGAGGCTTGCGCGGGCATCATTAATATTTACGGTGCCGGAGGGCAACGGGGGAGAGTCCCAGGACTAGACTCCAAAATCAAAAACGTGTTTGAAGGGAGCGGGCTGTAGACCGAGGATATGAGCCGAACGGCGACCACAATTGGGACGGACCTGAGGTCTAAGCGTGGCCCACGGAGGTCTTATTGATATTCCCATGGAAGGGGTCCAGGGGTGGCGAGGGCCGTCTCGTTCTATTCCGATTTTGTTGGTCACTCACGGACCTTTTCATGTTCGGGCAAGGGCCTATGTTGAAAGTACGACGTGGATGGAAACGACCCCGTACAAATGTATGTAGAGTTTACGGCAGTTTCAATGAAAGAACGGGAACGAATCCCATTAGAATGAATCTGATTTAACGGGCTATCGGCCAGGAGCAATGCCGGCTCACGACCATGTCGGGGAGGGAGCCGTCGGCCATATTGGTTGCTCACGGGTCTTTTCATGTTCAGACACAGGTCCGTAATAGAAACGCGGCGAAAATCGAGGTGAACCCGTTCAAATGTCTGCCGAGCGTGCGGCAATTTTAGTACCGGCTTAATCGGAATGTCAGCCCGAGACGAGGTCGGGCCATGGCCATTTCGGGATAATTCCCAAGACTCGGGCCCAACCTGGAAGGGCGACATTGTTATTCCTTCAGCACCGGGTCACGAGAGAGACGGGGCTGCAAAGTGGATTTTACCATTTTTTTATCTGGGTTTTAAATTATATATATATATATATATATATATATATATATATATATATATATATATTACTTATTTCCCTCTCATGTATTTATTCTGGATTATTTATCCGTTTTGTTTATTATTATTACTATTATATTTTCTCTCCTCTTTTTTGTTTATTATTATTTTTACATTTTTTGTTTATTTCATATATGTATTCAGATTTATTTATTCATCATAGTTTTTATTAATTTTATTATTACTATTTTTATTATTATTATTATGATTATACATATTTTTCTGGAGAGAGAGTGGGCCGCTGGAGGGCCAAACGGGGGCTGAAGGAGCGTGCCGCTGAAGGTGGAAGGGCGCACCGCTGAGGGGGCTGAGGGAGTGCGCCGCTGAAGGTTCGCGGGAGGTATACCGGGGAAGGGCTTGGCCAAGGGTACCGGCGAAGGGGCAGGTGTGGTGGCTTTGGGAGGCGTACCGATGAAGGAGCCTTAGGTGTGCCGACAAAGGGCCTGACCGAGCGTGCCGGCGAAGGGTTGAACAGGGGAGAGCGTGCTGTCAAAGGAGCTTGAGGGCGTACCGCCGAAGGGTTGGAGCAGGCGTGCCGCTGAGCGCAGGGGGAGCGTGTCGGTGAAAGTCCAAACGAGGCGTGCCGGGGGAAGCTGGGCTGGGGCGTGCCGGCGAAGGGCGTTGTAGGGTGTACCGGCGAAGGGCGTGTGTCTGCACATTGGCCGGTCGCTGCGACATAAAGTCCGTACATTCATCAGCCCAAAGTCTATACGTTGTCTATTCAACCAGCACACAAAGTCTATACGTTCTTCAGCTCAAAGTCTGTACATCGGCTGCATTCATCAGCTCAAAGTCTATACATTGGCTACATTCATCAGCTCGAAGTCTATGCGTTGGCCAGCTTAAAGTCTGTACATTGGCCAGCTTAAAGTCGGTACATTGGCTGGGTTCATCAGCTCAAAGTCTACACATTGGCCAGCCCAAAGTCTGTACATTGGCCAACCCAAAGTCTGTACGTTGGCCAGCTCAAAGTCTATGCATCGCAGTTCAAAGTCTGTACATTGCAGCTCAAAGTCCGTGCATTGGCCAACCCAAAGTCTGTACGTTGGCCAGCTCAAAGTCTATACGTTGCAGTTCAAAGTCTATACATTGGAGCTCAAAGTGAGTCTATACATTGCAGTTAAAAGTCTATACATTGGAGCTCAAAGTCTATACATTGGAGCTCAAAGTCCATACATTGGCCAGCCCAAAGTCTGTACGTTGGCCAGCTCCAAGTCTGCACATTGCAGTTCAAAGTCTATACATTGGAGCTCAAAGTCCACACATTGGCCAGCCCAAAGTCTGTACATTGTCTATTGGAGTCTATACATTGGCCGGCTCAAAGTCTGTACATTGGCCATTAAAGTCTATACATTGGCCGGCTCAAAGTCTATACATTGGCCGGCTCAAAGTATGTACATTGTCCAGCTCAAAGTCTATACATTGCAGTTCAAAGTCTATACATTGGATCTCAAAGTCCATACATTGGCCAGCCCAAAGTCTGTACGTTGGCCAGCTCCAAGTCTGCACATTGCAGTTCAAAGTCTATACATTGGAGCTCAAAGTCCACACATTGGCCAGCCCAAAGTCTGTACATTGTCTATTGGAGTCTATACATTGGCCGGCTCAAAGTCTGTACATTGGCCATTAAAGTCAATACATTGGCCGGCTCAAAGTCTATACATTGTCCATTAAAGTCTATACATTGTCCGGCTCAAAGTATGTACATTGTCCAGCTCAAAGTCTATACATTGCAGTTCAAAGTCTATACATTGGAGCTCAAAGTCCATACATTGGCCAGCCCAAAGTCTGTACGTTGGCCAGCTCCAAGTCTGTACATTGGCCAACTCAAAGTCTATACATTGTTCCTTAAAGTCTATACATTGCCCCTTGGCTGCAGTTCAAAGTCTGTACTTTGGCCAGCCCAAAGTCTGTACATTGGCCAACTCAAAGTCTATACATTGTTCATTGGCTGCAGCTCAAAGTCTATACATTGCAGCTCAAAGTCTATACATTGTCCCTTAAAGTTTGTACATTGGGTTCCACTTCGGAGAGTGAGAAGAGTGTGCCGCTGAAGGGCTGAGAAGGTGTGTCGTTGAAGGGTTGATAGGGTGTGCCGCTGGAGGGCTGATAGGGTGTACCGACGAAGGCTGGAACGGACATGCCGATGAAGGTCCACTCCTCTGTTACTTATTTTTAAGGCTTTTCTTTTCTTCTTCTCTTTGATTTTTACGTGGTTTTATACAAATCTTTTCTCCTTCTTATTGCAGTCTGTTGTTGCTCTATTTATTTGTTGATTTTATTATCTTTTGGTATATGTTTGCTATCCCATTTGTTTGTTGCATCCTTTTGCCTTTTAACGTCCTGTTATTTTCTAATGAAAATTCGGCAGCATCTCCCCTTGACCCGAGCGTAAGGGAGATAAAGGGAGCGTGCCTACATGGAGTGGCGGAACCCGACAACTGGAGGTGGGCGCCCGAGGGCGGCAACACCTTAATAAAACCTCGGAAAACACAGGGAAAATAACGAGTCGAAGACCTCTAAGACTGGACAAGGTGTACTGGAGAAGGGGGGGGCAGGCACAGATGAAGGCACTGGGCTTTACAGGAGGAGTTTCGCGACCTCAAACCATTCAAGCTGATGGCACATCCGGAGGAAACCGTCGGCATGAGGGATGAACACAAACACCGGAAAGTGAAAGGAAAGACGATCAAACGCACTATGGCTCACAACCAACGAGACAAAGAGACAACCCACTGAGGGGGACGATCTTCATTCATGGGGGAGCAAAGGGCCGTAGCCATCCGCATGCATTACAAAACACGCCCGAGCTAAAGCTACGGGCAAGAAAGAAAACCAAAGAACAAAAGAACGGAGAAGGAGAAAACAAAGAACAAAAGAAGAGGAGGTGTTGGGGATCGAGGCAGGGACGACCGTCCACTGCTCTTTCCCCCACCTTCCCCTGCTACATCAAGCCCTCTCCCTCTCTTACTCTCTTCTCTCTGCCTGGTGGTTGTCGGAAGACTCCATGCCGGAGCCCTCTCCCTACTCTTCTCTCTTCTCCTTCTTCTCGTAGGTGGCTTTGTGTCTCTTCGTTCCTTCTCCCTGTGTGCCTCTTCCTCTGTGTATGGGCCTCTTCTCCCCTTCTTCGCCGGAATGGGAGTGGTTTTATACTCCCAGCAGCGGGAGCCCTCGAGCACGGCAGTCGAAGGCGGGAAGCGGCTGGTCATGATGGGGATTGACTTCCCCCGTCTTGGATGTCAGGGGAGTAGCCTACGTGGCCCAACCTCTGGTTGACACCTCGGGCAGCTCACTGCACGCCAAGGATACGTAGGGCATGGGCGTCACGTCGTTCCGTTGAAATGCCTTCACGCTGTGCCGCTGGCGGGCTCAAGAAGTGTGCCGCTGAAGGCTTGAAATGGTGTGTCGTTGAAGGCTTGAAATAGCGTGCCGTTGAAGGCCTGAGATAGTGTGCCGTTGAAGGCTTAAAATAGTGTGCCGTTGAAGGCCCGAAATTGTGTGCCGTTGAAGGCCCGAAATAGTGTGCCGTTGAAGGCTTAAAATAGTGTGCCGTTGAAGGCCCGAAATAGTGTGCCGTTGAAGGCTTAAAATAGAGTGCCGTTGAAGGCACATGGGGCGTGCCGTTGAAGGCACATGGGGTGTGCCGCTGAAGGCACATGGGGTGTGCCGCTGAAGGGCCCAGGGGCGTACCGCTGAAGGGCCAAAGGGAGTGCCGTTGAAGGCCCAAAATGGGCAATTCTGAGCCCATTGTGAGCATGAGTTGTGGCCCATTTAATTTTCTTCGAGGCCCATGGATTGTGGGGGCTCTTGGTGGTTGATTTCTCTTCACTGTCGTGACTCCGGAGACGGCTTCTCGGTAGTGTGCATATTTGGGGAGTCCGGATGACCAGCCCCTCCGGGGCTTCCTCACTCGGTGCCGTTGTTGATGTTGGGCCGAGCAGAATATCTGGGTGTGTAATTTTTGGTGTCCACACCTGCACCGACTCTTGGAGGGGTGCGATGGCTGGAGTTGACTCTGAGGGGTGGGAGAAATAGATTTCCCTTTCAGAATGGCCTGGAAGGCCCGGAGTTGCTCAGAGGTGAGCTCCGTGTTGGCGAGGACACCCAACAAAGAGGATATGTCTTGTGGTGGGGATGTGTCCCCTGCGGTAACCCGCACCTCACGTGAGGGCTCATAGAAAGGGCCCGAGTCCATAGCGTGGACACGCGGCTCAACTGATTGACCACGACCATGGTGGGCCATTTTCAAAGACTCGTGGGCCATTTTCAAAGTTCTTCCGGAACGCAAAAATATGCACCAACAAATAGATAGCAGAGATTATCAAACAAGTAGATGCCTTTACACCACTTTTTTTTGTTTTCATTTTGCTAATTTTTTTAATTTTTAACCAAATCTGAAGTTCACACAAAAGGAAGGACCCTGATTAACTTTGTTTTACCACCGTGTCAACTAGGGTCACTCATCTCACCACGAATGGGTCAACTAACTCCGAGGAACTTCAATGGTACAACCAGTCCAGTGAACGAAGAGGGAATCCTTCGCTGTGGGGGACTTACGGAGGTCCCAGTGGAGGAGATCCTAGTCCGTCGAGAGGAATTCCCGAACGGAGAGTCCTTCATTTACCGAGAGAGGGTGATCCTTAGAAAAAAATGAAAAAAATAGAAAAGGGGTGGATGTATGCAATGAAGTGCTAAACAGATATACAGAACATAACAAAATAACAGAGCTAGCAAAGGTATAATCAACATCCAAGAGAGATAATAAAGTAAACCTCAAGGAACCACAAGGGATTAGGGGTGAAGTGCACGTGGTGCACGAGGGATGAGAACTGGAAGTGCTACTGTGAGCATGACTGTAGCGCGCGAGGGCGCAATAAGGAGAGGCACAGGTGGGTGCCGGGGGGAGAAGCACACGGCGGTGCCGAAATTGCAAGAGTAACCAAGAGAAAGTGAAAGGGGTCCCACCGTGATCGCCAAGATTTGAGCGACGTCACGCGGATGCGGCGGCGAGCGGAGCGCGCGGGCTCGTTTTGCTGCGACACAGAAAGAGGGAGAGAAGCAGTGAAACCACCACGGGAGATTGCTCTAGCGGGGTGTGCAGAATAGATACAGCGTAACAAGATATGGAGATTAAACGGTCATAGCGGGAAATGACTCTCCGCGACCTCGGGGGATAGGAGTGGTGCAGAATTTAAGTGACGGAAATTTAAACGGCCATAGCGGGAAGTGACTCGCCGCGGCCTCGAGGATATCAAAGATATGAGAATAACACATGATGTAAATGACAAAAATTCAAACAGCCATAGTGGGAAGTGACTCGCCACGGCCTCGAGAATATCAGAGTTATGAGAATAACACAGAGTATAAATGACAGAAATTTAAAGAGCCATAGCGGGAAGTGACTCGCTGCGGCCTCGAGGATATCAAAAATATGAGAATAACACAGGGTATTGTGGACGCACTTTTCGAACACTCATTATGTTGTGCGGGGGTTCGGGTGGTTCATTCGGGAATGGTCGATTCGTCTATTAAGTGCGTGGGCGTGCCAGTCACCGAGGTGACAATTTATTCGGGCTCCGAAGAGCCCATGGTGCGCTCGATCTGACTTCGTCAGACGATTGTGTGGTTCGTGTCGGGACCAAAACCCGCCGCGCCATAAAGGTTACGGCGTCATTTACATCCCCCATACGAGGGAACACCCTTGATTAATCACCAAGATTCAGGGCCTCATGGCCAAGAAATTAATTACATAAAAGGTCTATTAGGAGGTATTGAAATCCTCGCGCGAAGGCGGGAAGAAAACCGTTCGAGATCATGTCGGTCATGTGTTGACCATTTAATGTTCGGACGAGTGTCCGTCTCGGGAAAAGTGCGATCGTCGCGGGAAGACCAGAGCATATGTATGCCAGGATATGGCAACTTATTGCTCAGAAGAACGGAAAACGTTCGGCTAAACCTCGGTTAGAGCGGTCAGACACCGGTAAATCTGTTGGCCCGGTGCAAGAGCAAGATGCGACCATACTGCGGTGGGCCCCCCCGCGGTCGAAACAAGACTTGCATGAGCGTCATTAATATTTCCGGTGCCAAGGGGCGACGAGGGAATATCCCTTGAATCGGCTGAAGAGCCCTGTTTCCGGAGAAGCCGGCGTTCGAAGCATGTCGGTCATTCGGGAGACCGTTTAATATTCGGACGTGTGTCCGACTTGAGAATATTGTAATCGTCGCATGAGGACTTGGAACATGTGCATGCCGGGATACGGCAAGTTTATTATTCTGAGACACTGAAAATATTCGGTTGAATCTCGGTAAGAGTAGTCGGAAACTAGTGAATCTGTTGGCCCGGTGCGAGATCGAGTCAGGACCATATTGGGGGCGCCTCCCGTGGTCCGAACGAGGCTTGCGCAGGCATCATTAATATTTCCGGTGCCGGAGGGCAACGGGGGAGAATCCCGGGATTAGACTTCATAACCAAAAGCGTGTTCGAAAGGAGCGGGCTGTAGACAGAGGATATGAGCCAGACGATGGCCATGATCGGGACAGGCCCGAGTTCTAAGTGTGGCCCACGGGGGGCTTATTAATATTCCCATGGAAGGAGTCCAGGGGTGGCGAGAGCCGTCTCGTTCTATTCTGATTCTGTCGGTCACTTGCGGACCTTTTCATGTTCGGGAAAGGGCCCATATTGCAAGTGCGACGTGGGCGTGAACGACCCCGTACAAATGTATGCCGAGTTTATGGCAATTTCAATGAAAGAGCGGGAGCGAATCCCGTTAGAATGAATCCGATTTAACGAGCTATCGGCCCAGAATAATGCCGGCTCACGATCATATCGGGGCGAGAGCCGTCGGCCATGTTGATAGCTCACGGGTCCTTTCATGTTCAGACACAGGTCTGTAATAGAAACGCGGCGAAAATCTAGGTGAACCCGTTCAAATGTCTGCCGAGCGTGCGGCAACTTTAGTAGTGGCTCGGAAGGGATCCGGCATGAGAAACGAGTCCGGTTCAATCGGAATGTCGGCCCTAGGCGAGGTCGGGTCGTGGCCAGTTCGGGATGAATTCCCAAGACTCAGACCCAGCCCGCAGAGGCGGCGTTGTTGTTCCTTCAGCACCGGGTCGCAGGAGAGACGGGGCTGCGGTGTAGATTTTACCATCGTTTTATTATTATTTAGAATTTTACCATTATTATTTGTTGATTTATATATATATATATCTTTGAGTGAGTTCGTTATTTCTATTTGTTTATTTTCTGTGGTTTATTCATTTATTATCGTGATCGTTAAGTTTGCTCTTATTGTTTGTTCGTTTATTATCATTCATTTGCTTGTCGTGTTTCGTTAAATTGTTATTATTATTTATTTATTTTGGTTATCATTTATTTATTTGTCATTCTTGGTGAGTTTGTTATTATTATTCATTTATTTTTGTTATCATTTATTTGTCTAATTATTATTATTGTTATTATTTTTAAGCTTATTATTATTATCACTTATTCTTTTATTATTCTTATTTATTTATTCATTTTTGAATTTGTTATTATTTATTATTATTTATTATTATTATTATTATTATTATTATTATTATTATTATTATTATTATCACTCATATTTTCTGGAGAGAGAATGGGCCATTAGAGGGCTAAAAGGGGTGTACCGCTGAAGGGCTGAGGGCGTGCCGCTGAAGGGTAGGAGGGCGTACCGCTGAAGGGCCTGGGGGTGTGCCGCTGGGGGGGCCAAGGGAGTGTACCGCTGAAGAGTCTGGGGGTGTACCGCTGGAGGGCTGAAAGGGTGTGCCGCTGGGGGGGGGGGGGGGCAGGGGTGTACCGCTGGAGGGGCCAGGGGCTGTGCCGGCGAAGGGCTGAAAGGGTGTACCGCTGAGGCACTTCAAGGGGTGTACCGCTGGAAGGGCTAGGGGCATGGGAGTCTGTTTCTCTTTTATTTCTTTTAAGGCTTTTCTTTTCTTCTTTTCTTTTCTCTCTTGATTTTATTAAGGTTTGCATGGGTTTCTTCTTTTCTTCTCTTGATTAATCTTCATTCTTTCTTTTGTGAGGGCGGATGTTCAAGTTGTTTAGTTGTTGTTCGATTTGGTTCTCTTTACGTTGATTACGGTTTCATTGTGTCGGTTAAAGCATTTTACCGTTGTTCTTTTTATTTGTTTGTTGCTTTCTTTTCTTTTTTAATATGTTGTTGTTCCATTTGTTGATTACTTCCTTTTATCTTTTTAATATGTTATCGTTTCTAACAAAAATTCGACAGCATCACCCCTTAACCCGAGCGTAAGGGAGATACAGGGAACGCGCCCACATGGAGTGGCGGAACCCGACAACTGGAGGTGGGCGCCTGAGGGCGGCAACACCTTTAATAAAACTTCGAAAAACTCGGGGGGCGACGGTGAGTGGAAGGCACTCCTAGGACTAGCTGAGAGGGGAATGCACCGGGCAAGAAGGAAGGGTAGTGTACCGGCGAAAGGCCTGGCTAGGGCGTGCTGGCAAACAGGCGGCTGAGGTGTGCCGCTGAGGGCCAAATGAAGCGTGCCGACAAAGGGGGTGGAAAGTGTGCCGCTGAGGGCCAAGGAGTGTTCCGCTGAGGGCAGCTGAAGGCGTGCCGCTAAGGGCGACAGGGAGTGTGCCGCTGGGGGGGGGCCAACCAGAGTGTGCCGCTGAGGGCAGGCAGGGTGTGCCGGCGAAGGCCCGACAGGGCGTACCGGCGAAGGGTCAAAGGAGGGGCTAGCAGCGTGCCGCTGGGGCACTTCGAGGCGTGCCGCTGGGGCACCAAAAGGGGTGTGCCGCCAGAGGGGGGGTAAACGGCAAGCAAAGGTAGGTGAACACAAGCGGTTAAGGCCAGAGGCCTCATGGAAAGGGCCAAGACAGAGGGTGAATGGCTAAGACGTACAAACCAGGCACGGTAGCAAGACACCCAAAAGAGGGATTTTCATTCATGGAAAGAAAAGGCCACAGAGGGCCAATACATTGTAGGGAGAAGTAAAAAAGGGAACAACAGCAAAAAGGAAAGGGAAAAAGGGAAATGAAGATACAAGGGGGAAGGGGAACGGAGTGTGGGCTCCTCCTCCCTTCTCAGACCTCACTCCTCTCTTCTCTCACTCTTCTTCTTCTTCTTCTCTTCTCTCTTCTCCGGCGATGATGGACGGGGCAACAGGGGGAGCCTCTCCCTCTTCTTCTCCTATTCTCCTCTTCTTCTCTTCTCCTCTTCTTCTTCTTCTCTTCGCACGGACGGCGGTGGACGAAGTAGCAGGAGGGAGCCCTCTCCCCTCTCTCCCTCTCTTCCTCCTCTTCTATCCTTTTCTTCTTCTTCTTCTTCTTCTCTTTTCTGGCCGCTCCGTCGTGGCTCCCTCCACTGGCCTCTTCTGTTCACAGCGAAGGAGAAGGGTTTTTATACCCCATACGGCGGAAGCGTTTGAAGGCGGGAAACGTCCGGGGGCCTTCAATGGGGGTTGACCCGTCGTCCTTGGTGGCAGGGGGGATAGGCAGCGTGGCTGTCTCCCCGAACGACACCTCAGCAAGTCCACTGCGCGCCAAGGATCCATAGGGTATGGCTGTTAGATTTGATTCGCCGGGGCGTGCCGTTGAAAGGGCCAAAAGGCGTGTCATTGGAAGACACGGCAAGCGTGCCGCTGAAGAGCCCAATGGGCGTGCCGGCGAAGCACAGCAAAGGCGTGCCGCTGGAAGCTAGCACGGGCGCGCCGCTGGAAGCCAGCACGGGCGTGCCGCTGAAGGGCAGGCTGGCGTGCTGCTGAACAGCCAGGAGGGTGTGCTACTGAAGGGATGCAGGGGCGTGCCGTTGAACGCCAGGAGGGCGTGCCGTTGAACGGCTGCCAGGGCGTGCCGCTGAAGATCCCGCCAGGGGTGTGCCGCTGAAGGCCTGGGGGCGTGCCGCTGAGGGCTGCCAGGAGTGTGCCGTTGAGGGCGTGCCGCTGAGGGCAGCGGGGAGTGTGCCGCTTAGCGGCCTGGAGGGGGCAGAGGGGCGTGCCGCTGAAGGGGGCGGCCAGGGCGTGCCGCTGAAGGGCAGCCTGGGTGTGCCGCTGAGGGGCACATGGCCGTGCTGCTGAAGTGCTAAATGGGCAGTTTGGAGCCCGTTGTGAGCACCAGTTGTGGCCCGTTTAATTTTCTTCGAGGCCCATGGGTTATGGGGCTCTTGTTGGTTGACTTCTCTTAACTGTCACGACTCCGGGGACGGCTTCACGGCAGTGTGCATATTTGGGGGTCTGGATGACAAATCTCTCTGGGGCTTCTTCACTCGACGCCGTTGTTGATGCGAGGCCGCGTAGGACATCTGGGTGTGCAATTTTCGGTGTCCACAAATGCCCCCCACCCACGGGTAGCGCAGGCGAAGTATGAGCCAGGCGGTGCCCGTGGGTGTACTTGTCTCTTTTCTCTTCGTCGATGCCGACGGGATGTTGGGAGCTGGCGTAACATGTTGGTCTCGTCTTCTCTTCGTCAGTGCCGACGGGGTGTCGGGAGCCGACGTGGTATGCTCGTCTCTTTGTCTCTTCGTCAGCACCGACAGTGTGCCGGGGGCTGACATGGCATGGTATGCTGACCTCTTTGTCTCTTCGTCAGTGCCGATAGGGCGTCGGGTGCTGACATGATATGCTGGTCTCTTCGCCAGTGCCGACAGGGTGTCGGGGGCTGGCCTGGTTGGTTTTTCTCTTGGTCTCTTCGCCAGTGCCGACAGAGTGTCGGGAGCTAGCATGATATGTTGATCTCTTGGTCTCTTCGCCAGTGCCGACAGGGTGTCAGGAGCTGGCCTGGTTTGTTTTTCTCTTGGTCTCTTCGCTAGTGCCGACAGAGTGTCGGGAGCTGACCTGGTTTGTTGGTCTCTTTGTCTCTTCGCCAGTGCCGATAGGGTGTCGGGAGCTGGCCTGATATGTTGATTTTTTTTTTCTCTTCGTCAGTGCCGACAGGGTGCCGGGAGCTGACATGGTTTGTTGGTCTCTTTGTCTCTTCATCAGTGCCGGCGGGGTGCCGGGAACTGAAGCAGTATGTTGGTCTCTTCTCTTCTCTCTTTTTTTTATTATTTTTTTTCTTTTTCTCTTCTCTCTTTTATTCTCTTTTTCTCTTCTCTTCTCTGTTTCCTTCTTCTTCTCTTCTTCCCTTCTCTTTTCCCCTCTTCTTTTTTTTTCTTCTCTTCTCTTTTTTTCCTCTCTTCTATTATCTTTTTTTTTCTTCTCTCTTTTGTTTTGTTTTTTTTTTCTCTTGTAGAACCCCAAACAGCCGTCGACGTGGCTGCCGATGATTGAAAGATGTCGGCTCAGGGGCCGATAATTGAAAAGCTGTCGGCTCAGGGGCCGATGATTAGAAAGCTGTTGGCATGGGAGCCAATAATTAGAAAGCTGTTGGCATGGGAGCCAATAATTGAAAAGCTGTCGACCCGAAGGCCGATGATTAGAAAGCTGTCGACCCGAAGGCCGATGATTGAAAGCTGTCGGCCCGAAGGCCGATAATTGAAAGCTGTCGGCTCAGGGGCCGATAATTGAAAAGCTGTCAGCTCAAGGGCCGATAATTGAAAGCTGTTGGCTCAGGGGCCGATAAGGGAGGCCAAAACAGCCAAGGCTGGAAGCGGGCTGCAGGAGCCGAAGTTTGGAGATTAATGGGCCACGAGGGCAAGAGGTAGGCCACGGTGGCCAATATTGGGCTCTACGAGCCGGGGCTGGGGAAAGTAGGCTTCGATGGCCGAAATTGAGTTTATTGCATACGCACATTTTTATTATTTATTATTCATTATTATATTTCCTTTTATTCAAGCATGCAAGCATTCATTAACATGCATAACATAAATATAAGTAAGGCAGCTCCCTCTATAGGGGATAGGATAGGGACGTCACCCGTAATTCATAGATGCGGTGCGGGCCGCGAGACATAATTGAGGGGTGGTGCGCCCGTCAAGAGGATATCGCACGTCTTGCATGCATAGCCTAAATTCACGCATTTCACCCGAGGCAATTCTCTGTGGCGTGACAGTGCAAATGTGTGAGCAAAGAGCCCTAACCATAGGGATATGCAGGTTTTCCTAGTGACACTCGAAGATCACTATAGCGCCTACACATTAGTTCCAGGCTTTCGACTTTCGGTAGCTTCACACAGCCCCCATCTGTCTATTTTGGTAGTGGATTTCACCGTTCGGCGCGAGTCTCCTCATGTGTCTCAATGGGGATTCCCGGCTACTAAGGTTCGTCCTTATTGTAATTCTATTACGGATTCCACTGTTTGACGCGAGTCTCCTCATGTGTCTCAATGGGGATTCCCGGCTAATAGGTTTCATCCTTATTATAATTCGCTTCACCATTTCGCGCGAGTCTCCTCATATATCTCAATGGGGATTCCCGGCTACTCGGATTCATGTGTCTCTCTCTTTTATTATATTTTTCTCTCTCTCTTTTTTTTACAGTGGGGGTAGGCAGCTTTTTCCTCACGATCACCTTTCACACGAGTGCAGGAATTCAAGTCTCCGTAGAGTGCTAAGAAGGAATTCAGGCAATCCCTATGGTTAAAAGCTATTGAACACATTAAGTGCGATGTGTGGGAGCGTTGCCTCAGGTTTATTTTGTGAGTTGGGCTTAGCGATTCAGCCGTGACTCTTCCCCTTGACGTGTGCACTCGCCATAATTGGGTTCCCTTCGAGCGCACGCCGTGACACCCGTGCATCTGGAATCGGGGCGATATTATTATTTAGCAAGGAAACACGGTCCTAGAAATTTTCAAGGAGGTGTATTATTCTATATTAAGCAAGCATGCAAACATGGCAATCAAGCATTCTCTTCTTTTGTTTCTGTTTTCTTTTTTTTGTGTGTTTGTTTTATTATTTATAATAAAAAAAATTTTGGTGTTGTTTTTTTTTGTTTTTGTTTGTTTGTTTGTTTGTTTTTTTGTTTTTTTTTTCATAAGAAAATATTGTTGTTACGTATAAGTGTAGTGGTAGTAAAGGTATTAGGGAGGCAGACCGCAAAAGGGCTGAAAGGATATTAGGGAAGCAGACCGCGAACGACCGAAAGGGTATTAGGGAAGCGGGCTATAGGAGCCGAAGTTATGGGATGCGGGCCGCGAATGCCGAACTCTAAGAAGCAGGCTACGAGAGCCAGAATTGGGAAGCAGGCCACGAAGGCCAAAGGTAAGCAGGCTGCTAGAGCCAGAATTATGGGAAGCAGGCTGCAGGAGCCGACATTATGGGAAGCGGGCCATGAAGGCCGAAGGTAAGCAGGCTGCAAGAGCCAGAGTTGGGAAGCAGGCTATGAAAGCCAGGGGGAAGCAGGCTACGAGAGCCAGAGATAAGCAGGCTATGAGGGCCAGAATTGGGAAATAGGCCACGAAGGCCAAAGATAAGTAGGCTACGAAAGCCAGAATTGGGGGAGTGGGCTACAAGCTGAAGCTGGGAAGCGGGCTGCAAAGAGCCGAAGTTAAGAGGTAGGCCACGAGGGCCAAAGGGAAGGGTCTCTTTTGTTCTCTGGCCGGGAAAAGGTCCAAACCGAAGCAAGAGGTCTATTTTTTTTTTACTGGAAAGTTGTCGGCTGGAACGCCAATGATGAGATAGCTGTCGGCTAAGAGCCGATGATGAGGTAGCTGTGGGCTAGGAGCCGATGATGAGGTAGCTGTCGGCTAGGAGCCGATGATGATATAGCTATCGACCCGAAGGCCGATGAAGAGGTAGCTGTCGACCTGAAGGCTGATAATTAGATAGTTGTCGACCCGGAGGCCGATGAAGGGGTAGCTGTCGACCTAAAGGCCGATAATTAGATAGCTGTCGACCCGGAGGCCGATGAAGGGGTAGCTGTCGGCTTGAAGCCCCGATGGCTGAAAGTTGGTCGGTTTAACGCCCCGTCGGCGGAAGGTCTAGTCGGTTTAACGCCCCATCTGCGGAAGGGTTTAGTCGGTTTAACGCCCCGTCGGCGGAAGGTCTAGTCGGTTTAACGCCCCGTCGGCGGAAGGTCTAGTCGGTTTAACGCCCCGTCGGCAGAAGATCTTGTCGGTTTAACGCCCCGTCGGCGGAAGGTCTAGTCGGTTTAACGCCCTGTCGGCGGAAGATCTTGTCGGTTTAACGCCCCGTCGGCGGAAGGTCTAGTCAGTTTAACGCCCCGTTGGCGGAAGATCTAGTCGGTTTAACGCCCCGTCGGCAGAAGATCTAGTCGGTTTAACGCCCCGCTGGCGGAAGGTCTAGTCGGTTTAACGCCCCGTCGGCGGAAGATCTTATCGGTTTAACGCCCCGTCGGCGGAAGATCTAGTCGGTTTAACGCCCCGCTGGCGGAAGGTCTAGTCGGTTTAACGCCCCGTCGGCGGAAGATCTTGTCGGTTTAACGCCCCGTCGGCGGAAGGTCTAGTCAGTTTAACGCCCCGCTGGCGGAAGATCTAGTCGGTTTAACGCCCCATCGGCGGAAGATCTAGTCGGTTTAACTCCCCGCTGGCGGAAGGTCTAGTCAGTTTAACGCCCCGTTGGCGGAAGATCTAGTCGGTTTAACGCCCCGTCGGCGGAAGATCTAGTCGGTTTAACGCCCCGCTGGCGGAAGGTCTAGTCGGTTTAACGCCCCGTCGGTGGAAGATCTAGTCGGTTTAACGCCCCATCGGCGGAAGATCTAGTCGGTTTAACGCCCCGCTGGCGGAAGGTCTAGTCAGTTTAACGCCCCGTTGGCGGAAGATCTAGTCGGTTTAACGCCCCGTCGGCAGAAGATCTAGTCGGTTTAACGCCCCGCTGGCGGAAGGTCTAGTCGGTTTAACGCCCCGTCGGCGGAAGATCTTGTCGGTTTAACACCCCGTCGGCGGAAGGTCTGGTTGGTTTCTGTTTGTTCGATGGCTGGAGGTGGGAGGTAAAAGTTCACCTCGTGACCCTTCTTTCTCTTCTTCTCTTCTTCTTTTGTAGGGAGGCAGGTACGAAGACCATGTTCGCCTCATGTCTCTTTTTCTCTTCTCTTCTTCTTTTGTAGAGAGGCCGACGCGAAAACCATGTTCGCCTCGTGACTGTGCCTTCTCTTCTTCTCTTCTTCTTTTATGAAGAGGCAGGTGCAAAGACCATGTTCGCCTCGCGACTGTTCTTTCTCTTCTTCTTTTCTTCTTTTATGAAGAGGCAGGTGCAAAGACCATGTTCACCTCGCGATTGTTCTTTCTCTTCTTCTTTTGTGGAGAGACAGGTACGAGGACCATGTTCGCCTCGTGATCGTCTCTTTTTTTTTCTTCTCTTCTTCTTTTGTAGAGAGACAGGTGCAGAGACCATGTTCGCCCCGTGATTGTTCTTTCTCTTCTTCTCTTCTTCTTTTTTTGGAGAGGCAGGTGCAAGGACCATGTTCGCCCCGTGATTATTCTTTCTCCTCTTCTTTTCTTCTTTCTTAGAGAGGTAGGTGCAAGGACCATGTTTGCCTCGTGATTGTTCTTTCTCTTCTCTTCTCTTCTTTCATGTGGGGAGGCGGGTGCAAAGACCGCGTCTGCCTCGTGACTCTCTTCCTTTTTTTTTGCGGAGAGGCAAGTGCAAAGACCATGTTCGCCTCGTGTATCTTTTCTCCCTTTTCTTCTCTTCTTTTTTTTTGAAGAGGCAGGTGCAAGGACCATGTTTGCCTCGTGATCATTCCTTTATCTCTTCTTCTCTTCTTTCTTATTTTTTTTTGTGGAGAGGCGGGTTCAAGGACCGTGCTCGCCTCATGTGTACTCTTTCTTTCCTTCTCTTCTCTTCTTTTTTGTTTGGTGAGGCGGGCTCGAGGGCCATGTCTGCCTCATGTCTCCTTTTTTTTGTGGAGAGGCCGGTGCAAGGACCATGTGTGCCTCATGTCTCTTCTTCTTCTCTTCTTTTTGTGTGATGAGGCGGGCTCGAGGACCACGTCTGCCTCATGTGTCTTTTCTTCTTCTTCTTTTGTGTGATGAGGCGGGCTCAAGGGCCACGTCTGCCTCATGTGTCTCTTCTTTCATTTTCTTCTCTTCTTTTTGTTTGGTGAGGCGAGCTCGAGGGTCACGTCTGCCTCATGTCTCTCTTTTTTTCTCATTAGCACTTCCGTGCTGGAGCGTATTTCTCCTAATGGGCCTCCAGGTTGGGGTGTAGCTTCATTGGGTGTGCATCCCCCCCTGAGGGGTGTGTTTTGCCTCTTTGCTTCTGTGCCCCCAGGCGGGGTGTATATTTTTTTGGCTTCTATGTCCCCAAATCAGGGTGTGCTTTTTTCTTAATGCCCCTGAGGCGGGGTGTAGCTCTCTTCAAATGGCCCCATGGTGGGGTATACTCTTCATGGCTTCTATGCCCCCAGGCGGGGTATGTTTCTTCTTCGTATGCCCCTAGTAGGGGGCGTGTCTTTTATTTCTTATACCCCCCCCCCATGGCGGGGGTGAATTCTGCTTCTTCTACCCCTGAAGGTGGAGGAGTGCTTCTCTTCATATGTCCCCGGCACGAGGGTGTGTCTCTTGCTTCTTATGCCCCCTTGAGGCCGGGGTGTATCTCTTTACAGCTTCTATGCCCCTAGGCGGGGTATGTTTCTTCTTCACACACCCCCAAGTTGGGGTGGACTTCTCTTCATATGCCCCTGAGTTGGGGCGTGCTCTTCATAGCTTCTATGTCCCCAGGCGGGGTGCTTCTTCTTCAAGTGCCCCTAAATCGGGGTAGATTTTTGAATACCCCTAAGCCGGTGTGAGTTCTTCATGGCCTCCATGTCCCCCGTGACGGGGTAAGCTATTTCTTCAATTGCCCCCTTAAGCGGGGTGCATGTTGCTTCATATGCCCCCGGGGCGGGGATGTATTCCGCCTCTAACGCCCCCATGGCGGGGGGATGTTCTTGGTTTCTTATGCCCCCAAGGTGGGATGTGTTTTGCTTCTTGTGGCCTCGAGGTGAGGTGAATTGCCGCTTTTGATGCCCCCAAGGTGGGGTGTATTGCTGCTTCTGATGCCCCAGAGCAAGGTATCCTTTTTTTTGCCCCCGGCACAGGGTGTATTCTGCTTCTAGTGCCCCCAAAGTGGAGTGTATTGCCGCTTTTGATGCGGGGTGTAGTTCTTGCTTTTTATGCACCCGAGGCGAGGTGAATTCTTCTTCTTTGTTTACGTGCCCCCATATCGGGGTATATTCCTCTCTTCATATGCTTCCCAAAGCCGAGGGATGTTGTTTGTTCTGCTCCTGATGTCCCCCCCCCCCGGGGGGGTTAATGTTGCTTCATGGACTCCAAGCCTGGGGTATGCTCCTTCAAAGGTCCCTAAGCCGGGGTGCAGTTCTATTTCTTCTTTCATCCCCAGGTCGGGGCGGATTCTTCTTCAAGTGCCCCGAAGCCGGGGTATAGTTCTATTTCTTCTTACGTCCCCAGGTCGGGGCAGACTCTTATTCACATGCCCCGAAGCAGGGGTGTAGCTTTTGCTTTGTATGCCCCTCGGTCGGGACGGATTCCCTTCATGTGTCCCTGGGAGCGGGGTGCATATCATTTGCCTCTTATGCCCCTATGGAGGGGTATATTTCTTCTTCTTAACCCCCATGGCAGGGTATGTGTATGCTCTCTTCAAGAGTGGTGGCCGTGCTTGGCCTCATTGCTGTAAAGCATTCCCCACAACGGGCAGCAATTCATCAAGTTACAATTGTAGTTTGTTGGATCTTCTAACAGCCACTCGAGGGGCCGTTTTGTGCCGGACGGAGGCAGCAGGAAGGAGGAACGAGTGGGATCATTGCACCACAGACTCGGGACCCCCTAGAGTCGGGCGGGATGCCGGATTTCTTCTTGCTCTTTCAGTCGGCGATGCTGGCCGACTTTTCTTCTTTTCTTCTTTCTCTTTTTCTTCTCTTTTTTTTTTCTTCTCTTCTTCTCTCTTTTTTTTTCGTCCCTTCTTCTTTTCTCTTCCTTTTGTATGATTGACCAGGGTGGAGGTGCAGGAGAGCGCTCACCCCCTCATGGAGGGGATGAGTGGTTCGCTCCACCGCATAAACTCCACAATGGTAATCTTTGTTCAGCACGGGTCTCGACGGACGTGACCGTACAACCCTCTGTTGCCAATTTCTTCTCTTCTTTTTTTTGCTTCTTTCTTTTCTCTTTTTTTTCTCTTCTTTTCTTCTTTTCTTCCTTTCTTCTTTTCTTCTTTTCTTCTCTTTCTTCTTGAGGGAAACAGGGGGGCTTGATTTCCCCTCCCTTCCCTTCTCTTTCTCTTATCTTCTCTTCCCCCTTTTTTTTATAACAGCCCCCATGATTCCTGGAAGTTGCATATGCTTCGAAGCAGCGTCCTCGAGGCCACGAAGGCAGTTGCGCCGAGTCTGGATCTTCTCCCCATAGGGCTGGTGAAGGCAGCACCTGCAATTCATCAAAGCAGGCAAACATTGTCTATTAGGGGGCCATGAGGCCCTGAATCTCAGCGAAGAGATGAATGGTGGTTTGGTCCCACCGGGCGTGCCAGAATTGTGGACGCACTTTTCGAACACTCATTATGTTGTGCGGGGGTTCGGGTGGTTCATTCGGGAATGGTCGATTCGTCTATTAAGTGCGTGGGCGTGCCAGTCACCGAGGTGACAATTTATTCGGGCTCCGAAGAGCCCATGGTGCGCTCGATCTGACTTCGTCAGACGATTGTGTGGTTCGTGTCGGGACCAAAACCCGCCGCGCCATAAAGGTTACGGCGTCATTTACATCCCCCATACGAGGGAACACCCTTGATTAATCGCCGAGATTCAGGGCCTCATGGCCAAGAAATTAATTACATAAAAGGTCTATTAGGAGGTATTGAAATCCTCGCGCGAAGGCGGGAAGAAAACCGTTCGAGATCATGTCGGTCATGTGCTGACCATTTAATGTTTGGACGAGTGTCCGTCTCGGGAAAAGCACGATCGTCGCGGGAAGACCAGAGCATATGTATGCCAGGATATGGCAACTTATTGCTCAGAAGAACGGAAAACGTTCGGCTAAACCTCGGTTAGAGCGGTCAGACACCGGTAAATCTGTTGGCCCGGTGCAAGAGCAAGATGCGACCATACTGCGGTGGGCCCCCCCGCGGTCGAAACAAGACTTGCATGAGCGTCATTAATATTTCCGGTGCCAAGGGGCGACGAGGGAATATCCCTTGAATCGGCTGAAAAGCCCTGTGTCCGGAGAAGCCGGCGTTCGAAGCATGTCGGTCATTCGGGAGACCGTTTAATATTCGGACGTGTGTCCGACTTGAGAATATTGTAATCGTCGCATGAAGACTTGGAACATGTGCATGCCGGGATACGGCAAGTTTATTATTCCGAGACACTGAAAATATTCGGTTGAATCTCGGTTAGAGTAGCCGGAAACCAGTGAATCTGTTGGCCCGATGCGAGATCGAGTCAGGACCATATTGGGGGCGCCTCCCGTGGTCCGAACGAGGCTTGCGCGGGCATCATTAATATTTCCGGTGCCGGAGGGCAACGGGGGAGAATCCCGGGATTAGACTCCAGAACCAAAAGCGTGTTCGAAAGGAGCGGGCTGTAGACAGAGGATATGAGCCAGACGATGGCCATGATCGGGACAGGCCCGAGTTCTAAGTGTGGCCCACGGGGGGCTTATTAATATTCCCATGGAAGGAGTCCAGGGGTGGCGAGAGCCGTCTCGTTCTATTCTGATTCTGTCGGTCACTTGCGGACCTTTTCATGTTCGGGAAAGGGCCCATATTGCAAGTGCGACGTGGGCGTGAACGACCCCGTACAAATGTATGCCGAGTTTACGGCAATTTCAATGAAAGAGCGGGAGCGAATCCCGTTAGAATGAATCCGATTTAACGAGCTATCGGCCCGGAACAATGCCGGCTCACGATCATATCGGGGCGAGAGCCGTCGGCCATGTTGATTGCTCACGGGTCCTTTCATGTTCAGACACAGGTCTGTAATAGAAACGCGGCGAAAATCGAGGTGAACCCGTTCAAATGTCTGCCGAGCGTGCGGCAACTTTAGTAGTGGCTCGGAAGGGATCCGGCCTGAGAAACGAGTCCGGTTCAATCGGAATGTCGGCCCTAGGCGAGGTCGGGTCGTGGCCAGTTCGGGATGAATTCCCAAGACTCAGACCCAGCCCGCAGAGGCGGCGTTGTTGTTCCTTCAGCACCGGGTCGCAGGGGAGACGGGGCTGCGGTGTAGATTTTACCATCGTTTTATTATTATTTAGAATTTTACCTTTATTATTTGTTGATTTATATATATATATATCTTTGAGTGAGTTCGTTATTTCTATTTGTTTATTTTCTGTGGTTTATTCATTTATTATCGTGATCGTTAGGTTTGCTCTTATTGTTTGTTCATTTATTATCATTCATTTGCTTGTCGTGTTTCGTTAAATTGTTATTATTATTTATTTATTTTGGTTATCATTTATTTATTTGTCATTCTTGGTGAGTTTGTTATTATTATTCATTTATTTTTGTTATCATTTATTTGTCGAATTATTATTATTGTTATTATTTTTAAGCTTATTATTATTATCACTTATTCTTTTATTATTCTTATTTATTTATTCGTTTTTGAATTTGTTATTATTTATTATTTATTATTATTATTATCACTCATATTTTCTAGAGAGAGAATGGGCCATTAGAGGGCTAAAAGGGGTGTACCGCTGAAGGGCTGAGGGCGTGCCGCTGAAGGGTAGGAGGGCGTACCGCTGAAGGGCCTGGGGGTGTGCCGCTGGGGGGGCCAAGGGAGTGTACCGCTGAAGAGTCTGGGGGTGTACCACTGGAGGGCTGAAAGGGTGTGCCGCTGGGGGGGGGCCAGGGGTGTACCGCTGGAGGGGCCAGGGGCTGTGCCGGCGAAGGGCCGAAAGGGTGTACCGCTGAGGCACTTCAAGGGGTGTACCGCTGGAAGGGCTAGGGGCATGGGAGTCTGTTTCTCTTTTATTTCTTTTAAGGCTTTTCTTTTCTTATTTTCTTTTCTCTCTTGATTTTATTAAGGTTTGCATGGGTTTCTTCTTTTCTTCTCTTGATTAATCTTGATTCTTTCTTTTGTGAGGGCGGATGTTCAAGTTGTTTAGTTGTTGTTCGATTTGGTTCTCTTTACGTTGATTACGGTTTCATTATGTCGGTTAAAGCATTTTACCGTTGTTCTTTTTATTTGTTTGTTGCTTTCTTTTCTTTTTTAATATGTTGTTGTTCCATTTGTTGATTACTTCCTTTTATCTTTTTAATATGTTATCGTTTCTAACAAAAATTCGGCAGCATCTCCCCTTAACCCGAGCGTAAGGGAGATACAGGGAACGCGCCCACATGGAGTGACGGAACCCGACAACTGGAGGTGGGCGCCTGAGGGCGGCAACACCTTTAATAAAACTTCGGAAAACTCGGGGGGCGACGGTGAGTGGAAGTCACTCCTAGGACTGGCTGAGAGGGGAATGCACCGGGCAAGAAGGAAGGGTAGTGTACCGGCGAAAGGCCTGGCTAGGGCGTGCCGGCAAACAGGCGGCTGAGGTGTGCCGCTGAGGGCCAAATGAAGTGTGCCGACAAAGGGGGTGGAAAGTGTGCTGCTGAGGGCCAAGGAGTGTTCCGCTGAGGGCAGCTGAAGGCGTGCCGCTAAGGGCGCCAGGGAGTGTGCCGCTGGGGGGGGCCAACCGGAGTGTGCCGCTGAGGGCAGGCAGGGAGTGCCGGCGAAGGCCCGGCAGGGCGTACCGGCGAAGGGTCAAAGGAGGGGCTAGCAGCGTGCCGCTGGGGCACTTCAAGGCGTGCCGCTGGGGCACCAAAAGGGGTGTGCCGCCAGAGGGGGGGGTAAACGGCAAGCAAAGGTAGGCGAAGACAAGCGGTTAAGGCCAGAGGCCTCATGGAAAGGGCCAAGACAGAGGGTGAATGGCTAAGACGTACAAACCAGGCACGGTAGCAAGACACCCAAAAGAGGGATTTTCATTCATGGAAAGAAAAGGCCACAGAGGGCCAATACATCGTAGGGAGAAGTAAAAAAGGGAACAACAGCAAAAAGGAAAGGGAAAAAGGGAAATGAAGATACAAGGGGGAAGGGGAACGGAGTGTGGGCTCCACCTCCCTTCTCAGACCTCACTCCTCTCTTCTCTCACTCTTCTTCTTCTTCTTCTCTTCTCTTTTCTCCGGCGATGGTGGACGGGGCAACAGGGGGAGCCTCTCCCTCTTCTTCTCCTATTCTCCTCTTCTTCTCTTCTCCTCTTCTTCTTCTTCTCTTCGCACGGACGGCGGTGGACGAAGTAGCAGGAGGGAGCCCTCTCCCCTCTCTCCCTCTCTTCCTCCTCTTCTATCCTTTTCTTCTTCTTCTTCTCTTTTCTGGCCGCTCCGTCGTGGCTCCCTCCACTGGCCTCTTCCGTTCACAGCGAAGGAGAAGGGTTTTTATACCCCATACGGCGGAAGCGTTCGAAGGCGGGAAACATCCGGGGGCCTTTAATGGGGGTTGACCCGTCGTCCTTGGTGGCAGGGGGGATAGGCAGCGTGGCTATCTCCCCGAACGACACCTCAGCAAGTCCACTGCGCGCCAAGGATCCATAGGGTATGGCTGTTAGATTTGATTCGCCGGGGCGTGCCGTTGAAAGGGCCAAAAAGTGTGTCGTTGGAAGACACGGCAAGCGTGCCGCTGAAGAGCCCAATGGGCGTGCCGGCGAAGCACAGCAAAGGCGTGCCGCTGGAAGCTAGCACGGGCGCGCCGCTGGAAGCCAGCACGGGCGTGCCGCTGAAGGGCAGGCTGGCGTACTACTGAACAGCCAGGTGGGTGTGCTGCTGAAGGGATGCAGGGGCGTGCCGTTGAACGCCAGGAGGGCGTGCCGTTGAACGGCTGCCAGGGCGTGCCGCTGAAGATCCCGCCAGGGGTGTGCCGCTGAAGGCCTGGGGGCGTGCCGCTGAGGGCTGCCAGGAGTGTGCCGTTGAGGGCGTGCCGCTGAGGGCAGCGGGGAGTGTGCCGCTTAGCGGCCTGGAGGGGGTAGAGGGGCGTGCCGCTGAAGGGGGGGCCAGGGCGTGCCGCTGAAGGGCAGCCTGGGTGTGCCGCTGAGGGGCACATGGCCGTGCTGCTGAAGTGCTAAATGGGCAGTTTGGAGCCCGTTGTGAGCACGAGTTGTGGCCCGTTTAATTTTCTTCGAGGCCCATGGGTTATGGGGCTCTTATTGGTTGACTACTCTTAACTGTCACGACTCCGGGGATGGCTTCACGGCAGTGTGCATATTTGGGGGTCTGGACGATAAATCTCTCTGGGGCTTCTTCACTCGACGCCGTTGTTGATGCGAGGCCGCGCAGGACATCTGGGTGTGCAATTTTCGGTGTCCGTAGGTATAAATGACAGAAATTTAAACAGCCACAGCGGGAAGTGACTCGCCGCGGCCTCGAGGATATCAAAAATATGGGAGTTATTCTCATATTAAACAGCCATATCGGGAAGTGACTCACCGTGGCCTCGAGAATATCAGAGATATTAGAATAACACAGGGTATAAATGACAGAAATTTAAACAGCCATAGCAGAAAGTGACTCGCCACAGCCTCGAGGATATCAAAAATATGAGAATAACACAGGGAATAAATGACAGAAATTTAAACAGCCATAGCGGGAAGTGACTAGCCGCGTCCTCGAGGATATCGAAAATATGAGAATAACACAGGGTATAAATGACAGAAATTTAAACAGTCATAGCGGGAAGTGACTCGCCGCGGCCTCGAGGATATGATGTGATCGCCAGGGGCCGGAGACCCCAAAATAAGAAGAGTGATCACGTTTACCTCAAAAGCGGGAAATGGCGGGTTGCTTCTTCCTCTCCCTTCGGCCGGCCGACGGAGAGGGCCTTCATTGGTTACTCTTACAAAAAAAAAAGGAAACAGACAGATAGCAACTGAATCAGAAAAATGGCAGTGTAGTATTAGTCCACTATGATGAAAATGGTAAAATCATGACGAGACACACACCTGGTTGGTGTTATTTTCAAACCCCTCTCGGGCACGAGTAGGTGGAGAATGCTATGATGAATGGAAAATCATGCAGACCTGCATAAAGCAGGTCTCTCTTATAAAGTGAGATGACGGATGACGGGATGATGCATGCGATAGAAATGACAAAAGAAAGTGGGAGAGAATGGCTTATTGAAGATGCCGATGGCGGGATCCGGCGGAGCTCCAGCAGCGCGGGGATGACGTGGAAGCACGGCGGACGGAGTAGCCTTCCTCTCACGAGTGCGAGCACCCAAAAATTCGACAGAACCTCCTCCTACAAAAACCCACGGGTTAGAAAAGGGATCCGGCAGAGTCTCTCTTTCCTTTGTTGGATCTGAAGCTCTCTCCCTTCGAGGGAGGGGGTCCTCTATTTATAAGGGAAATTTTTATGGGCGCGTCCTGCGTCTGGGACGCGTTCATGTTGAGGCGTCCAGGACCCCATATGCTTCAGACAATTTTTTATTATTTCCACATTATTGGTGCATCTAGGCTTCTGGACGCCTCAACTTGCGGCGTCCAGGAACCCAGACGCGCCCATTTCTGCCCACTGAATCGGTGTCAGAAACCGTCGACGCACCCGTGACTCCTAAAACGCGTCTAGGAATAAAGACATCTTTATGATTCGATTTATTCGAAACGTCAAACTAAACGGCTGGAGCGGCACCGCGTGCGCCCTGCACGAGACTCTAAAGAAGGCGTCTAGGGTCCTAGACACCTTTAAAAGAGGCGTCATGTTACCCTGCCACTTTCAAAAAGGAGAAAAAATATTTAAATAATAATAATAAATAATAATAAATATTTTTAAGAAGGCGTCTAGGGTCCTAGACACGTCAAAGTGAGGCGTCTAGGGTCCTAGACACGTTTAAAACTTTTCACGGAAAAAATTCAAAAAAATATAAAAAAGTCAGAAAAATAGGAAATCGCCAAAGTAATTAAAAATGTGAAGGCAACATAGGAGTAATATAGTGTAATATGAGATTTACTCACGGTAATGTCAAAAACGGTGTGTCTCCACTCCATACAATTTAGCACTATGGAATCGGGGTAAGCCTTGCAGTCGCTTCTTCAATTGAAATCAATATAGGTAGTGCAAGGCGCACAACTATAGGAGCTTAAAGCCACCGACGCCATTTGTGGAGTTGAAAAGACCCCGCAACCACAACTGCTTAGGCAAGCATGTCAAGAGATCAACATACGGCACAAGCCCTGGAAGCCTATCTTTGCAAGAGCAACTACATTCCGAGCACCCCCGCTGAAGACAATTATATAAGAAGCAATAAGATGACTCGGCGCACCGCTACTGCCACCTACCATCTATCCCCTGAGGTGATGCCTACTCGGAGCAGCCATGCAACAACCTCCCCGCTATCAAAAGATCCCTGTTGATACGGTCTAAACACCTGAGCTGACGCACGCCACGGGCTACAAAGTTTGTATCAACTGCCCACTCCCGTCCTTGGACTAGATCCACCAGCCATGTCACCCAATAAACATTCATCGGCTTTGCCAGCTCCTTATCCTGCGAAATGCTTCCCATTAGTCCCACCGGGATTGACCCTCTACCCCCGGTGTGGAACCCACATTCATAACCAATACATCCTCGCCATCCTTCGACATTCCACCACAACAGCTACACAAACACGCTAAGAGATACCAAACTTGCCCCACTGGGCTCATAAAACATGTCCCTTGGCCTGTGGCACTCCGCCCTTGCCGAGCTCTAGATCTTGCCCATCAGTTCCATTGGACCGGGCCCATAAAACCTTTCCCTTGGCCTGTGGCACTCCGCCCCCGCTGAGCTCCCATCTCCCTAGCCCTGTTGGGCTGGACTTATAGAACTCTTTTCCCTTGGCCCGTGCCACTCCGCCCTCGCTGAGCTCTCACACATCTTCCTAGCCTCGTGGGGCTGGGCTCATAAAACTCATAGAACTCTTTTTCCCTTGGCCCGTGCCACTCCTCCCTCATCGAGCTCTCAAACATCGCCTTAGTCCCGCCGATTGGGCCCATAAAACTCTTGCCCTTGGCCTGAGGCACTCCGCCCTTGCCGAGCTGAGTCCATAAGCTTTTTCCTCGGCGCAAGGCACTCTATCTGCGTCGAGCTCTTAAGTATTGCCACCAAGCCAGGCCCATAAACCTTTTCCCTCTGGCTCAAGGCACCCTGCCTTGGACGAGCTCTCAGATGTTAATCCCAAGCCCCACCGACGCTATAACAAAATAGTCCAATCCATCAATAGTCCTGCCGGACAACACAACCCGTACTATGGGCTGGTCTGTACCAGGAGTACTTTTGGCCATTCTCAACCCTCGTCAGCCGGCTAGGTTTTACCCTTGGCCTAGACCCCACGTCTTCGCTGAGTTGCTTGATTTCGATGCTCTGTCGAGTCAATGCCCATTTATATATCTTGCCCTTGTTTCAGACCTCCCATCTGAGCAAGGTTTGTTGATTCTGACATCTTGTCGGGTCGATGTCTGTATTCTGCCCTTGTCCCAGACACACCATCCGAGCAAGGTTTTTTGATTCCGACATCCCGTCGGGTCGACGTCTATATTCTGCCCTTGCCCCAAACACGCCATCCGATCAAGGTTTGTCGGTCTCGATATCTCGTCAGGTCGACGTCTACATTCTACCCTTGTCCCGGACCTACCGTCTGAGCAAGGTTTGTCAGCTCCGACATATTTTCAGGTTGGCATCTTGATTCTACCTTTGACGCAGACCTCTCGTCTGGGTCAGATGCATGGGTTGCCTTCGACAGTCCGTCAAGGCAACGTCAATTCCATATTGCTTCTGAGTCTGACATCCTACCAGGATCCGCTATCCTATCCTCTGGCCTTTGACGTCCAGTCAAAGCCAGCTATCCTTGTTTGCAAGGGCAACACCCTATCATATATTTCAAGTATCTCATTTTTCGGCTCGTCCACTCTGAAGACCACCAATCTCGAGTCGTACCCTGCAACTGGTTACATGCCAACATCACCATGTCCTCCTCAGCATAGTGCATGGAACTGAACACTCTCTCCATCTCATCAAGCCATCGCCTGGCCACATCGGGATCTGGCTAGCCCTCATAATAGGGTGGGTGAAACTGTAAGAAGTCCCTCACAGCCCGACTGGGTCCACCCCTAGCTGACGAGCCCTCACCAGCATCACCGCCAAACTATTGAGCCATGGCCTGAAACATGCTCCAAAAGAAATCCTCGGCTCCCAGAACTCTCGCTGCATCCCCTGCCTGCGTGGTAACTGGTGGCACTCTGCTCTGCTCCTCCTGCTCCTCTGTCGACTGTCCCTGCTGAGAGCGAGTCCTCCGCCTCGGCGCCATACTCGCCTACTGCAAACAGACAGAAGACACGAGAAACGGTGAAATCAATAAAACACACGATGCCCTAAGCCAGTGCCAACTGTACATCATCATTGTGGACTAGTGGAACACTGCAACTATTTACGATTCTTATATATATCCACAACCGTGCTCTGATACCAGCTGTAACGACCCGAGATCCGAACACCGGGAAGGCCCAATAACCCGAATCTCAAACCGCCACCCACGAGCCCGTAGACTCGGAAGGGTTAAAAGGATGGTGTGGATATACACAAGGATCTAAATAATTGCAGAGCTACGTAGTTTAAATAATTAAGCATGAAGCATTAAATGACATTAATTAAATTACATGGTCCACGATAATAACAGCATTCTAAAATATAACAGTAGTCCACAACTAGTACCGTCCAAAGAGAAAAGTACAACTACATGGGACATACCCCAGAATTGGCAACTGGCAACTAACCATGGGCACCTGAACCACGTGGAGCCTCAGAAGCGCTCCCCTGAAGCCGCGTCTCACCTGAAACACGAAAAACACGCAGGGAATGAGCCTCAAAACACAAGGCTCAGTAGGGATCATCCGGTCCCCACCTCATAAACCTAGAAACTACGCGGAAAGTAACTACGAGCTACTACGACGGCTAGTACCGAACGTGCGGCATGAAAAACTGAGACAACTCATCAAAAGCCAAAGAAAACCCAAGAGTCACTACCACACAAAGACAGGAGTACCAACCCACTAGAAGCAAGGCTGGATGCGTCCGCTGATGACTTAAACCGCGCCTCGGGTGTCCCCCTCGACCTCCGGTGGAACGGGGACACCGTACAAGTAACCACATAACAAGTGACTAGCTAGGGTCGCGCTCATCAGCGCGGGTCCGACCGCCCCCAACCACGTGTGCACACACAGACCGTGCGTCCCTGGTCTGGCCCTCTGACTTATTTTTCCCTCAGCCAGACTTTGGCCGGTAGACGCGGGGCCCGACGAAAACTAGTCCAAAATCATCTCTCAGGATAGCCTCGCCACCACTCCCTGGTGGGACCACTCACGTGTCGGAAGACTATGACTAGTGGAGGGTCACTGAAGGAGTAGACTCTCTAGTCAACGGAAAATAACGTCTAAACCGGAAAGAGTACGAGGGCCGCTCCTCGTACCGACACCGACTCACGATGACACAAGCCAAGAAAACCATCTCTCGGGATCCCATGGCACCCTCACGTGTGGCCCCCACATGATGCCCAGTATCAGTCAGACCACGGGTTAGCACGTGGATCGAGATCCACTCACCCGGGACTCGAATCGACAAAACATAACTTCGGTCGGACATAGATCTCTGGCGGTCCACCTTTGGGCCGCCACAGAGTCTGGCGATCCAACATTGGGCCGCCACAGGAACTGTAGCGGTCTAACGATAGGCCGCTACACCCTGGGTTATGAAAGAAATGGCGGTCCTATATAGGGCCGCTACAGGGATGTGGCGGGTGTACCTTCGGCCGCCACATCCAAAAATCCTCAACGGTTGAAAACCAACGGTCGGAAGTCAACGGTAAACTTGCCCGTCTGGCGGTCGAACCCTGGAGCGCTACACGCTCTGGCGGTTTATCGTGCAGCCGCCAGGTCGACGGACGCCCTGCCGACAAAATAGTAACCTATGGCGCACCCGCCTTGGGCTTCCACAGCGGCTGGCGCACCTACCCTGGGCCGCTAGAGACTCTGGCGGTCTCTGGAAGGACCGCCACACTAGCCCGAGAACGGGCCGGCGGGAAAAACCCAAAAATCTAAACCACGCCCCCAAACATCCATGGATGAGGGGGAAAACAAGGGGGGAGCTTCCCTATAGCCCCTAGCATGCATCTATGCCCTCGAATCGGTCCGAAACGCGACGAAACGGTAGATCGGCACACAACCTCCAAAACATAGATTTTGCCCTACCCGGCTCAAAAATGCCCCTCTCGACCTCTCCTCAGCCTACAAATCGCGGGGGACGACGGGATGAGCATGGGGATTCGTCTCCCTACCTCTATGGAGCTAGAGCTCCGCCGAAACGCCGCCAATCGCAAGAAAATGCTTGAAAACCCTCGTTCCTTCACGCTTCCCACGAGCTCCGCACGCCTCCACGATCGTCACGCCACCACCGTCGTTGCCACGCCGTCACCTCGCCGCCGTCTGTAGCCGGGGAGAGGGTCGCCACCGCGTCCACGGGAGAGGGGGAAAGGAGAGGGGTCGGGTGCGCTCACGGCAGGAAGAAGGAGGAAGAAAGAAGAAGAAGAAAAGAAAAGGAAAAAGGAGGGGTATTTATAAAAAATCAAGAAATTTTGGAAAATACCAAAAAATTAAAAATTATATTTCCGCGATCCTCAGAACGCACCGATCGCAACGATACCACCCGCGTCTAGGTGAACGGCCCGGTTCACCGGCTACGAAGTTCCGTAGGTCCTGTCAGTGAAAAACATGGGAAACCACGGAACACGTTCCGGGACCTCCGAAACTGATCCGAAACGCACGGATCCAAACACGAAAGATGTCTGAAACATAATTTCGGACACAACGGAGTCAGACTTTCTGAGAAAACAGATCTAGGACCCAAAAAGAAGGATCCGGAGGGTCTGGGATATAACATTATCTCTGGCTCTCGTAGCCTGCTATACTGGCTCTTATAGCCTGCTATTTCTGGCTCTCATAGCTTGCTATCCGGGCTCTCGTAGCCTGCTATATCACCGTTCTGGCTCTTGTAGCCTACTATCCCGCTACCTTCTGACTTTTACAGCCTGCTATCCCGTTACCCCCTGGCTTCTAAAGCCTACTATTATGCCATCCCGAATTTTATAGCCTACTATCCTGGCCTTTACAGCTTGCTATCCCGCTCTCCCGGCTCCTGGAGCATGCTATCCTGACTTTTATAGCCTGTTATCTCTCTACCCTGGCTTTCATAGCCTGCTATCCCGCTCTCCTGGCTTTTACAGCCTCCCATCCTGGCATTTATAGCATGCTATCTCGTTATCTCTGGCTCTCGCAGCCTGCGATCTCACTACTTTCTGGCTTTTATAGTTTGCTATCCTACTATTTCTGGCTTCTACAGCCTGCTCCCCTGCTACCTCCTCGCTCATGTAGCCTACTACCCAGCTGTCTCTGGCTCTGGTAGCCTGCTATCTCTGGCCTAGCCTGGCCGGCTATCTCTGGCCCTCGTAGCCTGCTATCCCACTACCTTCTGGCTCTCGTAGCCTATTGTCCCGCTATATCTGACTTCTATAAGTCTGCTACCCTGTTACTTCTCGACTCTTGCGGCCTATTATCCCGCTACTCTAGCTTTTACAGCCTGCTATTCCTGGCTCTTATAGCTTGTTGTCTCTGGCTCTCACAGCCTGCTACTCCTGGCTTCTACAGCCTGCTGTCCTGGCGCTTATAGCCTACTGTCTCTGGCTCTCGTAGCCTGCTATTCCTGGCTTTTACGGCCTACTATCCTGGCTCTTATAGCCTGCCGTCCCTAGCCCTCGAGGCCTGCTATCCTGGCTTTTACGACCTGCTATCCTGCTATCTTGGCTTGTACAACCTACTATCCCACCATCTCCGGGTCCTTGCAACCTGCTATTCTATTATCTTTCACTACCCATAAATCTCGCGATTTAGACTTACCGTCAAAAGTCCGCTGTCCCGCTACCCTTTTGGCTTAAGCCTACTTCAACAATGACCATCATGTCCCACCGTGATGATTGCTACAACTCAATGACTTGGGCTCCCCTTGAAGCATGCTTTCCTGCTACCGCTAGGTCTGCATATCATATTCTCCTATTATCTCTTAGCTTTTATAGCCTGCTTTCCATGTTACCTTTTGGCTGTCATAGCCCGCTTCCCTTGCCAATCGCTGGCTTCTGTAGTGCACTTTCTATATTCGGGTTAGACTCCTTGTCAAAACCCGATGTCCGTTCCTGGCCAAGACACCCTGTTCAGGCCTACCACTCCATTTTAATCTAGGTTCATCATCTGAATAAAACGGCTCTCGTTGGCCTGTGCCAACCCCCTTGCTCCCGTCGGGACTTGCTACATAAAGCTTTTTTCCATTATTTTGTTATCAATTCTGCTTACTTTTGAATAACTAACCTGTAGGTATTCGCATCAGGCGCTTGAACAAATAAATGGATATATAGTGACATATACATATATGCATATATATAAAATAATAAAAATAGAGAGAGAAAAAAGAGGACAAATTGCATGCTTTCAAGTTTTGGGTGTTTGTTGGCCCGACGTGCATGCTTGCTTATACTATAAGATAATACACCTCCTTCAATTTCCTAGGACCACATCTCCTTGCTAAATAAAGCTGCCTGATTCTAAGCATGTATGCGCCACGGCATACACTAAGGGATGAAAAGCCAATATTGGCTGAGTGCATGCGTCCAGTGGAAAAGTCATAGTTGTGTCGCTAATGCAACTCGTGAGATACACCCAAAGCAAAACTCCTACACTTTGCACCACAATGTGTTCAGCGGTCTCTTATCATATGGATGCTAGAAGGTTCTTCCTAATACTTTATGGATGCTCAAACTTGTGCACCCACACGAGGGGTAATCTTGAGGAAAAAACTGCCTTCCCCCAAGATAGAAGATAAAAAAAAGGAAAGAGAAGAATGATATATAGGATGAATCATAGTAGCCGGGAATCCCATTGAGACATATGAGGAGACTCGCGATGAATGGTGAAGTCCACAATAAAGTCACTATAAAGGATGAATCCTAGTAGCCAGGAATCCCCATTGAGACACATGAGGAGACCCGCGCTGAACGGTGAAGTCCGTAATAAAATTACTATAAAGGATGAATCTTAGTAGCCGAGAATCCTCATTGAGACACATGAGGAGACTCGCGCCGAACGGTGAAGTCTGTAATAAAAGTATTATAAATGATGAATCTTAGTAGCCGGGAATCTCCATTGAGACACATGAGGAGACTCGCGCCGAACGGTGAAGTCCGGAGCTAGGAATAAGCTAAGGGGGTTGTGCAAAGCTACCGAAAATTGAGAACCCCGACTGTACGTGTAGACGCTAGAGCAATACTCTAGTGTTATTTGAACATTTGTGTATCCCTATGTCCAGGGCTCGCTGCTCGCATACTTGCACTATCACACTATAGAGAAGTAGCCTCGGGTGTAGATCGTGGCTTACGTTGTGCACATATTCTATGCGATGTCCTCTCTGCGCATACAATTCATCTCTCTTAGTCGTGTCTTGTGAGTCGCACTCTGTCTATGAGTCACAGGCGTTGTCCTTATCCTATCCCCGATATAGGGGAGCTATTCAATATATCTAGCTTATGATTGCTGTTGAATGCCTTCATGCTTGCATGAACAAAAAGACACGCTTCCAAAAAACGGGCTGCACCCGTAGGCCCTGCTCGCTCGTCCCTCATTCGCGCCACCTAGGGGTGGGGGGCATTTGTTGACACATAATATATATATATATATATAATTAAAAATGAGAGAAAAATGAGAGAAAAGAAGAAAATAAAATAAATATAATAATAATAATAATAATAACAAAAGGATAAAAAAAAGAAAAGAGAGAAGAGAAGATATAACAATAATAATAAAACAATAATAAAATGATAAGATAATAACAATATAAATAATGATACTAACATATTTCATCTTATATTTCTTATTTTTCAGGGATGAAACAAAGGACGAAAACACTGGGAGTGGGTCGCCCAGGGCCCATCGACCACCAAAGTGAAAGTGTCACCGAGGCCATGGTCAAATCCCATCCAAACCCGAAGTCCAAAATAGAAGGAGGCTCACCGATTGTGCTAAGGCCGAGATCCAAGATGAAACCACACCGATGCTTCAAGGGTTCTGTAACCCATTATAAAAGCTGAGGTTCGACGAACAAGAAGGGGGCTCGGCGAGCAACATAGCGGTAGATAAAAAAAATAGAGGAAGAGACAGACAGAAGAAAAGAAGTGGAGCGAGAGCTTGAAAAGAGAAGAGAGCCCGTGAAGAGAATGAAGAGCAGAGGTAGGGGTGCTACCACCGTCGTCCGACGCCCGATTTGGGGCTACAGTCCCCTTCCCCTGGTTCCCTTTCTTCTCTGTTTTATATGCACGTTTCTGCTAGCGAGTCCTGTAATATCACGGCCTCTTGAGGCTTCTGTCTGTACCCTGGCGATGCCTGATTTTATATGAATGAAAGATATATTGATGCATTTGTTCATGATGAGAATTCATTTTTTTATATGTATTGCTGTAACCAAATACCCTTGATGTTCGCCCATGTGCTCCCCTCATTCTATCTCAAATTTCTGTAGCTCCGGTTTATATTTCTTTCGTTTAACCCTGGGCGATGGTCTTATGGCTGCTACGACTTCGCAGAGATAGTGGGAGTATTATTCCATCTATCAATGACATTTGCGAAGGCATTGCTACGCTCCGGGGATACTGAGTCCTGGCGCTTACTCCCTGAGTTTGACCGCGAGTAGTCAAAGTTATTTACCTCTGATATAAGACGGGAGCCCGAGATAGCCCATCTCGTGGCTTTCCCGTCCCCCAAATCATGAGGAAAAGTAATTTTGCCTGGCCCTGGTCTGGTGTTTGTGTTCTCCGGATAGTTTCTTGTTCACTCAGAAGAGCTCAAGCCCGGCAGCTTCCATGAAATCCTAAACCCCAAAACCCATTCTCAACTAGCCTCGGCGCCAACAGCTCTTGGCGCAGATCCCACGCCGGTTACCTCCCGCGCCAAAGCCACGTTTCCCTCATTTTCGCGCCGAGTATATGAGCCCGCCGATGGCATATTTCCGTGCCGACCAGCCCTCAGCCGCGCCGAGGCCCTTTTATTCATGCGCCGAGACCCTTTTATTTCTGCGCCGAGCATATAAGTCCCGAGCTAGCCGCTGAATGCATTCGTCCATTTGCCGTTTTCAACCCCCCCCCCCCCCCCATGCGAAATATGCACGCGTGATTAGCTGTTGGGCACATCATGGCATGCTCATTGCACCTACATGTCAAAGACATCCGAGTACGAGAGATTCATAAATGCATGGCCCCACTCACTATGTGCCTTCACGCAAATAGCCATTAGCCCATTTATTAGTCACATGCATACCCGTTCATGTTGTCTCCAAAATACCACATGCCATCATATATATGCGTATGAGAATACGAGAATACATTATGCATGAATAAAATAATCTCCCAGGTTGCATGGAGCCCATTACGTGAAAACCCCTCTTGGTTCAGCATGTTTAAATATGCGTAGTGAATGCGTGCATTTGCTTATCCTTAGATGATTCCTAATCATCATTAGCCTTTGATACCCATGTTGGTCATGCATACAGGAATGTGTATATGTACACATATGAATATAAGAATAAATGCATGTATTTTATTCTATGAATTAATTTTGTTGGGCTTTCATACTCAACCCCATAAGAAGCGGAGGAGCTATATTGATGGGGTTTTTACCCCTACATTTATTCTATTCTTTCATATTTTTCGATTACCCCATCGGGCCACGGAGTTCTGCCACTACATGTTCTCCGCTGGTCCCTTTAGGGGAATATTAATAAGGCACCATGATGAGTGGACACCCTCCTGCTATATTCCGATCCTCTTGGATCTCGGGCTACGCCCATCTTTCTTTTGGCTTCCATCTCGGCACTCCGTAGATGGATGTCCTATACTCCCCATTTGGCACAGTCCAAAATAAGGGGAGATGCTGTAGAAATTCATTCACTATCCTTGTTTTATCATATCATGTGATGTTTTCATTAAACTAATGAATTATACCCCTGTTGTGTGGCAGAGTCCTGAGACAGACTATCTCATGGCCCTTTGCCCACTGTACAAGGGGAACATAATCATTATGATATTTCCCGTTTATTGTCACATGGTCCCCCTAAGACTTCTGTGGATGAATTTCTTCACCTTAACATCATCGCCAGAGCCCATGAAACCCTAATTAAACACAAGAGATCCTCACGATAGAACCCCCCCAAAACCCCAGCCTTAAAGTCCTAAGGCCTCAGGTCTCCCGCATCAACGCCTCTAATGGCTTCCCGGCGCGATGCCCTCTCGACGCCAGTTCGACGCCGAGTGGCAAGCGCGTCGGTGGCCGCTCGCGCCGAGTGCCCCTCTGCCGATGTCCCGGGCTGATGCCCCCATGTGCTAAAGCTATTGCGCCGCATCCTGCCACGCCGAGTCGCCCTCGCGCTGACGCCCTCCAGAGCTAATCTATATGCTCATTAATTCCCTCATCCAGCAACCACTGATGAACCTTGAAGCCCAGCGCTCCAAGCCTTATTATCCTTCGTTCAGAACCCCTACTATCCCGGGGAGGAGTAATAGTCCTTCACTCAAATCTATGGGAGCTAAAGTAATGGGGTTTACCCCTACATTCTACCGAGTATGATGTTTGTTTTCTAACCCTACTGGCCTATGGAGTTCTGCCACTACATGTTCTCCTATGGTCCCTTCAAGGGGATATCAATAAATACCATGATAATGGATATTGTCCCGTCACATCTAGATCCTTTTGGGTCTTGGGCAGGCTATGTCCATCTTTTTTTTGGCTTCCATCTCGACACTCTGTGGATGGATGTCCTACATTCCCACTTGGCATAGTCCAAGATAAGGGGATATGCTGCTGGATTTATTCCGTATATTAATATCATATCTCGTTTTGTATAATCATACGTATATCTTTTATCCTGCAAATGAATGGGCATACCTATCACATTGGTTTTGCCCCTGGGATTCTTCTACTTTAGCGATTAATCAAGGATTGTCCTTCTTTGGAAGGGCGTAATTAACGTCATAGCCTTTATGGTATGACGGACTTCCAGTCTCGACCCGAGTCTCACAATCGACTGACTGAGTCAGATCGAGCACATAATAAATCGTCACTCCGGTGATTGGCATGCCTAATAAACTAAATAAATAAATAAATAAACAACCAAATAAAAATAAATAAATAAAATTAAAGTAAAATAAAATTTGTTCCACAGACGCCTAACTGGCTTTGCCCGAAAAAGAAAACTATCTAATCAAGGACCCGCTTGGCTTTGTTGGGTGCAAAGTGGGATCTAGAGGGGGGGTGAATAGATCCCCAAATAAAAATTATGCTCAAATAAAATTCAAACCAAATCAATTCAAACTGAAAGATAAGTTGCGAAGGTTTCTCACTGAGTAGATGCTCCAACTAGACACAATATCAAACATGTAGCGACTGAACCAGTTCCAAACAAAGAAGCCAAATCAATACATAACCCACCATGTGAAGTGTGGTAGAAGAGAGGGACAATCGCACAAAGGCAAACCACAAACACAAGCGATTTTTAGGTGGTTCAATCTGCACCCAGCAGACCTACGTCCACCCTCCACTCAACCCGAGTGAGGATTCCGCTGACTCACAGCTTGAATCGTTGATCAACAGCTTCGAGGGAACAAGTCCCTTACACCTACTAAGCCTCAAAGCTTGCTTACAAGAGGAACAAATTCTCTCACCTGCTGAGCCTCACAGCTTGCTTAATCCCAGACACACAGCTTGGACCCAACCTCTAACAGAGTATCAGAAGTAACCAATCAGAAATGAAAAAGCAAAACAAAAGAATAAGGAAAGAACAAAGCAAATGTAGCTCCGAAGGAGCAAGATGGCTTGGATTTGATCCAGAGGTCAAAGGACAACAGATCTATAGTAAGCTCCGGCTGCACAAATATTTACCTCGCGAACTCTCTCTTTCTCTTCTTCTTCTTCTTCTCATGAATTCTCTCTCAAATCTTTTTCAGAATGGGTTGCTCACTCTTCTCTCTTTTTCTTCTGCTTTCTCCTTCGTCTTCCTCTTTTTCTCTTTCTTTGTAGCGCTCTTCTTCTTGCAGCAACTCTCTTCGAAGGGAAGAAGGTTTCCTATTATAAAACAGGGGCTCCAGAATTCTTTTGGATAAAATAATTTTCATTTTGCTAATTTCTCATTTGTCCAGGTGGCAGGAGAATATTCTCTTCAGAGGCCATGTCAAATGACCTTGGATCACGTGCCAAGAGCTTGATCTTCGAACCTGGGTGCGAAGCTTTCATGGCAGACACAAGGTTTAGCCATACAAGCTATTTGTCAGCCTTACGAGGCATTTTTCACCCCTATCGTCTATTTGTCAGCCTTAGGCATCTATTTTTCACCCTTAGTCTCCTTAAGCAGTCACCACTGCTTCTTCTTTCATCCTAGTGAGTTTCATTGTAACTGGAGTCAACTCCATAGCCTTCTTGAGTCGACTCCGCTTCTTTGCATTTCACTCTTTTAGCCCTATCGCTTATTTTTCAGCCTTATGCTTCATTTTACAGCCTTAATGCTCATTTGTCGACCTTACCTATCCATTTGTCACCCTTATTCTTATGAGCCGTCACCTTTGAGGTTTCCTTCTTTTTCTTCTCTCAAATGCTCTCTCTCAGATCTTCTAGGTGCAGACTGAACCACCTAAAAATTGCTTGTGTCTGTGGTTTGCCTTTGTGCAATTGTCCCTCTCTTCTACCACACTTCACAGGGTGGGTTATGTATTGATTTGGCTTCTTTGTTCGGAACTGGTTCAGCCGCTACGTGTTTGATATTGTGTCTAGTTGGAGCATCAGCTCAGTGAGAAAGCTTCACAACTTATCTTTCAGTTTTAATTGATTTGGTTTGAATTTTATTTGAGCATAATTTTTATTTGAGGATATATTCACCCCCCCTCTAGATCCCACTTTGCACTCAACATTTGGTATCAGAGTGGGTCTCTGATAAATCAGATTTAACAATTTGCAGAGAGGATCTTATTGTCCTGGTGCAGTGTGATTCTCTTGTGTGATTGTTCACTGTCTTCGACCTCCATTCACAGGGACACTTGCCTCTTAATTCTCCAACTAGTATGGGGAAGTTCAGATCGACTTTGCTTTGACATAGCTTTCATCTGATAGATGTTCGATCAAAGCTCATACTGAGATACATTGTGTTTTTTGTCTAGTTCGAATTGGGTGATTTTTTAATTGAGCATAATTTTTTAAAGGGATCTATTCACCCCCCTCTAGATCCCACTATGCACCTAACAGGCTTTGCTTAGGAAGGAACTACGATCGGGCACCTAAGTGACTTTGCCTAAAAGAGACAAATATCTGACCGAGCTCTCATTTGGCTTTGCTCGGCAAGGAACTATGATCGGGCTCCTAAGTGGCCTTGGATGAGAGAGAAAACTATATGGCCGAGTGCTCGTTTGGCTGTACTCGAGAAGAAACTATGATCAGGCGCTTAAGTGGCTTTGCCCGAAAGAGAAAACTATCTGACAGAGCACCCGTTTAGCTTTGCTCATGAAAGAACTACAATTGGGTGCCTACGTGGCTTTGCCCAAGAGAGAAAACCATTTGAGTGTTTGCCTGTTTGGTTAATTTTGCTCAGGAAGGAACTTCGATCGGGCGCTTAAGTGGATTTAACCATATATATATATATATATATATATATATATATATATATATATATATATATATATATATATATATATATGACTGAGTGCCCATTTGGCTTTGTTCGCACTACAAGAAAAGGCACAATTAGCGATAGAATTTTACAACATTTTTTTCATCTCTGGTTAGCGACGGATTAGCGTCAAACATAATATCTGTCGCTAATGTAGAAAAACAACTTTCTATTAAAATCTTGCATCGAATTAGAGTCTGATTAATGATGGATTATTCCGTCGCAAAAGATCCATCGCAATTTAGAGAGGATGTCCTATGGAAAGGAATTCCGTAACAATAATAAATAATTTTACGACAGAAAAAATTTTGTTAGAAAATTTGTCACAATTTATAGACGAATTTGCCACGCAAATTTTTTTTTCTAATAACAAATAATTCTATGACAGATTTTATCCGCCACAATATCAGTCATAAAATTGAAGACGGATTTAAGATGGATCCCTCTCCGTCACCTTTTCCATCACAATAATATGGCAGAATTTCTGTCACAATATCTCTTGCAGATTTAGAGACATAATAGCAGCGTAAAGTGGTCCATCACAAATTTACAGACAGATATTGTAATGACTTCGGGCTTCGGATCATAATTCTATAGGTAGCGGATCGTGTTCGTAAATATTCAGAATTTAAATAATGAGTCTTCGGATCCCCAAATGGCAATTATAAAAATTATTCTGGATCCATAGTCGCGCGACGAGTGATCACGCCTTTTTCAAAAAAATTTCTATGCTAAAACATAATTTTTGAAATTTCCTCAACAAAAAAATAATAAAACCTAAAATCTAATTAAACCCCCCTCCATCTCTCTCTTCTCTCATTCTCTCCCTCACACTCTCCCTTCACTCTCCCTCTCTCTTCTCTCCTCCGACGGCCGACGGGTAAGGAGGCGAGCAAGTGGGATGACGGCAATGGCGTGCGGCGAGGACGGGAGCGGGAGCGCGGTTGAGCGGCCCACGAGCCGTTCACAGACCTGGGGAACCGGCCATGGGAGAAATGACGTTTTCACGATGATCTGGGGTTTTTAGCACTCCAAAACTTCGTGAGAGGTAGGGGGCAGATACCTAACCTTCCTATGTTGGAAGACCCTCGTAGAAGGTGGTCAAAGCGATGGCCGCTGGGGTCTGGCATCTTGTCCAGTTGGGCGGCCAAGGTTCTGGCCATCTAGGACGAGTTCCCACTAGGCGGCCAAGTGTCAGGCCGCCCAGGTTTCTAGGTGGCCGCCCAGGTATGTGGACGGTCATGATGCTGGCTGCCCAGAGCAGGGTTGGGTGGCCATCAGAGTGGCCACCCAGGGGAGTGAGTCTGGGCGGCCAGCCTTTGGCCGCCCAAGTGCTGGACGACCAGTAGGCTAGCGGCCCAATACCTTCTGCCTCCAATACACTTGTAAGACCCCAAAATTTTTATAAATTATTTTAGGAATATTTAATTATTTCTAGAATTTATAAAAGCTTAAATAAATTAATAAATAGAATATTAGATCAATAAGTCATTATAAGACCCAATTAGGTTAAACAATTAACCTAGCCTATTTAAAGATAATCCAAAAGGTTAATGTACTAAGCCCATCAAATTTGGCCCATATTCTAGAAGGGTAATTAGCTTATTCACGTATTTTAAAGATAAATACTATTTATATAAGATAATTATGTGGATAAACGAATAAAAGAGTTTTATGAAATTGAAACTCTATACACGTTGAATGTAACGGTCTATCGGGCGACCGCCACATCCCTGTAACACACCAGGCTGGATGCGTTACACTCTGTTAGTTCCGTGAAAGGAACAACGAGTAAAAAGATTAGAACTTTGAGATCTTATCTACAAGAGATCGACTTGGGAGAGCTTATAACATTACTAAGGACTCTTAGGGATTAGGTTCTGGCAAATTAAAGACTCTAGAATCGATCTAATCTTCAAAACCCCATAAATAGGACCTAATTCTGAACTGAGCGACCCTTACTTTTGGCTCGTGAAGAATCAAGGTAATGAGTCATAATTTCGGATAAGTTCCTTACGCCTTTTTGTTTATAATACATTAGACTAATAGCTCTCCAAATTTCGTGCTAGGAGATCAAGCAACCAAAGAGATAGAAGCTTCCAAAGTTGCTGATTCAACCTTAGCAACCCAGGAATCTGAACGCAAGTTCCCTGAAGATCCAGAGATTAGGACGTCTAAACGAGGTAATTAGAGTTCAATCCTTTAGAACTTTTTGTTCTCAATAGTTTCATCTTCTTACCCTCAAAATTTCACATCCTTAGATCAAGAGGCTGAGGAAATAGAGCAGATTGAAGTTGCTGATTTATCACAAGAAGTACAAGGGACTAAGGGTAGCACCTAACATCAAATTCGAAGTTTAAAGATTTTAGAAGAGGTAGGTTATCTCATGATTGGCAAAAATAACTTGTTAGAAATAAAAGTCCTCTGGTTGTGCTTGATTTCATGCATTCTAGATTAAGAATGTCATGATCTAATAGTTCTATACATTCATGCATCTCTTAGCCCTAAATGGAAATTTAAAGATATTATCTTGTCTATTCACTAAACCCATGCATATAGTTGGCCTATACTTTGTTATCATGACTAGGACAGTGGTAGTATTTTGATTTCCAGGCATGTTATGTTTTCATAAACCTTTACTTAGTTTACTGCCAGCAGATTCTCTGACGCACCAACGCAAGACCGTCACATGAATGTAACGGCCTTACGATAGACCGTCACACCCTATTGTGTTTTCTTGTTCTATTGTCTCTGACGCACCCTACAAGGAGCGTTACACCACTGTAACGGTCCCTCAATAAACCGTCATAAGCACTGTAACGCGCCTATTCTAGACCGTCAGACTCCTATGTTCTGCCAGCCCAAGGTAGAATAATAACCAGTTCAGTTTACTTATAAATAAGCTTAGATAGCTAAGTTGGACCTGTTATCATGGCTTCAAGTTTAGTTACTGATTCATATAGAAATTGCATAGTTAATGTGTCTTAGGCTATTTTAAGTTATGCTAATTTCATTGGCTAAAACTCTATAGTTTTATATTTAAATCATGATTTTCCAATGTTGTATTGGCAGAGTTTTATCATGGTTTCACATCGTTACACATTCTTTTCTATCTATAGAGTCATTTCTCTAAGTACATAGCATATATTCAGGTATATGTCCATTAGTTACACTTTGCACTATAGGAACATTATTCTTGGACATGAGGACCTCTCTATTGGATATTCCTTCCAATAGACTAGGAAATCTTGTTGCAAGGCCTCCGTAATTCTCCGCGAGCCTGGGATTCCCACTAGGACGCCGAGTTGGTTGTATCATTAAAGCCCATTGATTAGATTACACTATCGATGTTTTTGGTTATCAGTAGTGTAACGGCTCTATGTTGGACAGTCAGGTACATGTAACGGCCCAATATACGACCGTCACATTCAATTGAGTATGATTTCTTGATTCTGGATTCAGACTAATGTAACGGCCCAATACTGGAGCGTCACATCATGTAACGGCCCAGTACACGACCGTCACACTGCTTGAGTATTTTAACCCAAGGTGGACCAAGGGTTGATATTCCAAGGTTTCTAGATGGACTATTGATGATCTAGAACTTATCATATTGATCAAGAAACCTAAAATAATGAATGAAAAATAAAGAATGTACCGTTATGCCGCCGATTTATTTCCATAAGCATAACCTTGCTTAAGTCATTCTTGATTTCTCATGATTCTTATTAAAGCATTCATTTATTGAATTATTGTTATCATGAGCTTATTGAACTTATTACATTCTTGGCCATACCTTATTGTTACATGCGTGGAAAAAGTTTGATTTATACTTGAAGATGCGATCAAGCACTGATTGTGTTCAAGGGCTCTATGCTAGTCCCCTCGGCTGATTGTCGGAAACATACTATTATAAACCATGGGGTATGATGCTACTGGCGTCGCATTACGCTGGGAGTACTTTCTCTATAAATAAGTAAAAATCTACAATACGGCATGACATGACATTCTTGTACATGACTTTCTTACTTGATATTCCACAAAAATTCATGAAGTACTTGCTCATCAGCAAAAGATACTAGAGTGATGATTATGTGGTTTGCTAGTACATTCTCGATACATTCTTGTTCATGAAAGGCCAATATCATGTTCTTGTTACATTCTTGCTAGTTCGTACTTGCTCTCATTCCAACTTACTTGATTGTCTTGTTACTTTGGTTTAATCGCGTGATTGATCGCATTCGCATGATTCTTACCATATTATTTAGAGCTAAATTGTTAATTACTTTAATAGTGTCTTCATGTTGATGCGAAGATACCTACTGGGCAAGTGTGCTCATTACCTATTTCCAATCTTTTCAGGAGATGCAAGTGATTCGAATTCAGATTCGGGTTATACATGTAGCGGGTCTAAAGAATGAGCGAAGACTTAGGAAGTTTACATTGTTTAGATCGAGTCTATGTAATTTTTTATTTCTTGAGTCTAGCATGATGGAAGTTGAATTAGTGATTTTATTCGAATAGTGAATTTGATTATTAATGAAAGTTAAAGTTGAGTAAATATTGTGCGATTGCATTTTTATGTGTGATTGCCTTGCGCTCTGATCGTTCTTGCTTGCAAGAGGCTTACCATGCCGGCTGTTCGCATTCCTCGAGCGAGTCTTCCGCTGTAATAAGGCTCGGGGCATGACAGTTAAGTTGGTATCAGAGCCTAAGTCTCAGGGCTTAGGAAGAAGAGTTATGTCATAGGATAAGTCCAAGGTTTAAGGACCCCTACCTATGAACTAAGAAAGAAATTTCCACACCCATGTGAGAATTGGGTAGAACCCAGGATAAGATAGTTAATTAGTTCTAAGATTGATTTTCCTTCCAGTTTCACGAGAAATAACAAGTTGTTATTATTCTCTCAGGTACCCTATCTTACGAATGGCTCATCGTGTAGATTGGGATGACATGCAACAAACAGTTACCGGCCTTACTCAGGCATTACAAATCATAGCGCAAGGTGGCGCAAGGGCAAGGGCCGGTGACCTACATCGCAATTTTCGGAGTTTAAATCCTCCGCGATTATATGGTTCTTCTAATCCCGACGAGGCAGAGAACTGGATAGACGAAATGAATCATATATTTGATGTTATCCAATGCACCGATCAGGAGAAGGTGCGTCTCGCAACCTTTCAACTTAACAAAGATGCTCGCACATGGTGGAAGTCAGTTCCGGCACCTCCGGTCGATGCACCTCATACATGGGATAGTTTTCTTACCCTATTCCGTGCTAAGTACTTTTCGGAACACATAAAGGAACGAAAGACTATGGAGTTCGCCACTCTTCGGCAAGGAATGATGACGGTTGCCGAATATGAACTGTAATTCTCAAGGCTAGCACCGTATGCATCACATCTAATCAGTACTGATTTATTGAGGCTAATCGGTTCATGGACGGGTTACGACCCAGTTTCATTCAGCAGCTCGGACCCAAAACATCGTACTTATGCGAAATGGTTCAACGAGCGTATTTGTGTGAAATGACCTTGAGAAGGTCAAAAATTAAAAGGGAAAGGAGAGAGTCTAGCCGATGCTCAGATCGGCGTTATAAGAAGAAAAGTTCAGCATTACGGAGCCTACAAGAGCCGTGATAGTAAGAAAAGATCTAGAATGGGAATGGTAGAAGTTCCCATAAGCAAAAGAAAGTTAAGGAGGAGAAGGAGCAAGTTGCCACGGCTTGCACATTTTGTGAAAAATTCGGTCATTCGGCTGAGGAGTGTTGGAAGCACCTTGGCGCTTGTTTACGTTATGGAAGCAGGGAGCATCGCATGCCAGATTGCCCCCTTATGAAAGACCAATCGTCTGCTAGAGGACGTAGGAGGCAGGCTCGCCTCAATGCCGTTCTAAATGAAGAGGAAGCACCCAGGGATGGTGGGCTTATGAAAGGTACTCTTCAAATTTATTCTCGTCCTGCATTTGTGCTATTTGACACTGGTGCCTCTCATTCTTTTATCTCCACTACTTTTGCTAAAATATTATCAATTGCATCAGTTCCCCTTACCTTCAGATCTCGCTATTTCCACACCCTTAGGTTCTGGAACAAAGCTTACCGACTATTATCCTGATAGCGAAGTGATAGTGGAAGGTCACAATCTCCCCGCAAACTTAGTATGCCTTGACATAAAAGGTTATGATGCCATTTTAGGAGTAGATTGGCTTGTAGATCATGATGCTTATATCAATTGCCGAAATAGGATTATATCCTTTCGAAAGCCCGGTCTTCCAAGATTCTCTTTTCTTGGCATCAAGTACAAGAAGCATCCTACTATCATATCTTCTCTTCACGCTTGTAAACTTATCTCGCAAGGATGTGAAGCTTTTCTTGCTTCTGTCATTATTACCGAATCCAAGGAGATTATCTTAGCAGACATTCCTATTGTAAGTGAGTTCCCCGATGTGTTCCATCTGAATTACCCAGTTTACCACCCGAGAGGGAAGTGAACTTCACTATTGAACTCATTCCAGGAGCAGCACCTGTTTCTATAGCCCCTTACAGGATGTCCCCCACAGAACTCAAGGAATTAAAGAGGCAGTTGCAGGAACTACTAGACAAGGGCTTCATCAGACCTAGCACATCCCCTTGGGGTGCGCCTGTTCTATTTGTCAAGAAAAAGGATGGTTCTCTCAGGCTATGCATCGATTACCGGCGACTGAATCAACTCACAATTAAAAATAAGTATCCGTTGCCGCGTATTGATGAGCTCTTCGATCAGCTTTCAGGAGCAGAATATTTCTCTAAGATAGACCTCAGATCAGGTTATCATCAGCTTAGAATTAAAGAAGAGGACATTTATAAATCGGCTTTTCGAAGTCGTTATGGTCACTATGAATTCGTGGTAATGCCATTCGGATTAACTAATGCCCCGGCAGCATTCATGCAACTTATGAACAGTGTCTTCCAGCCATATCTGGATCAGTTTATCGTCGTCTTCATTGATGATATCTTGATATACTCCAAGACAAAGAAGGAACATGAAGAACATTTGAAGATACCTTTGCAAACACTTAGAGAACATAAACTTTATGCCAAGCTTGATAAATGCGAATTTTGGCTCAAGGGAGTTTCATTCCTAGGCCGCATTATTTCAAAAGAATGTATCGATGTGGATCCTTCTAAGGTAGAAGCTGTCAAGAATTGGAGCCGGCCAACGACTATATCAAAAGTAAGAAGTTTTCTAGGTCTAGCTAGTTATTATAGGAGATTCATTAAGGACTTCTCAAAGGTTGTGGTTCTTTTAACTAGACTCACGAGAAAATAAAATCCGTTTGTCTGGTCAGAAGAATGTGAGAAAAGTTTTCAAACTCTTAAGAATCATCTTACCACAGCTCCTATTCTATCACTACCAATGGAATGTTGTGGATTCGAAGTATATACGGATGCATCAGGTATTGGCTTAGGGTGTGTCCTCATGCAAAATGGAAAAGTAATCTATTATTCTTCAAGATAATTGAAGCGTCACGAGGAAAATTATCCTGTACATGATTTGGAATTAGCAGCTGTCATTTTCACCTTGAAAATTTGGCGTCATTATCTCTATGGAGAAAAGTTTACGGTCTACTCGGACCACAAAAGCTTGAAATATTTATTTTCTCAAAAAGAGCTAAATATGAGGCAAAGAAGATGGTTGGAATATCTCAAGGATTTTGATTTTTCTATTCAATATCATCCTGGCAAGGCTAATGCTGTTGCGGATGCACTCAGCAGAAAACAATGGGTATGCTATCAAGTCTTATGATTAGTATGACTAATCTTATTCCTCAATTTGCTCAGTTGAACTTAGATATTGACAGGAAGGAAGAAGATTGCTTCATCGCTAATATCTGAGCTCAACCTACCTTAATAGAGGATCTAGTCAAGTTGTAAAATGATGATCCTATATTTCTAAAAATTAAGGCTAATATTCAACAACGGCCGGATTTCTCTATTACGGAGGATGGAAGATTGCTATTCAAGGGCTGAGTGTGTATACCGGATCATGAGGATACGAAGAAATTGATCCTAGAAGAATCACATAATTCCAAGTACACCATTCATCCAGGTGGTATAAAAATGTATCAGATCTTAAAAGAAATTTCTGGTGGCCCAACATGAAGAGAGCAATAGCTGATTTCATGTCTCGCTGTCTCACTTGTCAATAAGTAAAGGCATAGCATTTTAGAGCCGCAGGCAAACTATATCCCTTGAATATTCCTGAATGGAAGTAGGAAAGTATAGGGATTGATTTCCTTATGGGGTTACCTAAACAAGAGGTGGACACGATGGTATATGGGTAATCATAGACCGATTAACTAAATCTGCACATTTCATACCAATCAAAAGTCGATGGTCTGTGGATATCCTGGCAGCATTATACATGAGGGAGATTGTCAAACTACATGGTGTTCCAGTCACTATTATATCTGATAGAGATACTCGATTCACATCACAATTCTGGAACGGTCTACAACATTCACTAGGGACTAGATTGAATTTCAGCACAGCTTTCATCCACAAACTGATGGTCAAACGGAAAGATCGAATCAGGTAGTAGAAGATATGCTCAGGGCTTGTGCTATCGACTTTGGAGGTAGTTGGTATGATCACTTGCCTCTAGTAGAGTTTGCATATAACAATAGCTATCAGGCTAGCATACGAATGACACCTTTTGAAGCTCTATATGGAAAAAGCTGTCGATCACCAATATGTTAGAGTGAAATAGGGAAAAGTAATTTCTAGGCCCCGATATTATCAGAGATTCTACAGAGAAGATCAAGCCATTCAAGAGAGAATGAAATGGCACAAGATAGGCAAAAGTCTTATGCTGACAATCAAGACGCGACTTGAGTTTCAGGTAGGAGATCATGTATATCTAAAGGTTTCTCTAGGTCGTGGTATTCGAAGATTTGGCATTAAAGGAAAGCTAACTCCACTCTATACATGTTGAATGTAACGGTCTATCGGGCGACCGCCATAGCCCTATAACGCACCAGGCTGGATGTGTTACACTCTGTTAGTTCCGTGAAAGGAAGAACGAGCAAAAAGATTAGAACTTTGGGATCTTATCTACAAGAGATCGACTTAAGAGAGCTTATAACATTACTAAGGACTCTTAGGGATTAGGTTCTGGCAAATTAAAGACTCTAGAATCGATCTAATCTTCAAAACCCTATAAATAGGACCTAGTTCTGAACTGAGCGACCTTTACTTTTGGCTCGTGAAGAATCAAAGTAAGGAGTCATAATTTCGGGTAAGTTCCTTATGACTTTTTGTTTATAATACATTAGACTAATAGCTCTCAAAATTTCGTGCTAGGAGATCAAGCAACCAAGGAGATAGAAGCTTCCAAAGTTGTTGATTCAACCTTAGCAACCCAGGAATCTGAACGCAAGTTCCCTGAAGATCCAGAGATTAGGACGTCTAAACGAGGTAATTAGAGTTCAATCCTTTAGAACTTTTTGTTCCCAATAGTTTCATCTTCTTACCTTCAAAATTTCACATCCTTAGGTCAAGAGGCTGAGAAAATAGAGCAGATTGAAGTTGTTGATTTATCACAAGAAGTACAAGAGACTAAGGGTAGCACCTACCATCAAATTCGAAGTTTAAAGGTTTTAGAAGAGATAGGTTATCTCATGATTGGCAAAAATAACTTGTTAGGAATAAAAATCCTCTGGTTGTGCTTGATTTCATGCATTCTAGACTAAGAATTTCATGATCTAATAGTTCTACACAGTCATGCATCTCTTAGCCCTAAATGGAAATTTAAAGATATTATCTTGTCTATTCACTAAACCCATGCATATAGTTGGCCTATACTTCATTATCATGACTAGGACAGTGGTAGTATTTTGATTTCCAGGCATGTTATGTTTTCATAAACCTTTACTTAGTTTACTGCCAGCAGATTCTCTGACGCACCAACGTAAGACCGTCACATGAATGTAACGGCCTTACGATAGATCGTCGCACCCTGTTGTGTTTATTTGTTCTATTATCTCTGACGCACCTTAGCAGGAGCGTTACACCACTATAACGGCCCCTCGATAAACCGTCACAAGCACTGTAACCCGCTTATCCTAGACCGTCAGACTCTTGTGTTCTACCAGCCCAAGGCAGAATAATAACCAGTTAAGTTTACTTATAAATAAGCTTAGATAGCTAAGTTGGACCTGTTATCATGACTTCGAGTTTAGTTACTGATTCATAATCAAATTGCATGGTTAATGTGCCTTAGGCTATTTTAAGTTATGCTAATTTTATTGGCTAAAACTTTATAGTTTTATATTTTAAATCATGATTTTTCAAATGTTGTATTGACGGAGTTTTCTCATGGTTTCACATCGTTACACATTCTTTTCTATCTATAGAGTCATTTCTCTAAGTACATGGCACATATTCCGGTATATTGTCCATTAGTTCACTTTGCACTATAGGAACATTATTCTTGGACATGAGGACCTCTCTATTGGATATTCCTTATAATGGACTAGAAAATCTTGTTTCAAGGCCTCCGTAATTCTCTACGAGCCTGGGATTTCCACTAGGACGCCGAGTTGGTTGTACCATTAAAACCAATTGATTAGATTTCACTATCGATGTTTCTGGTTATCAGTAATGTAACGGATCTATACTGGACCGTCAGGTACATGTAACGGCCCAATATACGACCGTCACATTCAACTGAGTCTGATTTCTTAATTCTGGATTTAGACTAATGTAACGGCCCAATACTGCAGCGTCACATCATGTAACGGCCCAGTACATGATCGTCATAATGCTTGAGTATTTTAACCCGAGGTTTGACCATGGGTTGATATTCCAAGGTTTCTAGATGGACTCTTGATGATCTAGAACTTATCATATTGATCAAGAAACCTAAAATAATGAATGGAAGATAAAGAATGTACCGTTATGCTGCCGATTTATTTCCATAAGCATAACATAGTATAAGTCATTCTTGATTTCTCATGATTCTTATTAAAGCATTCATTCATTGAATTATTGTTATCAAGAGCTTATTGAATTGTACATTCTTGGCCATACTTTATTGTTACATGCGTGGAAAAAGCTTGATTTATACTTGAAGATGCGATCGAGCACTGATTGTGTTCAAGGGCTCTATGCTAGTCCCCTCGGCTGATTGTCGAAACATACTATTATAAACCATGGGGTATGATGCTACTGGCGTCGCATTGCGCTGGGAGTACTTTCTTTATAAATAAGTGAAAATCCACAACACAATACAGACATGATTGATACTTGACTTTCTTGATATTCCACAAAAATTCATGAAGTACTTGCTCATAAGCAAAAGATACTAGAGTGATGATTATGTGCTTGCTAGTACATTCTCGATACATTCTTGTTCATGAAAGGTCATATCATGTTCTTATAACATTCTTGCTAGTTCATACTTGCTCTCATTCTATCTTACATACTTTGGTTTAATCGCATGATTGGTCACATTTGCATGATTTTACCTTATCCCTCTAGAGCAAAAACGTTAATTACTTTAATGATGCGTTCATGTTGATGCGAAGATACCTACTGGGCAAGTGTGCTCATTACCTATTTCCATTCTTTTTCAAGAAATGGAAGTGGGTCGAGTTCGGATTCGGAATGTTCAAGTAGCGGATCCGAGAGTGAATAAAGAATGAGCGAAGACTTAGGAAGTTTACATTGTTTAGATCGAGTCTATGTAATTTTTAATTTCTTGAGTCTAGCATGATGGAAGTTGAATTAGTGGTTGTATTCGAATAGTGAATTTGATTATTAATTAAAGTTGAAGTTGAGTAAATATTGTGCGATTACATTCTTATGTGTGATTGCCTTGCGCTCTGATCGTTCTTGCTTGCAAGAGGCTTACCATGCCGGCTATTCGCGTTCCTTGAGCGAGTCTTCAGCTGTAATAAAGGCTCGAGGCGTGACACAAGAGTTCTTGGGTCCTGTAATGTCAGTGGCACCTTTGATTGGTACTCTAAACATTTTCTTGGCTAGAGAGTCATCAAATCTCATTAGAAACCAGTTAGACATAGAATGTCCTAACTATCCACAATAATGTCATGATGTAGCAATTTTAAAATTCTTGCTATGCACATCATTATTAACATGGAATCTATGTGCATTCACATGAAAATTTCTACCATTAACATCTTGTTTATGGTAACTTTCCAGCCAACAGTTAGCAGCCCTGTGGCCTGGCTCTCCTGTTGTGCATCCCTTGGTTTTGATGATGACAATAGGATATGTTTGATTAATCAAGTTCTATCCTGTTTCATAACAAATACAAGTGGTTTGATTGTTCCTTCAAAGTAATGGACTCATGACTATTTGATGATGACAAACAATGTTTTTGATTAACTCAATATAAATCTGATAGTTCAAGTTACTTCTGATAAGTTAAGTAATTTCAGGTCCACTGAAATACAAGTGTCAAAGGCCGCTTGTCGACCAGGGAAGTGGTTATGGTCGACCAACGAACCCAGCCAGAAACACTTCAAGTCATCCGTCTTCTGCATGTGCCTTGGCTGTCGACCAAAGCCCCACTTCTGGTCAACCACAGAACAGACAGAGCATCAGACAGAACTGACGGCCATCTGGAATTTGCCCCTTGTCGACCAGCGACAAGGCTGTGGTCGACCACGGGACGCGAGTGTCAGCCAGAATGAAACCGCCATCAGGACACTGCTCGTTGTCGACCAGGGACAGTGTCATGGTCGACCACGGGTGTTATAGCGTCCAGAACCGAACTCTAACCGAATTCTGTTTTGGTTCCTTAAAACCTGCAGATTGTTGTTGCAGGTTGTTGGGTAGTTCAAATGATGAGATTCCGCACGGGAATCAAGGAGAGAATCTTGCTTAGAAGCGGTCAAACTTATTGTAGTGATCGGATTTAACCTTCTCCCTGCTTTCTAGCAGATTGACGCTCGATCTGGAATTTGAGCGGGAAGAGCTTCAGGCTTGAAAAAGGATCTGCATAAAAAGTAGAAGGCAACTGATCGCGGAGGAAGCACACAGAGAGAGCATAGAACAGAAGCTAAGAAACACACCTACATCACAGGACGAAGTGGCTCTCCATCAATCAGAAATCTGCAGAAGACTAAAGGCATTCTCATTGCTGCAGAAGGAAGACTGGGCTTGAAGCTGTGCGACCTCCAGCAGCAAAGCAGCTGAAGGCATCCGATTGGAAGTTCTACAGGGAGTCTACTCTTGTTATTTATGTGATTAAGTCCCAGGCTGAATTCTTTACTTTGTTACAAAAGTCTATATTCAGTCCTGTTGCATCATCCCACCTTCTCATCATTTCTATTCATCCTTACACCAAGTGTCAAGCTGTGAGGCAGCGGATTCAAGCTGTGTGTCAGCTGGTACAAGCTGTGTGTCAGCAGGAACAAGCTGTGTGACAGCGGTGTCTTGTGTTTTGGATTGAGATCAGAGGTTCTCATAAGTGAAGCCTTGCTTGAGTTAAGCAAGGGGTGGATGTAAGTCTCGGGAAGAGACTGAACCACCTTAAAAATCCTATCTTGTGGTTTGCTTATGTGTGTGCGTGCTTCTCTATGTGTTTGTTTTCTTCATTGATATCAACATTAGTTCTGTAATTCGTCAATCACCTGCAACTCATTTAGTCAATAGATATTAAATCGAAAAAGGGGGAAAGATCTATTCACCCCCCCTCTAGATCTATTCAGTCCGTACTCAACACGTGGTATCAGAGCCAGACTCTCCAAAAATGTGGTCTAACAACCAGGAGAGGCCTGCCGGACTGAACTCTAGAAGTCTAATGGCTGAGGGACACTCAGTAACTAGACCACCATATTTCGATGGAAATGATTTCTCATACTGGAAAAATCGTATGCAGGTGTTCTTGAGAGCACAAGATCATGAGATGTGGAGAGTAGTAAGCCGAGGACCCTACGAGCTGCCCGAAGATGAGGATACCTGGACCAGAGAACAGGTCAGAAAATCAACCATCAACTGGGGAGCCATGAACGTAATGCAATGCGCACTACACCCCACGGAGTTCTCACGAGTTTCACAATGTGCAACGGCCAAGGAAATGTGGGATCGACTAGTAGTAATCTATGAAGGTACTTCAGAGGTAAGGGAGTCAAAAGCAAATATGCTAGTTTCAGAATATGAAATGTTTAGAATGAAAACTGACGAAAATATTTCTGAAATGTATGCTAGACTAGTGCAATTAACGAATAGTTTAAAGAGTCTAGGGAAAACCTACAAGGAACAGGAATTAGTGAGGAAGATCCTAAGATCCCTCACTCCTATGTGGCATACCAAGGCCACAGTAATTGAGGACTCAAAGAACCTCACCACTATGACTGTGGATGAACTAGTGGGATCCCTAATGGCCTATGAGGTCAATCTGAAAAGAAAAGAAGATGAGGGCAAGAAAAAGAACCAGCTCGCCCTAAAAACTAAAATAGGCACCTCTGAACTATCTGACACTGATAACTCATCTAGCACAGGTGAGGAAACTGGTGAGCTAGCCATGTTAACAAGAAAATTCAAAAGGTTTCTGCGGAAGGAAGGTAAGGGATTCAGGAATCCTAAGGGCATGGTAAGAAAGTCATCTCAGTTTAAGTTTGATAAAAATAAAACTTCATCTAACAAACTTGTCTGCTACAACTGCAGGAAACTAGGACACATAAAGGCTGAATGTCCAGAGACTCCTAAGAAATCAAGCTTCAAGTGGAAAGGCAAGCAACTAAAAGCAATGATAAGCACATGGAGCGAGGAGGAGGAAAGCAGTAAGGAGGAAACAACTTCCGAGGAAGAAGAAGGAAACATCTGTTTGATGGCCAAAGGAGATAGCGATGATCTTGAGGTAATCCCTCCGTTTCAAGATTTTTCTAGCTCAGATTGGGAAGAAGTCTACTCAGACTTACTTGATGCATATGAAAGAATTAGAAAGGAAAATAAGAGTTTGAAGAAAAAGCTTAATCAGGTCAATAATGACAGCAACCCATTTGCCAACAGAACTGAACTAGAATTAGAAATCACCACCTTGAAAAATAAGCTGAAACAATACGAGACAGATGAAGAAAATGTCAAATGGCTGTTAGAAGAAAATGAGTCACTGAAAAACACAATTGATGAGGTAAAATTAAAGACTCAAGAAAGTGAACAGCAAACTAAGGTAACTCAAGAAAGAAACAACTCACTCAAGGAGGAAAACTGTCAACTTCTGGAAGAAATAGAAAGAATCCAGAGTGAACTGAAAAACAAACAGGAAACCTTGGAAAAAATGACTAAAGGTCAAGAAAACTTAAATGCTGTCTTGGGAATAAAAGTAAACTTTCAAAAAGAAGGGTTAGGATACAATCCTACGGCTAAAAAGGAATTCCAAATAAAAACCGTAACTGGGATTGCTGACTCAAAAGGAAAAGGGCCCCTAATCAATCTATACCAAGACAAACAAGAGGATGTAGCTGAATGCTCCTCCAAAAGGAATAATGTCACCAAGGAAGAGAGAAACATTAAAGAGAAAACAGTCAATCAACATAAGCTTAAAAATAATAGACAAGAAACTCAAATTCACAGAAATAACCAAACAAACCAAGTACTAAATCAAGTTAAAGGACATAAATCTGGAAAACAAGGTGTCTGGAGACAGGCTGGTCGACAACCGACCCCTCCTATGTCGACCAGAGGATCTGCCAGAACAGGCGCTGGCGTCTGGAGAAGCAGTGGTCGACCACAGACATACCAGATGTCGACCAGAGGAACTGCCAGAACAAGCGCTGGCTTCTGGAAAAGCAATGGTCGACCACAGACACACCAGATGTCGACCATGACCAGACACGCAAACAGAAACCACAGATTTTCTCAGGTGAAACAAAATGAAAATTGGAAATCAAAAAGGTGGATTCAGATTAAAGAAACATTAGAACAAAAGCCACCCAATCTGAACAAGTTCAGAGACGAAAAATTAAACTGCTCTAAGAAAATCTGGGTTCCCAAAGGATTGTTACAGCAATTTCACAATTTTACAAGTTATCTTGGACCCGGGTACCATTGGGGTCCAAAAATTTCTGTGTAATTCATGATGCAGGAATGTCTGGCAGCCATGCACAATAAGTGGTACTTAGATAGTGGTTGCTCAAGACACATGACGGGAGACAAGACCAAGTTCTCCCAACTAAGCTCAAAAGATGGAGGTTATGTGACCTTTGGAGGAAATAACAAAGGTAAGATCATCGGGACAGGTAAAATAGGTAAGAACTCCTCAAACAGTATTGAAAATGTACTGCTGGTAGATGGACTGGAATATAACTTGCTGAGCATCAGTCAGCTTTGCGACAAAGGCCATAAAGTAATATTTGACTCCAAGATCTGCAAGATTATTGAACCAAATTCAGATACAGTCAAGTTTATGGGCCAGAGAGTAAACAATGTCTACATAATAGACTTGGATGATCCAGCCCACTCCAACCTGTGCCTAACCGCCAAGAAAGAGGACCTGACCTGGCTGTGGCACCGAAGGCTAGGGCATGTTAGCTATAGGGTGTTGCATAAACTTGTGAAGAATAAAATGGTTCTTGGTATGCCTGAAATTTCGTTTGCTCAAAATGTCAAAGTATGTGAATCATGTACCCAAGGTAAGCAAACAAGAAAATCATTCAAAGGTAGAACTGAAAGTCAATCTTCTAGACCACTAGAACTTGTGCACATGGACCTTTTTGGCCCAACAAGAACTGCTAGTCTTAGTGGTAAGAGATACGGTTATGTACTAGTTGATGATTTCTCTAGATTCACATGGGTAATATTTCTATCTCATAAAAGTGATGCTTTTTCTGAGTTTCAGGAATTCTACAAAAGAATGAAGCAGGATGGCAAGTCCAAAGTGTGTACAATCATATCTGACCATGGGGGGGAGTTTGAAAATTCTGACTTTGACTTATTCTGCAGAAACAAGGGCATAACCCACAGATTTTCCTCACCAAGGACTCCAGAACAAAATGGAGTTGTGGAGAGAAGGAACCGCACTCTTGTCGAGATGGCTAGAACCATGCTGGTTGAAGCTAAACTTCCAAGGAGATTTTGGGCAGAGGCAGTCAACACAGCATGCTACATTGTAAACCGAGCAATGGTAAGACCGGCTAGTGAAAATACACCATATGAAATGTTCAAAGGTAAGAAACCATCCCTAGCTCATTTTAGAATTTTCGGGTCAAAATGCTTTATTCATAACAATGATAAAAGGGTCTTGGACAAATTTGAACCGAAGAGTGATCCAGGAATATTCTTGGGCTATTCCGACCGATCAAGAGCCTATAGAGTTTTTAACACCAAAGATCAAATTGTTGAAGAATCCCCTCATATTACATTTGATGAAATTAATGATCTTGGCAAAAATGAGCAGGTCAGCAAGGAAGAAGAAGATAGGGAATTTCTAGAAGACAACGAAGAACCAAATGAAGAAGAACAATCTCAGGAAAGAGATCAAGGTATTACTAATGCTCCACCCGAAGGAGAAGGCATCTCAGGTAACAATCTTGAGAACTTAAGACTTCTTAGAGATCATCCCATAGAAAACATCATTGGTGGAATTCATGATCCTAGGAAGACTAGATCTCAGTTAAAAGAAATCAATGAACTAGATCAGCTTGCACTTGTGTCCCAAATAGAGCCCAAATCAGTAGAGGAAGCATTAAAAGATGACTCATGGATAAATGCTATGCATGAAGAACTAAATCAATTTGAAAGAAATCAGGTGTGGAGTCTTGTCCCTAGACCTTCATCTCACCCCGTTATTGGAACCAAGTGGGTCTATAAAAACAAGCTAAGTGAAGAAGGGGTTGTAATGAGAAACAAGGCTCGGCTGGTGGCTAAAGGGTACAACCAGGAATTTGGGGTTGATTTTGAAGAATCATATGCTCCAGTTGCTAGATTAGAAGCCATCAGGATATTGTTAGCCTTTGCAGCATCTCATGGAATCAAACTACAACAAATGGATGTAAAAAGTGCATTTCTAAATGGAATAATAAAAGAAGAAGTCTATGTGGAACAACCCCCTGGATTTGAAAATGATGAACTTGCTAATCATGTTTTCAAATTGCATAAAGCTTTGTATGGATTAAAGCAGGCTCCTCGGGCCTGGTATGAAAGGTTGAGCTCCTTCCTCACCAAGAAGGGATACATAAGAGGTAAAATTGATCAAACATTGTTTTCCAAGACCCAAGGTAAGCATATACTAGTTGTACAAATCTATGTGGATGATATTGTGTTTGGGTCTACCGAAGCTTCTTTATGTACTGAATTTGCAAACTTAATGACCAATGAGTTTGAAATGAGTTTAATGGGTGATTTACAGTTTTTTCTTGGATTGCAGATCGTACAATGTAGAGAAGGATACTTCATAAATCAATCCAAGTACATAAAGGAGATGTTGAAGAAGTTTGGCATGGAAAGCTGCAAACCAATCGAGTCACCCATGGGTACAAATGCAACATTGGAAGCTGATGTAAAAGGTAACATGGTAGATGCCAAGAAATACAGAGGTATGATCGGGTCCCTGCTATATTTAACTGCTTCAAGGCCAGATATTCAGTTTAGTGTATGCATGTGTGCTAGATATCAGTCTAGCCCTAGAGAATCACATTTAGGGGCTGTCAAGCGTATCCTTCGATACCTTGCCGGCACCCAAGAATTGGGTTTATGGTATCCTACATACTGCAAACTAGATTTGATTTCATATTCAGATGCTGATTATGCTGGTTGCAAAATTGATAGGAAGAGTACTAGTGGTTATTGTCAAATATTAGGTGGATGTTTAATATCATGGGCTTCTAAAAAGCAGCATTCTGTGGCACTCTCCACTGCTGAGGCTGAGTATGTCGCAGTAGGGAGCTGTGGTACACAGGTTATGTGGATAAAACATCAACTCCAAGACTACAATGTAGATCTTGGATGTGCACCTATTTTCTGTGACAACACTAGTGCTATTAATTTGTCTAAAAACCCCATTCAACACTCTAGGACAAAACACATTGAGATCCGTCATCACTTTCTAAGAGATGAGGTCTCCAAAGGAAATTTCATGCTTCATTTTGTAGAAACTGAAAAACAACTGGCAGACATTTTCACAAAACCCCTTAACAATGACAGATTTTCAACTCTAAGAAGGGAGTTAGGAATTTGTAGAATTTCTCCTGAAAATTCTTGAAATAATCATATTCATGTGTTCACTGTATAGATTCTGTCATTTCTGTACTAAGTTATGTCAACTAGGTCTCTAGTACTGGTCAAGTTTTGAGTTTGGAGGTCTAGTGTCGGTTGCTACTTCAGCAAGTTCTGCAGAATCCTGGTTCTACTACGGATTATCTCTTGTGGTCGACCACAGGCAAGGCGCTGGTCGACCAAGGCATCAGGACAGGAAATAGTTGGTTCTGTGACTTCGCAGCTGTCGACCACAGGCGGTCCCATGGTCGACAACAGAATTGTCAGAAAGCAGACCACAGGTGACTACTCATCAGGCAGCTTCTGTGACAGCACAGAGGTCGACCAAAGGCAACTCTATGGTCGACAGAGGATCTGAACAAGGGAAAATGGATCTAAAAAGGCTGCTGGCTCTGCTAGGAAATCCTCTGAACTAAGTGAACTTTTGTGCTCAGATTCTTCACTCATTCATCCTTATCCATACTTCCCATCCCTTGTGTCTCTATATCTCTTCATGGCCAACATTTTTTTATCTTCAGCAAGGACTCACAAATTGAGGGGGAGAAAAAGTGTAAACTCATTCCTTGATAAAACATTGAAAAACCTAACCATATCTTTCAATAAAATCACCAAGGTAATCATTAAGAGTAGAGGTTGAGTGTAGTAATGAGAATTTGAACTGTACTACTGCAATAAATTCAAACCATAACTATGACTCTGTCACAAGATTTTGAGGACTTATGATTTTTAGTAATGAGACTGTTTCTCTACCTGTGTCTGTGTTGGACAGTAAAAATAAACTCAAATATAACATGTATGTACATGGAATACGCCATAATTCTGCCTTCTTGGTAGAGCAATGGATTGAGTTCTGAGAAACTACTGTTCTCCATCTCAAAGCAAAAAAATTGGCTGAACAATAGATGGGAGACAAGTGTGTCATGAAGATCCAATCTAACTCTGCTGCTTTCAAAAATATTGATTGGGCATACTGAGTAACTGGGGATATTGGCGTCTGATAAACGTATATCCTCACGGATAAAAGGTGTGTCCCAGTCATTAGTGGAATGGTTAGGCATGCTAAGTAGCCGGGGTTTCTGGCGTGTAAAAAGCGTGTCTCCTCGTGTAGAAAAGCATGTGATAAACCTGACCACAGCTCTCAAATGATTCAAAAAGTTATCACAAAGGCAGAGAAAATGGTTGACCTAAAGCATAGCATGCAAATAAAAGTACAAAACACTGTTCAGCTAGCATAGTTAGTCAAATTATCTCTTGAAATATATTATAAGTTCAAGGAGCCATGTGAAAGAAATTGGATATGGGGAGTCAATTTATTGGTGCAATACTTTCAAATTCATTGAACCACAATACCCACTCTATTTGGTCACAAGGTGGTCTTTGCATAAGGGTGGAAAGGTTCCATAAGTGTTCTATTAAAGAAAGGGAGTACACTTTAATATCTTCCAAAAATTTGAGTTATGCTGATTAAATCCTGACCGCTCGTTTTCTGCATCGTGATGGTTCACTATCCTAGTTTTTTAAGACCCAGCCCTACTGCCCTACCCTATAAATTGCCACGGCTGGGTCCCTAATTTTCTCTCATCCGCCGACTTGTACCTCTTTCGAATTCTTCCTCTCCAGTTCTCTCTCGCCTCTCTCTCGCATCCCTCCACCATGTCTCCAAAGCACGCTCCGCGGTCTACCAAGAGAACAAGAGAGAAGGCCCCTGCCGAATCCTCGAAGCCGTCCAAGCGTTCCAAGCCGAGGGCCGCGCAAGGTCCGCCATCGGCCCCTCAAAAGTCGACCACGGCCGAGGCGGCTGACTCAGGCAGGAAGGTACCAGCTTCAGAAGAACCCATCGTCCATCCAGTTTCAGGAGTTATCAAGCCACGGACCGTTCTGCCACCAAGGATTGTTGATTTCTCTGATGAGAAGCTGATGGAGATGTTCCCAGAACTACTGCCAATTTTTGAAGCCCAAGAGTGGACAGCGTTTGTCTCGGCACATACTCAGTATTCGCCTCAGCTTGTGCAAGAATTCTACCACAACTTGCAAATAGTGGATGGTCAGGTCTACACCGTAGTTCAAGGCATCGTCGTCCGCCTCGACGTCAAACTGCTCCACAAAGCGTTGAAGATTCCCAGACATGGCGCCGTCTTCAATCCTGAGGATTTTGACTTCCGAGCTGCATACACCGTCGTCACTGGCCAGCCAGCTCCTGAGGTTCTCCCTAAGTATCTGAATGCCAACACCTTCCCTCCTCTTCATAGATTGCTTCATCACATTCTTACCACCATTATCCAACCAAGAGGAGGCGCCAGAGATCAAGTAAGTCGCCTCCATCTATTTTTGCTCCATGGCCTCATCACTTGTCAACCCATTCGCCTCATAACGCTCATCCTAAACACCTTCCAAAACATCCTACATTATCCCCAGAATTCTCTTCCATTTGCTGCCCACATATCTGCCATTCTGGAAGCAGCAAAAATACCATTTCCTCACGCTCCGCGCATTGTAATTCCCAAATGGCACGTCTACAACTTTCACTTCGTGACCACATTTTTGGGGTTTAAGAAGGTAGGAGACCAAATTCAGCGCACTCTACCATCCAAGGGCAAATCCAAGGCTCCATTGCCACCCTCTTCTCCACCACATACACCTATACAGGTTAGCCCTACTGTCACACCTCCACCTGTGGTGCCTCAAGCTACCCCTACTACCACCACTACTGCCCATCCTCCATCTTCCCTTTCTATAGTGCCCTGGCATCCAGGCACTGCTGCCACTCATGCTCAATCCACTTCTGTTCCACCTACCCAAGCTCCATCTCATTCTGTTCCACCTACCCAAGTTCCACCTACCTCCACTCCATCTACTTCTGCTCCACCACCATCCTTCACCTCCAACACTGAGTCTCACGGAGTGCTTCTCCAGATAGCATCTCAGTTGTCCTCTCTCACCACCCAATTCCATTCCTTTCAAGAGAATATGAATGCTGCCACCGGGCGCCTGGAGCAGAAAGTCCAAAGGCTGGAACAACAGATGGAGGCCAGGTTCATCAAGCAAAAGGAACACACTGACCATGCTAGTTCTCGGTTCAACAGACTAGTTGGCACCTTAGGTCAAGTGTCAGAAGAAATGGGAAACCGCATAGAGTTCACAACCAAGCAGAATGAACAGTATCACAATGCTACTATCTCCGAGATCCAGAAGCTCAGGCTCTCTTATGCCCACATTGTTGACAAGCTGGATCGCATGGAAGAGAACGTGAAGCCAGAGACTTCCTCATCCTCCTCAGAGGGATTGTTTAAATGATCTTCTTTTTGCTGTTGACAAAGGGGGAGATAGGACTTTATGTGTCATTGTGTGTCTAGTTGTGTGTCTAGATGTGTGTCTAGATGTCAAGTTTACTTTGTCTACGTGTCCTTAGTGTCTTTATCCTTTTTGAGTCACTCATGTAATTAGTGCTATAGTTTTTGAAAGGCACATCAAACGAATTGTCTGAATGAAATCTGTGCTATGATAGCCTTGAATGCAATATCAAATGAATTTATAATCTGTTGTTTGTCACAATGACTCATGGTTGTCATCATCAAAAAGGGGGAGAATGTTGTGCATCCCTTGGTTTTGATGATGACAATAGGATATGTTTGATTAATCAAGTTCTATCTTGTTTCATAACAAATACAAGTGGTTTGATTGTTCCTTCAAAGTAATGGACTCATGACTATTTGATGATGACAAACAATGTTTTTGATTAACTCAATATAAATCTGATAGTTCAAGTTACTTCTGATATGTTAAGTAATTTCAGGTCCACTGAAATCCAAGTGGAATCAACAAATCAGAAGAAGTGTCAAAGGCCGCTTGTCGACCAGGGAAGTGGTTATGGTCGACCAACGAACCCAGCCAGAAACACTTCAAGTCATCCGTCTTCTGCATGTGCCTTGGCTGTCGACCAAAGCCCCACTTCTGGTCGACCACAGAACAGACAGAGCATCAGACAGAACTGACGGCCATCTGGAATTTGCCCCTTGTCGACCAGCGACAAGGCTGTGGTCGACCACGGGACGCGAGTGTCAGCCAGAATGAAACCGCCATCAGGACACTGCTCGTTGTCGACCAGGGACAGTGTCATGGTCGACCACGGGTGTTATAGCGTCCAGAACCGAACTCTAACCGAATTCTGTTTTGGTTCCTTAAAACCTGCAGATTGTTGTTGCAGGTTGTTGGGTAGTTCAAATGATGAGATTCCGCACGGGAATCAAGGAGAGAATCTTGCTTAGAAGCGGTCAAACTTATTGTAGTGATCGGATTTAACCTTCTCCCTGCTTTCTAGCAGATTGACGCTCGATCTGGAATTTGAGCGGGAAGAGCTTCAGGCTTGAAAAAGGATCTGCATAAAAAGTAGAAGGCAACTGATCGCGGAGGAAGCACACAGAGAGAGCATAGAACAGAAGCTAAGAAACACACCTACATCACAGGACGAAGTGGCTCTCCATCAATCAGAAATCTGCAGAAGACTAAAGGCATTCTCATTGCTGCAGAAGGAAGACTGGGCTTGAAGCTGTGCGACCTCCAGCAGCAAAGCAGCTGAAGGCATCCGATTGGAAGTTCTACAGGGAGTCTACTCTTGTTATTTATGTGATTAAGTCCCAGGCTGAATTCTTTACTTTGTTACAAAAGTCTATATTCAGTCCTGTTGCATCATCCCACCTTCTCATCATTTCTATTCATCCTTACACCAAGTGTCAAGCTGTGAGGCAGCGGATTCAAGCTGTGTGTCAGCTGGTACAAGCTGTGTGTCAGCAGGAACAAGCTGTGTGACAGCGGTGTCTTGTGTTTTGGATTGAGATCAGAGGTTCTCATAAGTGAAGCCTTGCTTGAGTTAAGCAAGGGGTGGATGTAAGTCTCGGGAAGAGACTGAACCACCTTAAAAATCCTATCTTGTGGTTTGCTTATGTGTGTGCGTGCTTCTCTATGTGTTTGTTTTCTTCATTGATATCAACATTAGTTCTGTAATTCGTCAATCACCTGCAACTCATTTAGTCAATAGATATTAAATCGAAAAAGGGGGAAAGATCTATTCACCCCCCCTCTAGATCTATTCAGTCCGTACTCACACACGCTATCTCCCAGTGGTTTCACTACATCGATTCTTCTTTCTTCATGCGTCAACTTTGTCCAAGTTGCGGCCATCCCAGGACCGCCACTTTTAAGTTGCGGCCAGGCTCTGACTGTTATTTCAAGAAAATGGCCCAGACATGACCGTTTCTATCTCAGCTGTGCTTAACCCGAGGTTTGGACCCAAGGGTTGATTTCCCTATGTTCCTAGGTGATCTATTGATTATCTAGACCCTAAACCGTTAAGCAATAAATTACTAATGAACTATGGAAATTATTGAACGTACCGTTATGCTACCGAATGCTTTCACGTGAGACGGTTTCGAGATGGTTGCCGTGGGCCCCTGTTTCGATGGGATTTACCTCCTTCTCTTCTCTCTAATTAAATAATTAATTAATTAGAGATTTAGGTGGTTTATTTAGTTTATTTACGCGTCGATCGACCAATTAATTAACCGATAATTAACTGATTGATTAATTGTGCAGGCGTGCCAGTCACGTGAGTGACGAGATTATTGTGCGCTCATTCTGACCCATGTCGGGCAAGAGTGAGGTTTGGTCGGGACCAACAGTCCGCCATACCATAAAGGCTATGACGTTAATTACATCCCCCGCGAGGAGGGAAAATCTTTGATTAATTACCGAGATAATGGGCTGCCGAGGCTGGAATAAAGAACGCAAAGGATGCAAATGATCATGCAAGATATTATAATCTACCATGCACGGTTTATTAGGGCGGAACTCTCAATACGTGGCGGAGGATATAGATCCGAAGATCGCCATCACGCATGGTAAGAGCTTCCCGTCAGGCGTTGCCCGGCTTCCTGCTAATGTCATTTGATATACCAAGGGCCCGTGCACTCAAGCATACATTGATGCGGCTTGAATGCTTAGACTAAAACATGATGACGAAGCTATGGAATTAGCTAATTCAAGTTTAGACAAACCAATTCATTCAGTTTATTGATTCGAGAGTTTATTTGATTCTATTATTAGCATTGGAAATCACCCTGGCGGCGAGGAGAGGATTGAAACGGCACGACGACACGATTCGGAATGAAACTGGCGCGGTACGCATAGGTACAGGCTTAAAATGGCGTGGGAAACGTAGGTGTAGGTTAAAACGGCGCCGCGAAGCGTAAGTATAGGGGGTGATGGTTTTAAAAACGGCGTGCCCCTTTGAGGGCGCACCGTAATAGGGCGCGTCGTTTCAAGACGCGCCAGATTAAGGCGCGCAGATTGTCGGTGACGCCGGTTTAGCCCTGTTTCACGGAAATCGAGATTTTATTTATTTATTTTTAGATTTATTGAAATGTTTTGGAGGATTTTCAAAGTTAACTGAGTTAATTATCATCGGATCAGCCCTGGGCCGTCCTGAAGTCAAGTCATAGGCTCGCGCGAGATTCATACTCGAGCGCGGTGATTGTTCCGAGTCAAGCCGATTTATTAAGTTAGTTTATTGAACAGCTTATTTAACTCGTTCGGAGCCAAAAATTTGACAGCATCTCCCCATCCCGGAGGACTTGTCGGGGAGAAGCGTGGAGTACTCACGTAGCGGAGCGACCCTTAAAAGCGCGGGGTGGCACAACGGCGGCCGGCAAACTCGAACGGATAGGGAAAACCCCGAGGGCTAGCCTACTAGGGGCACCAAGTCCGTGGGTGGAGAGTAGACGGGTAGCGCGACTCATAACGGGAGCGAAGACCCCGAGGGCTAGCCTACGAGGGACACGCGACCCGAGTCGGTACCACGTCTAAGTCGGGACGACGATAGAGAGGGAAAACCCGAGGGCCAGCCTACGAGGGGCACCCATCTCGCGGCCACCACAAGGCCCGCTAAGGGCTGTGGATTTGAGGGTGTTGGGATTAACCAAATTACTGCGCACTCGTTGGTCTTCGGAGATCCATTATTGGCAAATGAACTCTGTAGACCGAGTGAGTAGGATGAGAAATTGGGGAATGTTCCCCTCCCCGGGTCACCAAATCTCACTAACGAGATGGTAAAACGGCCCGGTGGGAAAAACATGCACAGTTGGCAGACTAGAGTCAGTGTCTGTAGGTATGCCTATATGCTTGCATATAAATGTTAACTGGTTAATGCAGCATGCATCATGCGATGCTTAGAAAATGATGACGAGGAGGTATGGGGATGGCCTCATCTCCTCATGTTCATGGTCGAGAACAGGAGGGAAGATAAGAGGACGGCCCAAGACAGATTGGAGGAGCACACATATGTATATGTCTCCAGCGGCGAAAACTTTTATCGTTCGACCGGAAGAGAAACCCTGGGGAGGGGAAAATGATTGCTGTAGCCCATGGAGTCCAAGGGCATGGCCGTGTCGGAGAAGACGGATAACAAAATCATTCGCGAAGGGTGAAGGCGTAAACAGATGAGACAGAGGTCAATAGAGGAAGCTACACACGTCGCCATGCTTGAACACATTCGTTTGTTCTATGCGTGGTAGAACAGATACATACATGCAGAAATTCACTCACCTGGCGCCGGCACTGTTGCACGGCACCGTGTTAGTGATCACAGCAAGAAAATGCAGCAGGGGGGAGAAGAGAGGACACAGGGATGGCCACAACACCATTAAACTTCTTATCCCATAGCTACGTTTATTCACTCCACCCAGAGAATCGTACAGAGCCTATTTCGGCACCGGCGTTGTCGCACGGTCGCCGTTTACACTGATTAAAAAGAAGATCACATAAGAGGAGAAGACGTCCAGAGATGGTGAAAGGGGGGAGGGAGAGGATAAGGCTCATATCATCGCCATCTCCCCACCCGTGCACTCACATTACATTCATAGGAGAAACAAACGGCGGGGGATCGATAGGGAAATCACTACGACCCACCTACGGAAGCAATAGAGTGGAGTTCTTCTTCTCCGGCGCCGGGGACTTCGAACAGAACAAGGCAGCAGCCGTCAGGGACACTCAGGGGAGAAGCTTCTTTGCAGAAACCCTTAGACCCTCTCTCTATTTTTCTCCCAATTCCGTCTGGATAATTCCCTTAATCTCCTTTTTTCTTTTTTTTCACTTGGGCGAACAAGGTGTTTATATAGCACCAAGTTATCCGGTGCCACGGAGGGCGCGCCGGTGAACCTGGCGCCTGGGAACAGCCCCCTTCTTGGGTGTTTTGCGCACCGTTGATGACGGCACAGTTTAAGGGGCGCGCCGGGTGAACATGGCACTGTATTAGCCTCGTTCGGTTGCCAAAGGATAGTTGATGAGTCCGGGGTCACCGTTGGCCATTCCTCTCGCCGCGGTCCTTGAAAAACCTTGACGGGGGCGTTGACGAAGCTCTCGGCACGATGTGCAGCCTTAATCTGAACTCCGTGTGTGTGTTTGGCTTGAGCACGCGGGTTTTTTGCTGACACGGACTTCGGCACTATGATTTATGCTTCCGGCTCGGCTTGACTCATGCCTGAAGTTTCCTTGCGGGATGGTGTGACATCTGGAATAATTCCGCCCTAACTGGATAATCATTTGGCCGCTAACGGACCCAATATAGCGAGAAGCCGATCCCGCGTCGGGTGATCGGGACCTTCTGCTGACAGAGCCTTCGGTTCCTTATTGTGAAGGGCCGACGACGTTCTTCCTCCTCAGGAGAGTCTTCATTCAGGTGGCGGGCCACCGGATAGACCATCGTTTTTGATCGAACGATGGGTAAGGCGTATGCAGCACGACTGAGTCGATGCTGGATCATTAGGCAGGCTTGGTCGCGCTACTAGTTGGTTGTGAGTTCATCTCGACTTTCCTGAGGCGAAGTCCCCGGCGTTCACTCCCAGTGACTCGAGTCTCTGGCAGCTTGAGAAGTCTTCAGCATGTTGTTCTTTATCGGCTTCTATGCTTTAGTGGGCCGTATCATTCATCTTTGCGGCTCGATCGCCGTTCATCACATTTTGAGTGCCAACAGCCCCTGCGTACGTTGACGTGAGGAGTCTACCTACATTTCCAGAGATGGTGTGAGGAGTCTGTCTACTCTGGAACCTGAGTCCGAGATGGGGGAAAATCGGTCGTTGAGGGCCTAGACGTTGAGGAGTATGTCTAGTGTGTGCACACGTGGTTGGGGGCTCAGACACCGTGTTGACAAGCACGGACCCCTGCTAGTCTAGTTACTGCATATGGGTGCGTGTGTGGGAACTATGTGTGGGAGTATCTTACTGCCAAGTTGGCAGAGATTACTTGACTGAGGTTGAGGTTGCTGACGATGAAGCCATAGCCCTTTCGATGAGTAAGGTAGTGTTTCCACGTCAGCGAGGATGCGACTTCCCGATTGGTAGTCGTGGGTCTTTATTGGTTATAACCGAGGATTTTTCGACAACATGGTTGAAGTCCTCCCGATATAGTTATCGCGGGTTGTAGGAATATTTTTTCTTAATTATTTATTTGTTTTATTTATTTATTTTATTTTATGCACAGGCATGCCAGTCACGACGTGATAATTCATTCGAACACCAAAGCCCGAGAGACTTGGAGTTGTCGACTTGTGTGTGCCATCTGACTGTCTTAACGATAGTGGATATCGAGTCCAGACCCGAGACTCGTCGCACCATAAAGGTTGCGACGTTAATTACATCTCCCCGGAGAGAGAAAACACATGATTAATCGCCAGGGGAAAGGGCCCTATATTCTGAAACTTATGTTAGTACATGCATGGAAATATAGAATATATTTTAATATTATTTTTTCATTATTATTATTTGTGATGAGGGACAAAAAATGTTGATAACGGGACTTTGTTGATTCGGCGAGGAAGAAACCTTGCGCCGCTAATAACCGTTTCATTATGATCATTATCATTATTCTTTTATAATCATTTTTTATATTTTTTATATTTTTATATTTTTTTCTGTATTCCTTATTATTGTGATTTTATTGTGTTCTATTATTTAGATTTTATTATGATTATTATTATTTTAATTTGCTTTATTGTGTATTTTTTGTTGGTTTGATTTTGTTGCATTATTTATTTTTTTTTGTTCTGATTTTTATTACATTTTTTTTGATTCTATTTTTTTGCTTTGGTGTTGTTATATTATTTTTTGTCGTTGCTTTGATTTTGTTACATTATTATTAATTTATTATTTTAATTTTTTATTGTATTCATTTTATTTTTGTTGCAATTCAAGCGATGAAGAATCAAAAAATTTGGCAGCATCTCCCCCTTGTCCCAGAGTATGTCGGGAGATGTAATTGGTGCTCGTCTACAGAAGTCTGAGATGATCTCTTAATCGTCGAGGTGTGCATGAAGCTGTAGCACCTGGGCCCATATCGAATGTACGTAGTACTCCCGAGGGTTACCCTACCCGGAGATTCAAATTATTCGAAGAGCTTCTTGATCATGTTTGCGCAAATCTTTCGATCCACCGTTGCATACGCACGTGGGTTCAAAGGCGAATCAGTGTAGTCTTAGGCCATTAAATCTAAGGTTAAAAAATAGCGTAGAAAGCTCATTCGGACATCGATCCGGGATTGATTTTTGCTTAAAATGCAACAACGCCATGGGTAATCCCTTGTGCGCGTGTCCACCTATGATCTAGCATGATTTAATATTAAGAAAGGGTATGAAACCCAGTAAGAGTAGGTCCGACCCAAGGGGTTGTCGGCCTTGAAGCGAGGTAAGATCATGACCATAATGAGGCTAACCCGGGGACCCAAACCATGCTGGCAATAGGCCTCATTTCTATTCCCCTCACTTGTGATCTAGGAGCACCCGGTTAGATATTATTATTTTATTATTATTATTTTGTTTTAATTTTTTTTGATTTAATTATATATTCTTTTGTTGTTTTGGTTACATCTTTTTTTGTTGTTTTAAATTTATTATATTCTTCTTCTTCTTTTGTTTCTTGTTTTAATTTGATATATCTTTTATCATTTTGATTATTTCTTTTTTGCTTGAGCTTGTTACATATTTTTTGTCATTTCAATTTTTATTATATTTTTTTATTATTTTAATTTGTTATATCTTCTTCTTTTTTAATTGTCATGATTTTATCATACTTCTTGTTGTTTTGATTTCGAAACATGTGCATCTATTTTATGGCCTTTCCTTTTTTATTTCCCTTGGACTGACACGTCACACCAGCCTGACGCATCTGAAAAGACGTCTCATAGTGCTATGACGTCTTCGTTTTATTGTTTATTTATTTATTTTATTTATTTATTTTATTTATTTATTTATTTATTATGGCAGATAGACGCGTGCGATTGACAGACAGCAAATCCGGTCGACAGAATCAAGCTAACAGAGATAGCAGTCTGGTGAACCTCGATCGACAGGATCAAGAGTCCGGTCGAGAAAGTAACAAGAAAAAGAAGCCGGAGTGATCTGCCAAGGTCGACCGAAGACAGGACTCAAGTCAACCAATTTCATCCATCAGTCGACCAATTCAAGAGAATATGTCGACCAATTCCAAAGAACATGTCAACCAATTTCATCCATCAGTCGACCTCACTTTCTTCTGTTCTTCCTACAATCATTATTTTTTTGTTTCATTATTATTATTTATTTATTTATTTTTGTATTTTTTGATTACTTTTTATGTTATATTTTTTGTTGTTGTTATTTCATTGTTATTACTATTTTATTTTTATTATTATTATTATTATTATTATTTTACTTTGCTCTCCTTTCTTTATATATATATATATAAATATATATATATATATATATATATATATATCATTACTATCATCTTTCCCCTTTTTATTATTTTTATTATTATATTTTATTTCTTCTTCTTTTTTATTATTATCATTATTATCATTTCATTATTGATTTATTTGTTGGTCAGGATTTCTGACGAAATTTCGATAGCACCTCCTCTGTCCCGAACATGTTCAGGGGAAGTGAAGCGGGTGCACATTGATGGGAATCAACATCGGGCACTAACATTTTATTTTTTTTTTACATTTGTATCCTTTTGTTTACATTTATATCATTGACTAATTGGGTTTACAATTGTAAGACATTATAAGTCAAAGGGTTAGTCATTAGAAATATTTGGGTTTCTTTACAAAAAGGCCTTTGAGATTCTATGTAAAATGTCAGTAGGTCCAGTAGGGCCCCACCCTCTTTCCCATTAGTCCACCTAGGATCTAGGGCCCATGTAGGGCTAGTTCAAAGTCCAAGATTGGACTTGGACCAAGGGGGGGACAAGGTGGAAGAAAATTCAAACTTAGACCAAGTAAAGTCCAAGATGCTCCCCCCTTTAATATGTTTATTCATGTTGTATTTTATTTAATTTACTCATTTGACCACATAGGGGATTAATTATCCTATCTCTAGTTTACCCCT